>CM028384.1:41111205-41136170 GCA_013146195.2 Codonopsis lanceolata | reverse complement strand
CTTTTTTGTTAAATTTTGAGAACTTTTTTGAAATTTCTTAACGAACATTGCAAATTGTTCGATGAGAAAAGGATTTCATTCTCATTTGAAGAAGTAGATGGTTTATTTTCTTGGGCGAATTTCTGAGAGATAGCGAAAGGAAGAAGTTTAAAATGTTTGTCTGTTCTTGAGCTTGAAGTAATTCTTGCTCATTAGACTTCAGATCCTGAAACTTCTTAGGTGCATGGAGTTCAAGTCTTTGGACTCTTTTATTCTGATGGTTTTAACATGCCACAAACTTCCTAAAGAAGCTAAAAATCTCATATTTACCTCCTTAACACTATATTCCTTTCCTAAAGAGTAGCAAGCTATTTACTACCTCACAAAATGCAGCCGTAGGCTTGGGAGAGTCTCACTTAGGATCTTTTTGAATGAATCGAATTTTTGAATGTAGTTGTACTTCCTCTGTCTCGGTGGGTAGATCTCCTTCTAGATATTCCACCAAGGCTTCCACATTTCCTTGGCGGTTTGCATCTAATGATCTATTGATATGTGCTTGTGTCGGCAATTTGGATATGATATGAGCGACTGTCAAGTTCAACGAGCCTCCTTTCTTCGTGCGTCCATTCGTGGATTTAGGTATCTCGGGAGGACCAGCTGCTCCGGCAAGTAGGTTGGGTTTCATTGGAATGTAAGGACTGTTAGAACACATTGCCACAACCTATTGTCAATAGAGTTCATATATCTCATAACTTTATCTTTCCATACTTCAAAGTGGCCTTCGTCCAATATTGGGACGTGGTGGTATTTAGTAGGCGACATATATTGAGCCATAGGATCTATTCTCAAGAGGTTAAGCTTGGAAAAATGATTTTTCAAAGAATGAAGCTCGATACCAATTCTTGGTCCCAAAATAGGCTCAATCTAGGCTAGAAGGGGGGGGGGAGGGTTGAATAGCCTAGTTATGTTTTAAAAAAAAACTTTTCGTAAACACTTCTTAATGATTTCTTGAGAAGTTTAAATAGAAGTGTTTAGGCAGCGGAAAACAAAGTAAATTCTGAAATATCAAGAGTGTTGTTTAGGTAGTGCAGAATCTGGAACAAATAAACACAAGCAGCTTAATAAGAGTAATAAGAACAATTCGAACAACACACAGGAATTTGAAGTGGTTCGTACTGTGAATAGTACTACATCCACTACCAAAGTGGTTAGCTTTGGATTTTAAAAGTGCACTTGTTTATCCACTAGGTTTATTATTTAGATCTCTAATGGATCGTGTACAAAATGAGTTTTTAACCAAGTGTATAAAGGTGAGAGAAACAATCAATGATTAATTGTTCTCTTCACGTGCAGAATTAAAGAACAGTTTAAAGACAAACTAAATGAAGTTGAAAGCGAATTTTAAGATGGCAGATCTGCAGCTTCAGAAAGTTTGGTGAAGTATTAGTCCTTGTCCTTTTGATCTCATGAATGCTTGAATGTTGAAGATGAAGCTTGAGAGTTTAATGCGCAAGAGTTGTTCTTCAGATCTTCAAGACTTGAATAAATACTAGGAAGAGATCTTTGGACCGTTGGACTGAAACAGGGTGAATAGTGTCCAACGTTCTTTTGCATTGAATGCAATTCGGCGTTTTGGAAGATGTATGACCACACGGTCATCGAGGAGATGCGGTGTGTAGAGTAGACATTCCCAATTTGAGTAAAGTTTCGATTGCGGCTGCGGCTTGGAAAGTCTTCTTAGCCAAAAGCGGGTAATGTCTTGGTCTTGATTTTTCGGGAAGCTTGATGCGGGCGGTTGTCGGCATGCGAGTTGACTTCTTGAAAGTGAAATCTGATCAAGACATAATGACTAGATATTTTCGAAAATATCTAAAGAGGTATATGTCAAATTTTATTTGGCTAAATTTATTTTCCGGTCTTTGAAGACTTCAAAATCTCTTTGTAGAAGCTTTTTTGCAAACCGCGCCTAGACTAACACTTTAAGCGGTTCTAAAAACACATTGATTCTAAGGCAGTTGCCACAATCGATCTAGCAGACCTTTTAGCCACGTACACTATAATCGGAGGATGACTCAGCCAAATCTAGAAATAGGAATCAATGCAGGCTACGGATGATTGCCAATGCTTGGCCCAAGCGTGCATTAGCTGTCAGGAAGCTGGGTGCCGTGATCGGATATGATTGCTGGAAGGCCAAACCTACACCATACTTGATCATGGACGAACTTGATAACATTTGCTTCTGTGATCTTGGCCAGAGGCTTTGCTTCTATCCATTTCGTGAAGTAATCAATGGTGACAAGCTGCATATTTGTATTTGCCTTGTGCAAGTGGAAGCAGACCGTCGGGTCAATCCCCCACATGTCGAAGAAGGGCCGGGCCGCAGCAGGGGTTGCATGGTGGATGGAGTCTCGGTATGTCCGTATCTTTGGCACTTGTCACATTCACGAGCGTATTTCTCGCATCCTACGAGGTTAATCGGTAGTATCTGCCAGCGCGATACTCTTTCGCTAGAGGCGCGGGTGCGGGTGGCCGCATTCTCCCTCATGTACTTCATACAGGACACCTTCAGTTAGTTTCGGGGGTACACAACGAAGCATTGGCCTGACCTTGGATCGCTTGTATAGAATTCCCCCTACTACCGAGTGCAGCCGAGTGACTTGGCCTTGGTGGCTTTGACTTTGTCTGCGGGCGGATTCCTTGCTCGATAGAGTCCTTATGTCGTCAATCCAACTTCATTTGGTTCAATATCTATTACCAGTGCAATGGATAGCTAGGCTCTCTAGGTGCTCGATCATTACTGAAGGATTCAGCAGTGATAAATTTTCCTCGGCGATCTTAGATAAGTAATCCGCTCGCATGTTATCCGCTCGGTCAATTCTGATTATCTCCCAGAATTTGAAATTTTTCAAAATTCCTTTGATGAGCTCGCAGTATTTGACTAATGAGGGGTGGTGTACCATGTATTCCCCCTGGACTTGGTTTACAACCAGCTGTGAATCCGAGTACAATGTGATCATGTCCACTCCCATGTCAGTTGCTAGTTCGAGGGCAGCCCCAGTTCGACAATTGTTGGAGGGAACTTAAATCGTAATGCTAGCTCAAATTACTGCAGCACTTGGTCGGGAGCTATGAGAAGGATGCCGGCTCCGCTCCCGACTTTGTTATTGCTCCATCAACATATAAGTCCCAACGTGAGGCGAGTCGGGGTTGTGGCGGTGCTTTCTTCTCGGGCTCGTTTGACCATTGGGTTTCGAGTTCTTCTTCTGGGTGAAGCTTGTTTCTACCAGAAAATCAGCCAGTGCTTGAGCTTTGATTGCTCGTCTGGGCAGGTAGTCTATGTGGAATTCAGTGAGCTCTATCGCCCAATTGAGCAGTCTGCCCGATGAATCGGGCTTGTGAAGGATCTTGCGTAGTGGTGCATTTGTGTATACTATGATTACATGTGCGGAAAAATAAGCCCTTAATTTCCGGGCAACTACCACAAGCGAATAAGCTAATTTTTCTGCATTAAAATACCGACCCTCAACAGGATTGAGGGCTTTGGATCATAACTACACAATGTTTGTGAATGTCGACTCTTCCCAACGGCAAAGCGGCACGCGATGGTGCATAGATACATTGCAGTCTGAGGCTCACCGGGTATAGAATTGCTAAGGAGGGGCGGCTTGCCCAAATATTCCTGAGCTGCTCTAGGGCTTTGGTGCGTCGGCATTCCACTCGAATCCTTTATTGCCGCGAGGACTTTGAAGAAGCAGGGAGACACTTCTCCGGGCCGAGATGATGAAGTGCCAAGGCAATGATTCTACCGTTCGGTTGTTGTATGTGTTTGATGCGGTAGAGGCACATTCCATGTCGAGTAGGGCTCTGTATCTTCTGCAGGTTTGCTTCTATACCCCGCTGGTTAACCATAAACCCAAGGAATATTCCTGCCCGAACCCCAAAAACGCACTTGCCCGGATTCAGCTTCATGTTATGTCTTCGTAGATTGGCAAATGTTTCTGCCAAGTCAAGAGTGTGGTCGCGGCCTTTGGTTTTGATGACCATGTCATCTATGTATGCTTCCATGTTCCTCCCGAGCTGTGAACCGAAGACTTTGTTAACCATGCGCTGATAAGTTGCCCCTGCATTCTTTAGCCCAAACGGCATCATCTTGTAGCAATATAGGCCCCCCGCTGCCCGGAAGGCTGTTTTTGCTTTGTCTTGCTCGTTCATCCTGACCTGGTGGTACCCTGAGTATGCATCCAGAAAGCTGAGCATCTCGAAACCGGAATGGAATCCACGAGCATGTCTATACGAGGCAGCGGGTAACAGTCTTTCGGGCAAGCTTTGTTGAGGCTCGTGAAATCGACGCACATCCGCCATTTGTCATTGGTTTTCTTGACCATTACCACGTTTGCCAGCCAGGTTGGGTATTGTATTTCCTCGATGATATTTTCCTTCAGAAGCTTTTCGACTTCTGCCCGGATGGCTGCGCTTTTCTCCGGGGAGTATTGCCTTGGGCGCTGTTGGATGGGTCGGAACGTTGGATCAACATTCAAGTCATGGCGTGCAACGCCCTCGCTGATCCCTTGCATGTCTTCGACAGTCCAGGCAAATATATCCAGACTGCTTTTTAGTAGTTCAATCAGCTTTTCCCGGGCATCAGGAGGCAGGGCCTTCCCGATTTTGATTCTCTGCTCGGGGTAGGCAAGATTGATGACTATTTCTTCCAGCTCTCCTCCAAGTTGAACATCGGGTTCATCCCGCACTTGTAGGGTATCCATCTCAATATCTTGTGTCTTTGGGCGTTTAGCCTTTCGCCTGGAATGAGCCGGGGATGGGGCCTGGACGGGCTCGTCTGTTTCCATGGGGTCCCTTGTTTCTGATGTTTGTCCGATCTCTATATTGTTAATGGAGGCGGGAACCGTTGTGGCATCGGGCATCTCTTTTTCTGAGGTTGTCTGGTCGGGAATGTCCACGATCAGTTTTTGCTTTTTCTTTTGGGAGTCTCGGACATACTCCCACATTGCCCGGGGTTTGCTGTTCAGGATACCTACTCCATCCTCGGTGTAAAACTTTGCCTTTTGGTGAGGTATAGAAGTCACCATCTGAAATTTGGCCATAGCTGGCGCGCCCAGGATGCAGTTGTATGCTGACTTGAGGTCAATCACCAAGAAAATGATCATCTCTGTTCGGGTTTGCGCCCCGTCTCCCATGAAAACTTCAAGCTTGATGGTCCCTTTTACGCCCACTTGATGGTTGGTGAACCCTTCCAGCTTTCCTAGATAAGGCTTGAGTCGGGCATCTGCTAGCTCTAACTCTTTGAAGCATGAATAATACATAATATCTCTGCACGCCCCAGTGTCGAGCAGAACTCTGTGGACTTGCCATTCATTTACCAGGTAGGAGATGACCAGCGGTTGCTCGGAAGCAAGAGGGGTGCTTGATAGCTCACTGCGGGTAAAAAAGATGTTGGGTTCTCTGCTGCAGAGAGTTTCTTGCTACGGAGAGTGAGTATATGTGCTTCCCAAGTTGTGTGTTGGATGGAAGCTCTTCTTGGATCATATTAACCACTCCTCGAATCTGAGGGGCCTGGCCACCACTTCCTCTTGGAGGTCTCTCTTGTCTGTCATTATCCGCATTGTTCCAGTCGCCCTGATCCTTCTTAAAGCGGTTCAATTTGCCTGTGTTAATCGGTTTACGTATCTCTCGCTTGACAAAGACTATGCATTCCTCTGTGGTGTGCCCGGTACCGTGATGATAGTCACAGTATTTGTTGGGGTCCCTAGTATGGGCGAGCTCGGGATCAAGAGGATAGGGAACTGGCAGTGTATCTCCCACTTGGAGCATGATTTCTTCCCGCGTTGTGTTTAGCGGGGTAAATTGTGCTTCTCTGAATAACCTCTGCCCGGGGGTAGATGATCTCCTTCTGTCTCTGCCTGAGCAGTTCTTTGCCCTCACAGTCTGGTGGCGTGGCAGTATCTGAGCCTTGTCCTTGTTCTTATTTTTGTCCGCTCGGCCGGTCTCGGTCGGCGAGCAGAACAGGTGGGAACTTGCTAGCAGCTCAGCCTTGGAGGCTCCCGGGTTCATAGCTAACATTGTTTTCAATGGCCCTGCTCTCATGTTGTTTAGGTAACAGAAAGTAATTTCGGGGTCACTGGTCGCGGTCACTTGGTCGAGCATCTCCTCGAACCTCTTCAAATAGCTTCCGTAAGACTCATGCTCGCCTTGCTTGACTTTAGCGAGATGAAATCGAGTTTTAGGTGTTGGTCGAGTCTTGAATTCTTCTAGGAATTTCTCCCTTAACACTTCCCAACTGCTGATAGATCCACGGGGAACCCTTCCTAGCCATGCTTGTGCTTTCCCCTGAAGGGCTCCCTCGAATGCTCGCATTTTAGGGCTTCAATATCTGTCACCATTCGAATCGTGCCTCGAATGATCGAGCAGGCGATCACTTGCCCGTGTCTTCCCGAAGTATTTCTCAAATTGTGGGAATATGATACCTTCCGCGGGTGGTGCATTCTCGATTTCAGGGGTGAAAGGGCTTCCTTCTAGTGGCTTGATGGCACCATAGCCGGGCTTGGCCACAGCCGAGTTAGCCATCCATGTTTTGCCATGTCACGTTTCATAGCCTCCATGCGCTCGGACGGGCGTTTTTCGGCATCTAGTGTAATGCCCGATGGCGGGCATGACGACCGATGTTCGTAGGCGGGAGGAGCGAGGTTGGCGCAAGAAGCTTCCATCTCTGTTTGCTCGCTGACGCTTAGCCCGGTATGCTTCTTTCTCGGCGTGTTCACGAGCTCGCGGTGGCGTGACTTTCACTTTGCGGGCATAATGAATTTGCCCGGCTACGTTTGTGTGAAAAAATTTGGGCGGCTATATACGCTTTCCGCTTGGTCATCTGCTCGTTTGACTTCTTGACCCTCTCGATGGTATGCGAATAACATTGGAGTCGCTTGCTTGAGCGCGAATGTTGTGAGGCATGGCCATCACCAACAGGGATCTTGAGTTGGCAATTCCAAATCAGCCACCGGAACCGGGGCATGGCCCAAGGCAAGTAGCTGCTGGTTGAGTTTATACATTTTTCTATAATAGTGCCGCTTGGAATTGGAGAGCAGCGACCTGTTGTTCGGGGGCCTGTCTCGGGGGATTCACGTGGTTGCCTTGGCCGTTTTCCTTTTGGAGATTTAATTGTGCCCTGAGATCAACATTCGCGCGGGCACTGCTTCATTAATGATTTCTCGGCATCACGTTGGGCGGCTCGGCTTTGACCGCGTTGAGATGGCTCCTCCACATAAGGCACGCCCTTAGATGGGTTGCTTGACATGCGGCCATCTTTTTGCTTCGTTTGTACCCCTTGCAGGGCGCTTTTTGGTGGGAGATCACCGGCCCGGCTACCGGTTGTTGTTGCTCTGATAGCATGGTGCTTGCTACTCTTACCGGCCATTGTAATCGGTGGTTTTTGTGTGATTTGCACCGTAAAGCGTGAGAAAAGAGTATATTGAAAGTTTCCCGGCAACAGAACCAAACTGATGTGGCAAAATCCTCAGCTTGGGCCGTCTGCACTTTGGGTAGGATATACGGGCTTGAATACGCTTCCTTGAACTGGCTAAGAGCAAAGAAAACACTGAGTGGAAGTGCAAGGCGGGGCCTCGCGAAACCTCGGCGTGAGAGTAAGTATCGTGTGTGAGACAGAATACCAGAACTCAAGGAAGAGGCAGAGTGTATGTGTGCATGTACCTTGTTATGGCTGGTGGAGGAGTATTTATTGGCCCTTTTGTGGTTGAATCTGGGTAGGATTCGGTTTCTTTAGTTATCTTGTTCAACAAGGATTGGAACCCTGGATTTTAGGCATGATACGCGGCTGGCCGCGAGATATCAGGAACAGATAAGGCAAGTGTCCTGCCTACATATGGTAATCTTTGACAGTATCTTGGCGGGCAAGCTACTGATGTCTTCGATCTCGATTGATGCAGGCGGGCGCCGCTGGATGATAAATGATGTATGGGAGCGGATATATTCACCGGCAAGGCCACAGTGGCGTGCCGGCCAGTTTGATCGGGAATATCATGCTCGCTACTCGATGCTACCATACTCTCGCTTGCTGGGCCCGTGGGCCTTGTAGGGTTTGTGCTCGTGACCGGCACGTGATGATAGCTCGTGCTCTGCTTGTAAGACCCCGATTCCCGGTTAGCTTAAATTGCGTGCAATGCTCGCATTTCTTCTTTGGTTGATTGCTTGTTGGGTTTGTGAGAGAGTCTGGATGTGTATGAGGGATCACATTAAGACCAAAATACTTTTAAGAGATGCCATATAGTTGTGGACTTGCTAAAGTCACAAGTCGTAACTCGACGATAGTCGAAATGCGACGCGATTGAGAATTCGCTTGCGTTTCGTGTTCCTGACCTCGTTTTGGTCCTAGATCTTTACATGATGATTAAATAACATGTTTAGATGTGTTATACTTCTAGTTGGATGCATTCCTTAAGTCTCGTGAAGTTTCGACGCTTCGAGGATAGCAATTCTCCTTATCGCGTAGTTCGAGATTGAGCCGGGTGATCGTCTCGCCCTTCGGGTGTCCTTTTCTCCTATCTGTTGTTCATCATCTGAGAGGAATTTAGGCCTATTCTATAGCTCTTTGAAGTGTTAATAACCATGGGTTGTTGCCCGTCGGTTTGTGGTTTAATTCGACGTTTCGTTAGAGAGATGTTGCGCCTTGCGTCGGTTTCGCACCGGGTTGTTTCGGGAGTTGTTGTGAGGGTTCTGGACCTACTTTCAGGGTGGTTTGAGACTTGATTTGTTTAGCCAAGTGTTTGAGGTCCTTTAGGGTTGAATTATAGGCCGTTTTGAAGCTTTAAGGTTTGCGGTTGCATGCGGGAAAGACCGGACACGAGAAAGGAAGCAACAAAAGTCGGGAAGAGGAAGCCAGGGACCATGCGCTCGCATGGCCTGCCATGATGCGACCGCATCACTCCCAGATCCCTGTTACGGGATTTTTGATATGTTTTGCTATGTTGCCTATCCTACCCCCACCCAAACCCATCCTAAACTAATCCTAAACCCTCCTAACTAACCTAAGACACATCCTAAACATCTAATTGAAGTTTGGAGGTAGATTAAGTTGGCTAATTAAAGAGAGACAACCCCACCCATCTAAACTAAACCCACTTACTCTCTAACACATATAAGCCACAAAACACCACTTAAACCTCCCGTTTTCTGCCTACACTCGACAAAATCGTGGGAGAGCTTGAGAGAGGAGATTTCTAGGGTTCTTGAGGGTTCAATCTTGGAGGCCATAGCTTGGGACCTTCTTCCCCCAATCTACACCATAGTTTTGAAGAGAAGGTTAAGGAGAACAACACCAACACCAAGGATTTCGGGATTACAGCTTGTTAGGGGCTGAACAAAGGTAAGTTTCTACCTCTCTTCCTCCTTCTTTTGGCCCCATTGACCCTAGGGAAAACAATCATCTTGCTAAGTGAGGTCAATGGGTGCAATTTCTAGGGTTGTTAGAGATGCCATGAACCCTAGGTTTCTAGTTGATGAAGATTCTTGGATGAACCTATGTGAGACCTAGATTAGTATGAAATTCATATGTTAAGTGGTCTATTAAACCTTGTTATGTGAATTGTTCATGTGTGTTGACCATGATTGGTGAAGATACTTGGAAGGGGATTTTGCCCAAATTATGATTTGGCTTATTAAACATGATTGTAAGCTTGATTATTATGTTATACATGTATAGTAGAGTATATTAATCCATGTTGTGTGATTTATTCATGTTTTGGAGAGTATGATTGGTAAGGTGACTTAAATGAATTTATGCACAAATTGGTGAATTCGTTCTATGTTGCATTGATAAGTGTTTTGTTGGGTTTATGTGAGTTCAATGAACTTGGGAATATGGTTATTAGTGATAGTTATGAACATAGGGGGGTATTGAGGCCCATGGCTTCCATGCCCTAAATTTTGGAAAGTGTAGATTGGACTCAACGGAGTCATTATAAGTTCGATAATGTGCTAAACGAACTTGGGTTGAAATCCTACGACGATTGGATTTCGTTTGATTAATGTTGTGAAATGCATAGTCTCCAAACTTTAAATGAAATTATAATTATGATGAACTTTATGGATTTTTAGGCTTGGGAATCAAGCCCGAATGAATATTGAGATTTTGTTGTAAACTTTAATGAGATATTAAAGTGTGGATTTATGAAACACATAAAGAATGAAATGTAGTATTAAGGCTCAACGGAGTTGTTATAAGGCCAATGAAATGATAATGAGCCTTGGGTTGAAACCCTACAATGTTTGGGTTTTGTTTGGTTATGATTGTGCACACCGGGTTTTTTGGGTTTGTGTCCAATTGAGACATTCATGTTATGGAGACTTATTAGAAATATATTTTGGGCATGCGTGTTAGAGCACGGGACATTAGAGACCAACGTATGGTCATGAGTATAATTAAGAGAAGATTAAGAAAGAATTCTCTCCTTAAGGATTTTGGTTTCGTGCATATAAAAGCACTTGTGAGAAAGTGACTACGGAGAAGTCATGATGTTCTTGAGTATGGAATTAGTGATGTCGATCATGTATGACGATTAGGACTATGATTGAGTCCGGTGTACTTAAAATAAAGACTAAAATATTAAGTCTTGAGTTGTGGATATTCTTAGACTAACGTAGTAGTCTTTGGTTTGATTTTGAGTAGAGGATTATTGTAGACCTCACATTATGATTTATTAAGCTTATATGCTACCTTTGATTTGAGTGATGACTTGAGGAATAATGAGTACCTCAATATGTGGTTCTTGAACTAAACTTGTAAGTTAGTTGAATATGTTGTTCATATGCAAATATATGCATTGTTAATGAGATTTTGTAGAGCATTATGTCCTACTTGTTTATATGCAAATATGTGCATGGTTTATGAGATGTTGTAAAACATTATGTCCTACTTGTTTATATGCAAATATGTGCATGGTTTATGAGATGTTGTAGAGCATTATGTCCTACATGATTTAATGAGCCCGATATTAATGAACTTGGTCTCATTGGTTTATGCAAGTAAATATCTACTTGAGCATTTTGGTTTAAGTCCAACTGGCGGGTTTGGTTGTTGTGTCGGCAATGGGACGATTCATAGTCTTTGGAAACAATCGCTATGAATCGTTGTATTGGTTCCCTTTCTCCTCACTATTTGGCCAATAGTGGGATGTGATCTCGAGTTATGCCATCTAGCTTGACATCGAGCTCTCATTTCTCATCCTAGGTTGGATGAATGTAACGAGTACTCAAAAGGAAAACTGATGAGTTGTGATTATTTGGGGACGAAACCCCAGGGTATGATTGGTTGGGTATTGAACCCGGATTTTGGATTGAGGATGAATCCCATGGTAAGTTTGGTTGGGTGTTGGACCCGGATTTGGTTGTAACAGTTCAATTTATGTGTCTTGTTACACATGATTAATTATGAGTATTTAAATGAAAGACATTATGCTATGTGGTTTATGTGAGATGATGTGCTTGGGTAATTAAGTGCATGTTTATTGTTGGTATACTAGTATGATACCATGATTTTTATATGCTTATACATTATGCCATGCCATGACATAATATGCCATACAGATGCATGTAGTAACTTACTGGGTCATTATGACTCACTCCGTGTGGTTGTTTTCCCTAGTGTGTGCAGTGATCCCGTTAGTAAGCGCGGCGACTTCGGATAGCGATTTCTAGCAGGTGGTCTTCCGGGCTATAAGCTTGGAGTTATTTAATATTAATGTTGTTATTTATTTGTGAGACACGGATGTAAAGTTATGTAGACTTTATTTGGGTAGATTATAGTAGTATATTATTGTTGTGTATTTGGGAGCCGGCTAGTATAGCCGAGCTATTGTATCTTTAGAAATTTTTCCCGTTGTCATTCCAAGCATGTGTGGCTCGTTTATTCTAGTACTGTGTTATTGTTGTTCCTACCTCTGACAGCTTTAGTCGTGAGATCTTGGTTGGTGGTTTAGCATTTGATATTATATTGTTGTAGTTGAATTGTCCCTCCGGCATGTTATAGCCATTGAGTGGTGTTTATCAGGTTGGGATTTTGTTAGTTGCCGGCCTTTGGTTGCCGATGGTTTGTTGCGCGTGTCTAATGTTGCGTCACGTGCGTCAAATTTTTGGGCCGAGAGATTTACTATCTCTTTGGTTGTTTTTATTTCGGAGCTTGTTAGCTCGGGTCCCATTTTGTTTTTGCTTCCGCAGGTTTTAGTTTTTGTTGGTTCAATTCGCCGTTATGGCTTTACCTTTCTGTTTCGAGCTTGATGGCTCATCTTTTGACTCGCACCATTATGCTTAGCAGGTGCTTGTCTGTCTCTTAGTTTGTCCTGACGGCACGACCTTGGGATCTCATCTTGGGATCTGGGTCGGGTCGTCACACTGCTCGTGACCGGTTTTGGGCCGGGTATATCAAACGGTAAAGTTGAAATAGTATGAAGTTTGGAAACACACTTTTAGAAAATTGACTTTTTTACTGAAACATTTCAAAATAGTAAAATGAATTATTTACCGAAACGAAAGGAGTATTTCATAATTTTCATAGAATACCATATTTTGTAAAACTCAATATTTTTATTCTTAATAATTAATAATCGACTCGAGCCATGTTTTATCAAACTAAACATTTTTTTACTAATGTTGGCTGGTTTAACTAACAAGTCTAATTATTGAATTTGAACGTATTTGCTTAATTAACAAAAGGCAAAATTTTAGGAAAGACCGTTATACGTGCATTTTTTGTACACAAATCACCTTTATTCGACCAATCGTAAATTGATAGACTGAACTATAAAAGTCGGGTTATGTCATACAAATTATGATATGGTCTCACACAAAACTACTATTAACAAAAAAAGACTTATCCCTTAGAGAATTTTATTTATTTGTTTAAAGGTTGAAGGGGATAAAGACCTTACCTCAACTCTTATTTTTTATTATTTAATGTCTTCAAAGGCTACATTATAGATATATGATGCCTTTGATGTGACTAGAACAAATGGTGCCTATAGTGAGGCTTTGAACACCCGATCTCTCATTTGAGAATAGTGATCTACCAGGGTACCTCTGGTAAGGCTTGAACACTTGAACTCTCACGTTACTTTTTAGGCTTAAATAGTAATTTAGTCACCCTACTTTCCAACTTTTTTCGTTAAGATCACTCTACTTTTTTTTCTTAATTAGGTGACTGTACTTGGCATTTTAAACCAATAAGGTCATTGGGGATAATTTCCGTTAGTCAGATGAACGGAAAAGTTCAAAAAGATGGAAATTAAATGCCCTTACTAATGTTAAACGTTTTCAGTTTTAAATGTTAATAATTAAGGGGTCAAAGTAAAAGATCAAATTACCAATATTAAATTTATATTTTCATTAATTTATTCAAGCATAACTCATCTTAAATTTTTTCTTTAATTTTTATTTTCATTAATTTTATTTATTCATTTATTTCCATTTTCCAGTCTTCGGTTTCCAACATACCTCTGTCGATTCTCCAACCTCCTCCACCTCCGTCGCCGATCTAAACACAAACACCACTATTACTTGCAACACCACCACCAATACTAGCCCAACACATTCCTGGTGCAAGTGAAAGTTCAAAAAATATAAGAAGACCAACTATAAAGATTCATAAGCGTTCATTATCATATTCCCAACTGTTGAACCGAACAAAAAACAAAGGATTAATCTAAAGCAAGATAGGAATCGAACTCAGTGAACAGCAGCCTCAAAAGACTCTCCAGAGAAGATTGGAGCCCATGATAAATAAAAGTCAAATGCCCTATGTAGTCTAGCATTTTGAATCTCATATTTTCTCCTTTTAGTTAGAAATGTGCTTGGAAAAATATATAGCACTCTTGGCTACATTGAGCTTTTTCCCAAAAGATTTACGAAACTGGTTGATGAGTTAAATGATATTATTGACACTCCTGACTGGAAAGACAAGAATATCATCGACAAGTAAGTGCAGCTTAGTGGTAAAACGCTTTACCCATACCTAATAGGTCGTGGGTTCGAGTCACCCAGGAGGTAAGTGGAGAACTACTATTGATCCTCTTTAAAAAAAAAAGACAAGAATATCATCAGCAAAGAAGATAGATCAACTAATTCTTCTCCCCAAACCTCATCTCCATCCCAACTCTCTTCATCATCGAAAACGTTTCGCCGGCGAAACCTTTTCATCATCGTTCCAATTTCAGTCGCACACTGCAGGGTCCATTGGTTCTTGGTGAAAATAAAGAGATAATAGGTAGACCAAGAACTGATGGAGAGATCTGGGTTTTCTTTTAGTATGAGATAGTATTAGAAATCTAAGCAGTTGTCCAACCAGAATCGAAAGGAAAGGCAAGCATAAAGAAAGGTTGGTAGTCGAAGAGGGATAGATCATAAGAAATTTTTTATTTGAAATTTTTTATTGAGTGGTGGTGGATTGGTGGGTGTTGGTGAGGGGAGGGAGGAGCACATCTCAAGGTTGAAGATGAAGTTTGAGGTATGGGTGTGGTACTGAACGTGATTAGCATGTGATACATGTAGGTGTATTTTTGGATTTTTAAAAAGATTGTACGTTTTCATCCAAAAAACTGGATGATGTGATGAACGTGAAAAAAAAAAGTCAAGTATAGTGATTAAAGTGAGAAAAAAAAAAGTAAAGTGATCTTAACGAAAAAAGCTGAAAAATAAAGTGACCAAATTGGTATTTAAGCTTACTTTTTATTAGCTTGCAGGCCCTAGAATGATTAGAATTTAGAAGGTCTATAAAACTTTACAAGTCCTTTCTCCCCTCCAATTATCCAAGCATGTGTACATTGGAACCACAGTTCAAGATCCGGTTTCAGTTTGAAAATAAAAGTCGATCAGATTGATTCACAGTTGTTGATATCAAACCAAATTAAACCAAACCAACACACACACACACTCAGACACACACACACACACACACACATATATATATATATATATATATATATAAGTTACTAAACCAAACCAAACCAAATCTAGTTTGTTGGAGGTCATTTTGTTCCTCCATTGTTTGTGTTTATTTTAGAATTTGTATTGTTTTATTTATGATAATTTACTTTTAAACGTCGCTCTTCTAGCACATTTAGAAGAAAAAAAATCAGTAATCAAAGTAGAATAATCAATTTTTTCAATCATGTAGTTAGCTCATTCAAACATCCTTGAGATATGTATCACTAAGAACTAGCATCCAATTATCAAAATTACTTTTGTGGTTTCACTTTTACTTCAAAACCACTATTATTTAAAAGGAAAAAAAAAACATATAAACTAATAGAAACTAATTAGCAACAAAATCCAAAATTCCAAATTACCTGGTCTAGGTCCAAAACGGAAAATCCAAATTAGCAAATCAAAAAAATACATATATGAATACTCGTTTACAGACTGAAGTAGCAAGATTACAAGACTCTTGGAATAAATCAAGAAATTGTAAAAAAATTGACGAAAAGAAAAAGAAGAAAACTAAATACAGAAACTTACAAGTGTTATAGCGTAGAATTGACATTTGGCGTCGTCGGCGTGGCGGAGGGTGAAGGCGGAATTGGAGAAGTCGTAAACAGTGTGTCCTAGCGCCAGCAGAAAGTGGAGGAGAGTAAGAGATGTAGAAGCCCTTAGCCACAGTCGTCGTTTTTCAGTCTTTGGCGAATTAGAGACTTGGAGTTTCTCGTTTCTGTCTTTGTTGTTTGTTTGTCGATTGGGGAAAGTAGTTAGGGTTCAAAACTTTTTTAAAAAAGTGAGAAGACTAGTAAATTTTGGAGCCCAAAAAATTACTTGTTTTGGGGGCCCAAATCCTAGACCTTGTTCGCCTTGAATGAGGGCTGGCTCTATTTCTACTATGTGATCTCCAATGATGATCGATAAGACAAACAAGGGAGAAGATTGCTGAGAAAATTGTGGGTTGATATATGTTCAATCGCTTTGGTCCATGATAATATTATCAAACCGATAAATTTACTTTTGATGTGTCAAGATGTCACATGCGTGCATCATTTGATATCAAACGATGCATCGCCTTTCCAAATCATACACTGCAATGCTTCAAAAGTAGACTTTAACAATCTGATATTGTTATCGTAGATTAAAGTGATTGAAAATTCATCAAAGTGGTCCAACCCAAGTTTTTCCCAAAATTGTTATGAGTAAAGCCCAATAAAACCAAACTCAAGCTACCAAATAATCTTAACAACTCAAATATTCTTATAAAAACCATAAAATAAAGGGTGAAATTATGGCGGGTCCCTTTTCTAAAGTTTGTAACCCCTCCAGTTCACCGAGTTTTTTTTACCAAAAAGTCTTTTTTTTTAAATATTGTTCCGAAAATTCTATCGTTTCCTTCAACAGCTCCTGCAAACACATTGGACTCAAAAATCACCATTGTTGCGCAACGAAACGGGAATCGACTTACCTAGTCAGGTCATGGGGGTTCTGGGGCAACGCCCCCGAAAGGTAAATGATTTTCTAATCCATTAAGTACGAAACTGTAGTGGATATGTGTTGGGTTCAATGATTTTTTAGTAGAACGAAGGCGAAAGAGGAGGAGAAAAAAGAAGGCTTACGATAGAAGAGATGGAAGAAGAAGGTGGAAGACATGGTCTATTTCATTACGATTTTGTATCGCTGTGCAAAATTGGATTAGATAATATTTTATGTATCGCGGTACAAAATTGGATTACGTAATTAAAACTTATATATCGTGGTGCAAAAAAATGTTTCCTCGTGGTGTAAAATTGGATTAAGTGATTAAATTAATGAATCACGATGCAAAATTAATGTAATTAAATTGATGTATCGCGGTGCAAAATTTGATGTAGCGCGATTCACTAAGTAAGTGACCTCCGTAGCGCGCCTTCGTGATATAATTCCTACACATGTACTCGCGATGAAGGAAGCAAAGATCGCGCAGAACGGCAAGCGAAGAACGTTAAGTGAATTTGATTGATGGTGACTCCTCGATTCTATGAAACAATCCACGAAGAACCTTGGTATAAGTTGACTGCGATCCTTTTGTGAGATGATCACGACCCTTGGAATAAGGTTGAACGCCACAATAGGGATGAATATCTTATTGATAAGTTCGTGATTCAATTATTGGTCTCTCACCAAATAATCACAAGTTCAAGAAGAACAAGGAGGTTTTGAAAAACACTCAAAAACTATATTAATCAGTAATCAGCAAAAGTTGTAAAACAATAAGCCACAACCCTTATTTATATGGGTTGTGAATCATAATCCTAGAAGTAAAAAAGTAACCTAAGATAAAAGGAAACAACTCAACTTACCTAATCTATGTAGGCAACAATTAGGTAATTTACCTAGTCTAATTAGAAAACATAAAACAACCAAAATAAGGAAAAATCTAACAATCTCGTTTTTTGTAAAGGCCTAATTTTCAAAGTTGCATTTTGGCCCCCCTAAAGTCTTTATTTAGGCGTTAAAAACTTTCAAAGTCATTGTATGACATTAACGAACATTTCTCGAGTCTTCAAGTCATCTTCCATGAAATCTAAGGTTTCATAGAACATGTTTGAATTTGTAGAGTAGCCATTGTAATAACCTGAATCTCCAATAAATCCACGAATTAAGTTTGTATATAACTCTTGAATCTTCCAATCATACTCTACGAATTTAAAAGACTTCATTTGATTTCTTTGACACTTGATATTTTGTTTAATCATGAACTCTTCATGCTTAATCACCCTTGCTTGAATCTTCGAACTCTCGAACTAATCATCACATATCTCATCCAAACTCGAGCTTGCTAAGATCACATCATTCTCCCTCTCTTCAAAAGGATTTGTCCTCAAATCCGGACCTACATCATAAGGAAGAAGATCACTAACATTGAACATCGTACTAACATTATACTCACCTGGAAGATCCAACTTGTAAGCATTATCAATGATTCGCTCAAGTACTTAGAAGGATCCATCTCTTCTTGGCATTAACTTAGATTTCCTTTGGTCTGGAAACCTCTCCTTTCGCATGTGTAACCTTACCCAATCACCGGGCTCAAAGATCAACCTAACGACTTTCATCTTTTGCATATCCATGTTTATCAATAATGAATCACAATAAGAAATTACAACCATAGTGCAATCTCAAGGATAAATATCCTTTATACTAAAAACTCAGATCATGTGTTAAAACATGCTTATAATCATCAACAATATGAATTTCATCACCTTTACAAGGTTTATCATGGTTAACACGAGTTGTCTTTTTCAATGAATCCATATGTAACTCATGCAGTCCATAAATCTTATGAAAGAATAACGCGACATGGAAATAAACATCTACTTTGTGACATGCACTAAGATAATTAATCAATGAAAACTTATGCACTTTCACAATTGTAGGACTCATGTAATAACAAAATCTAGATACACCATGCACACGTAGATTCAACACCTAATAAGACATTATGGCATATATTGGCAATCTCATGGTATGCCTTAGGATAACCTATATTCAGATTTACATTCATACAATCATCATGCAATGAACTTGTAAAAAGATGAATTCTAGTTCTGTTCAATGCATAACTAAGAGATTCCCTCTCAACTTTTAATAAACAATGCAATCCTAATGACTTATCAACCAAAGTATCATCCATGAATGGACCTACATACACATGGTTAGGAATATGCAATGTCGATTTTAATTCATTAGTCATGCTTTCACCAAATTTCATCCAATCACTTAAACCATGGTGACTAACTAGACTTTGCAATTGAAACTTCATTGGCATGTTAAATGAACTAACGACACTTCTCTTGAATAAAGAATTCACAAGACTAATCAAACTATCACAAGCAACACTTTTAAAAATTCTGAATTTCTTATTAAATCCTTGGTGCTTAACATGTAATAATTTTGGTGTCTTAACAATTTCACCCATGACACAAGTGTCCACAAGACCACTCAATTTCCAAAACTCAACAACAACTCTATAGAGCTTATTCTCAATGTCATGGTGCTTAACATGTAACAATTCACCACACAACTTATTCTTCCAAGAAAGATTAAGATCATACCTTTGAGAAAATGTAGGTTCTACAACAATCTCCTTACCTTGTTGGTATTCCATTTTAATCTCACAATTTCTTTTGGTGGTGCTTCTTGAAAAATTTGTGACAAAGAAACAATAGAATTTGGCAATACAACTTTCTTTCTCTTTCTCACACTCTTTCTTTTTCACACACACTAACTTTCCTCTCCTTTTGCCTAGTTATCTCACATCTGTTACTAGTCTCTAAAACCGGCGTCTCACTCTTGTTTTCACACAAGCTCTCCTTTTTCTTGGCTATCTCACAAAACTCACTTTTATCTCTAGCCAAACTCTCATTATTTTCATTTGAGCTCTCCTTTTTTAAAGACTTCTCTATATTCTTTTCCTCACTAGTCTTTCTCTCTTCACTAGCTATTGAACTTAACATCATAAAATTCTCATAAGCTTGTGTTGGAGTCAATGGTGCAAGTTTTATAGTTATTTGATTGTGTACAAAAGAATGTCTTTTTGTGTTGCCATCATAAGTAACACTCCTTTCCACATGCTAAGATCGCTCTAGCAATAAATGAGTTTGTCGTACTGGCACCACATCGCACATCACATCATCTTTGTATCTACTAATCTTGAACTTCACAAGCATTTGCTTGTTCATCCTCAACATACCATCTCCATTCAACATTTGTAACTTGTAGGATTTGGGATGCTTGGTTGTAGGTAACCCTAATTTCACAACCATGGTCTCACTAGCAACATTAGTACAACTACCTGTGAGTGCCCCGTTTTTAACCGGATCCGCGCCACTGAAAGGCGGAGTGGTTTCGAAACTTTAAAGCGCGTGGAATACGCCCGGCCTCAATTGTGGACCCAAAATATGTATAACATAATATCATCTCCATTTTAAGGAGTAAACAGAGAAAACCCAAAAATACCAGATTGTATGGGTTCGAGGGCTAAGTTACGAGTTAGAAGGGGTTAGGCACCCAACTCGTCCTTTCGGCCTTACAATGAGTTTGTCAATATGCTCGTTTTATTTTATACACTTTGGCTCAGAACAAAACATTTATATATATATATATATATATACATATACATATATAATTATAACATTTTTACAAGTTATTTTAGGAATAAAATAGTTATGCTAGTACAAACTTTATTTATATTTACATGCATAAACTGTAAAGTATTAAATAATAACTATTAAATAATAAGAAACATAACTATTTATATATTTAAAGTATGTGTAGAAAAGAAACTAATTAAACTGTAAGAGATTATAACTACTATGACATTTAAAATAAGAACATAAAAGAAGCTAATTTTAAACAGGAATAAAATGTAACTATTATTACATTAAAGTAGGAATGGAAAGGAAACTAATTTAAACAGAAAGGAAATATAACTATTATTACATTAAAGTAAAAATAGAAAAAGAAACTAATTAAATGAAAATGAAATATAACTATTATTATATTAAAGTATAAGCCGAAATGAAACTTAATTAGATACTTATATTTAATTTATAGATTGTAATAGATAACTACGGGGACAGACCTTACCTCCCGGAACGTGAGTGTCTGAACCCGGTATGCTTGGGCTTAAGCCCACTAGGCGGTCTACATGTGCTTCCTCTGTCCTTCCGAGAAAGGAATTCTTTTTTTCTTTATTGTTGTTGGATTTCGGGCAGCGTGGCTGCTACTTTTAGTTGATTTTCGCCACAGATCCGGGCGGCACAACTGCTTGTGTTTGCTTGATTGTTGTTGTCGTTGAGTCTGAAACCAGGCAGAATAACTACTTGCTTCAGTTGGATTTGACGTCTGGATTCGGGAAGGACAACTGCTCTTCTTGGGTTTTTGGAACCGATTAAATATGGTGGAAACCTAGTTTCGTAGTTAGGGTTCACGTTGGTCGGAGAGTTTATGTGTTTAGGGGAGGTTTTGGCAGCCTAGCAGAGCTTCGGGGTTGGATGGAAAACAACTGCGTAACTTCGCAGTGTTATCTCCGTAAAAAAAAATGGTGTGTGAACTATGTTGTTCTCTGAGTGCCGGATGCCTTTATTTATAGGCAAAAATCATGGCTTTCTTCGTGATTACGTTTGATCAACCGTGCTCCAACAGCTTGTACCGCACGTTGAGAGAGTTGCACCAAAAGCCAAAAGCTACAGTGCAGGGGGGTTGTTAGTCCCAATGGGCACAATAATAAGCTAGAAGGGGGGTTGAATAGTGTTGGTCCCAGAAGGCACAATAATAAGCTAGAAGGGGGGGTTGAATAGCTTATTATACACTTAATTTTTTTTTTTTGAGTTTGTTCCTTAAACAAGCACTTGCAATCTATCAAGGAGATTCAAGTAGCGGAAGTCTTGAAAGGAAAACAATTTAAGTCTACCGATAAAGAGTTATCGGTAGTCCTAACTAAGAAACTCAAGTAAGCTGTTTTGAAGATAAGTAAAGGAAATAAGAAACAGTAAGGAAGAACACAAGTGTTTGAGATGGTTCCCACTTTAAAGAGTGCTACCTCCACCACTAAGGCAGTCAACCTTGGATTTGAAATGTGCACTATGTTTTCCAATAGTTCTATTACAAAGAATATATCTAATGGATCGTGTACAAAATATTTGACTTGTGTTTGGGTTTGGGAATTGAATATCTAGGTAAACAAGATATTCAATTCGTGCTGAAGAATAGTTTACAGAAGACTACAAGAAGAAACTTAAAAATAAATGTTGAAGTATCTCTTCTAATTGTTGTCGAGGACTTCTTGATCCGTTGATGATCTCTTGAAAAGCGTTGAGAGTAAAGACTTAGAATTTGAAGAGTTTTCATAGCGTTTCAGGACAGACAGTTGTTTTCTTCAGTCTTCAATGGAAGTATTTATAGCAAGAGTATTTCAGAGATCCGTTGGAGACGATGAAGTGTAACAGCTCTATTAGGTTGGAAGCATTAAATACATGGAGTCGTTTTGAGGACTTCATCCTTACTGATCTTGAACAGGGAGTGGTGCAGAGTTGTTTTGCAGGAGTTGGTAGCCGTAAAATCAGAATATCAGACCTGCAAGTGTCAGTCTGTTCCATCTGCTTTAGTCACTGTTCAGAGAGCGAAAAAGTCTTCCAGTCTTTTTGGAAAGCTGTCCAAGCTTATCTGAGAAGCTTTGGGGAAGTTTGAATTTAAATTCAAGATAAAATAATATTTGAATAGATTCACCAAATCTTGATACGCTGGACACGTCATGTATTTGAGCGCCTGTAGAGAAAGTCTACCGCTGGAATATTACTTGAAGCCTTCCGCTGAAGGAAGGCTCAAGTCTTCCGCTGAACCAAGAAGCCTTGTAAACTATTTTAGCAATGTTTTATACATAGTTGTCATGCTAATCGATACGCAGCCCAATTAGCCACTATAGTATAAAACAGATGTAATGTATGAACAGATGTAAATCAAAATGTAGTTAACAATCTCCTCCTATTTGCATCTGGTCATCATTACTTACAAGTGAGGGCTATAAACAACTATAGATACTAGTATGTCAAGAGGAATTTTGATTTTTAAGAGTAGACATGCTTTTATCATACAGAAGTATACCTTAGGTGTAATAAACTAATCTAAGTGTTTATGAGAGAGGAGAAGTAAAGAGTAATACAGTGATTAGTATAGAACAGTTCAATTATGGATCTAACAGTGAATGTTTAAGTTCTAAGCAGATATTGAAATAGCACAAATTGAACTAAGGACAAGTTTAATATAGCATAGTTTTTCAAAAATATATTGATACAAAGGTTTAAGGGAGAGAAGGATACATCACTACCATGGTCTTTTCCCTTTACCTTTGTCAGCTGCTTCCTTTTCTTTCCGCTGCTGTTCCAGCTCTTCAGCTCGTCTGACATATTCTTCATCAGCAGAGGTAGATGGTCTGGTGGAGCGAGAACGATAGTCTAGTTCTTCACGTAGACGGTTGTTCTCTTCCATAAGTATCTTGTTAATAGACCTCAGTTGTCTCTCCTCCGTAATGGCCAGATCACGATCACGCTGAGCATCCATAGATTCCTCAGCTGAAGCGCAAGCTATGTTGTTGAGCTCAAGAACAGGTGGGTGGTTGTTGGCTAGATGTGTAGTGATGTCATGGAATAGGTCAAGAAAAATAGATGAGATAATTCGTACACATTCATTTCGTTGAGTTTCGACGTTGATCTTGACGTCAGTAAACTCGTATGTCATCTGACCAAAACGGATCCAGACATCATCCTGGAATTGGAGTAGTCTAGCAGCAGTTCGATCATTTACCATGGACGTGGCAGTGGCAACACATAGAGGCCTTCTGGCTGAGGACTTAGAAGAAAACTATGTATCCACTTGGTTTGAAACTGATTCTAACGAGGATGATAGTGATGACTCACCTGAGCAGGCACACATCTGCCTCGTTGCTCTAGAGTCACCTCCCACCTGTGACTCAGATAGTGAAGTTAAATACTCTCCTTTTCAAGCTAACATAGAACAATCTCCTCAAGAGCCTTCAAAGAAGAAATCCGGCAGATGCTCAAGACATGCTAGAGGAATTCAATGAATTTAGAAAGGCCTATGTTAAGTTAGCTAAAAGTCATGAGAAGTTCTGAAATCATCTTTGAGAAGCCGATCCATGCCGAAGCCGAGTTAAAAACTCTCCATGGAGTCCAGCGGGGAAAGTATCAAGTTAAAAGAAGAGAACAAGTTTCTCTCAATGAAAAGGTTGCTTGCCTTATTGATCATGCCAAAGAGTTATCCGCCGAGAAAGAAGAGTTGCAAAAACCATTAACTCATGTAATAATTCAACTGCAGCTTTGATCAAATTCCTGGAGATCGAAGCTCAATGATAAACTGGCTAGATTCTCTAATGAAATTCTAGCGCAACCTCCGAACAAGAAAATGAACAACATGTGAATAGTAATATTCCTCGACAATATCGTAAACCTAACAAGGGTAAAGAAGGAATTGGTTATACTGCTACTCCTTATAAATACCCTAAGGTTCAAATTAACAAACAGTGAAGCTGAAAGCAAAGTCCTGCCGAAGATAAACTCAGTAAAGGAGGTGCAGACTTGCAACACCCTCTACCAAAGACTTCTCGGAAAGCAAAGGCTGCCGCTGTGGCCTATGAAAAGCCTCAAACCTATCGATTCATCAACAAGATTCACAGATGGTGCCATCGCTTGCACGTGTTGACATCAAGCTTAAAGTGAAAAAAGTCTACTAAAAGCCTTTTTGCTAAAGCAAAGATCGGCCGGTGATACGACTCTCAAGAAGCCTCATACAGATGCTCTAAGCCTCGGCCGCTAACAAGACTACCAACCCAAAAAGTCATAAGTTAAAAGTGTTCAAAACTTCAAATATCCAAAGATAATCATGTAAACTTCGTAATTTTCATCATCGCATTTTGTAAGTGTCTTGGCCACTTGGTCCAATAATGTCCGGCTGAAATCCATGAAGCCCGTTGGATCCCCTATTCCAAAAATCGTGCAAGTATGGGTCCCAAAAACACGCTAACCATTTGGACCCATAAAGAAAAATAAAAGTGGGACCATGATTTTCTTACCTCTACATCTCGTGTGTGCTTCACGGCTAATTCCAGCTCAAAAGAAAGATGTGTGGTATCTAGATAGCGCCGTCAAGGCACATGACAGAGAATCATGCCTTCAAATATTTCTCGAGGCGTAAGGCCTCCAGCCATCTTCTGAGACAATGCTAAAGGAAGAACAATTGGCTATGGATCCATCATTCGAGGAAATTCTCTCCATTGAAAGTCTCTCAGAGAAGGCTTGAAACATAATTCTCCTAAGTATTTTCTCACCTTGTGACAAAGGGCTTATATGTCACCTCCTCAAAATGATGATATCAAGGATCCAAGCCTCTTGCTCAACCTGTTACCGGTCACACAAAGGAAATGTCTATATAGAATTTGA
>CM028384.1:41047165-41111105 GCA_013146195.2 Codonopsis lanceolata | reverse complement strand
AAATATGAATTACGATGCCATCTTCGCGGGGGAAATCCTCCCTCTTTTATCTAGGCCGAGGGGGATAGATTCCTTTAAAGCAAATTTTGGATGTATGTACGAGGGGCTCGAGATACGCCTCGGGAGGCTGCATTGATTTTGAGAGCGGTATGGGGCGTGACTTTCTTCCCAAACCACGAGGGTTGGACTTGTATTTATTTGGAATTTGAACCCGATGCAGCGAGTGGCGGTGCATCGGCAAATTGATTTACGTCCCGGTAAGATAATGGAAGGAGATGGACTCGGCGGCGGCCAGGCATTAATTTGGCATGATAAAGTTGGGCCAGGGGATCTTGGGTTTTCCACTTCCCTTCGACTTGGTTTATGATTAAGGCGAGTTTCCAAAGACTTAGAGATTTCGGCCTTCCTTTGGAGAGCCTCTTCCGGTCAGCCAATACAAGCTTCGTATTAGGTGGTGTTGTTGGAGCATTCGAACTCAATCTTAGGGCCGGTGGAGTGTGAGAATATGTCGGGTCAATAGTAAGATTCCTATGCCAAAGCCTTTTTGTTGGCTCGTCAAAGAGAACACATTTGCCAGTGGTGTCATGGTCGATGATTTCAAGACACCTTTGTTAGGAGTTTGGGCTCGATAGCATCTTCGGATTTCGGAGGTAGATCGGCTAAGTGATCTGCGATGACAATGCCTTTGATAGATTTGAGCGTGACATATGTTATGTCAAACTCGTTGAGAAGGAAGGCCCACTTATCGATCATTTGGAAAGTGATGGTTTGCCAAAAGATGTATTTGATAGGATCCATCACGGAGATGAGCTTGATGGATCGTCCTTAGGTAGGTTTTGAGCCTTTGAGTTGTCGAAACTAGGCCGGCCTGACTTTCTCGGTAGAATAATTTAGCTCAACTTCCTTGCGACTTCCTCTTGATGAAGTATATGGCGTTTAAATGTAGAGAGTCTTTCTTTTTCTTGGCAAGCATGGCTCCTATTGTATTATGTGTCATGTAATGACAGGTTAAGTATATGAGGAGAGGTTTATGTGTATGGGTGGGGCTATGCAGGTGGATTGGTGAGATAGGCCTTTATTTTTTAAGGCTAGGCGGCATTCTCGTCCCAGACTTGGTCGGTGTTTTTCTTTAGAAGCTTGAAGAGGGCCCACATGTGGTGGTGGTATCGATGAGCGGGCGATGTATTGTAGTCGGCACTAGGAAGCCTTTGACTTATATCGGAGTTTTTAGGCTGCGGCATTTCTACGATAGCTTTGATTTTTGCCGGCTCGATCTCGATGCCTTGCTCGGTTACTAAGAATCCCAGGACCTTGCCTCACGGTGACCCCAAATGTGCATTTGTGGGGTTGAGTTTCATTTGATGCTTTACGAGTCTTTCGAAGAACTTAGAAGATCTACGATATGAGCACCGTTGGTGTCATTTGGAATGCGCGATCATGTCGTCGGCGTAGACTTCCATTTCTTTGTGGATCATGTGGTGGAAGAGAGTGGTGGCGACCCTTTGATAGCGACCAGGCATTCTTGAGCCCAAATGGCATGGCAGGTGTAGCGATATGTACCCCAGGTATAGTGAATGAAGTCTTCTCTTGGTCTCTGTTGCCATTTTAATTTGATTGTAGCCGAGCATGCCGTCGGCGAAGGATCTCGAATCTTGTGGCGGCAACAACATCTACCCAATATCAATGTTGGGTAGCGGGAAATCATCTTTGGGCGGCAGCTTTGTTGAGGTCGCGGAAGTCGGCAGAATCCGGACTTTCAGTTGGGCTTAGGAGCAGTCACTATGTTGGACTGCCGGATCGGGTATTCAACCACCGAATGAAGTCGACATGGAGGCTGCTTCATAATTTCTTCTTTGACTTGTAGTGACCATTACGGTTTGATTCGGCGGAGTTTACGCTTGATCGAGAACATCTCGGATAGATAGGGATCAGGTGTTCTACTATGGTGGATCTAGCCGGCATGTCTTCGTAGGACCGAGGCAAAGATGTCTGAACTCTTTGAGGAGGTCGGTGAGTGCTACCCTTTGAGCCTTGCAAGTAGTTGCCGATTTTGATTTCTTTGACTTGATTGTTCGGCCCAGTTGATGATTGACAAGTCTTCATTTCTTCTTCTGAGTGGTGTTGTTCTGTTGCTCAGCCCGACTTTACAAGCTCAAGCAAATATTTTTTATCTTTTGGGTCCATTTCATTAAATGATTCATTATTATGATTATTTAACGTATCTTTTAATGTAGGTGCAACTAAGGAATAAGCAAAGACATTCATATTATCATTAATAGCAAGGCTGCGGGGGTTATTACATTATTGAGGACACAGGGTTTGAGATCCTCATTATTAGGGAGCGGATCGGTAGATGACCAATCCGTAAAGCTAAGAAGAAGGAGGGGGATAGTATATCAGCGGTCTACCGGTTAGCGGGAGTCGAGGCGGGCCGGTCGTAGCGTACCAATTTTGCGAGGCTTAGCGGTTAGAAGCTCGAACTTATCGGGGAGCTTTGCATATTGATACCTCAGTTTATCATACCCAAGCTGTCTCCCCAAACATTTATTTAGAAACTCCTTTATTGAGCGGCATATCTTCTGACACCCTTATTTATGGTTAACTAACTTGCCCCTTTTAGACCTCACAGGCTTGATCCGTTCGAAAAATTTTGTGCGGCCCTTGTAATTACCTTGTTATCAATGAGATCTGAATTGCGGCTTTGAGTGTATAGCACTTGTCGGTGAGATGACCCTTTATAGCGATGGTACTCTAATCTTGGGCATGATTCCGGTAGCAGGTAACAGTTTGGGTGGTCGGTAATTATCAAGGGGCTTCAGTATCCCCTGGGCCCACAGTGTTTGGAGCATTTCAGATCTTGGGGCAGACAGATCATCATAATGCCTTGCTTCTCTTCGCCCCCTTGGCCTAGGCAAATGGTCAGGTTCAGATTTGGTCTGGCAACGAGGAAGAATTTTTTCTGTTGGATAATATTGCAGTGGGAGTGGGTTGCCTGGACCTTGGCCCAAGAGGGATTCTTTCTTTGGTGTACAAATTACTTCTTTTGGAAGTCCTGAGGTCATTTGCTGGGAATAAGTATTTGAAGGGTCAAGAGGAAGGCAATTCTTCTGGTTATGGTAGCATGCATTCAGGTGGGAGAGATCGGGGTTGATTTCTGGAGAATACAGGGTAGGACTATGGGCATTTGGAATCATACCTCCTTGGGTCATGGGATCATTTTTTGGCTGATGGCTAGCACTTGGAGTACTTGGTGGCTTTCCAGAGGTTTGGAAAATGATGTTTCCTGAGATATCAAGAAGGTTTACCTCAGGGAGATGGGAAGCATTAGGAACATGTTTTGAGATTTTGACCTTTTGGGAGAGAGTTGTCAGGACCTCTGAGAAGCCTTTTAAAAGCTCACCCATCATTTGGCTTGTCATTCTTTCTATATGAGCGTCCACTACTTCTTTCAGCCAGGTCTCAAACTCAAGAGAAGGTGCATACTTAGGAGTTTCTATTCCTGATTCCCAGTGGCTTCCATCATTGCTGGCTCCTGTCATAGCTTGTTTATTTTCTGGTTGCGGTATTTGGTAAGGATTTTGGGTAGGGTATGGATTCTGGGTTGGATATGGATTTTGGACAGGATAAGGATTTGGGGTTGGATATGGATTTGGGACAGGATAGAGATTTGGGTTGGATATGGATTTTGGACAGGATCAGGATTTGGGGTTGGATATGGATT
This sequence comes from Codonopsis lanceolata, assembly GCA_013146195.2. Lineage (NCBI taxonomy): Eukaryota > Viridiplantae > Streptophyta > Magnoliopsida > Asterales > Campanulaceae > Codonopsis > Codonopsis lanceolata. The sequence goes on along the minus strand of CM028384.1, from coordinate 41,107,384 downwards.
TGGGGTTGGATATGGATTTGGGACAGGATCAGGATTTAGGTTTATGGCAGTATTTGGTGAGTTAGTGTTTGGCTGAGGGTTTGGGTTTGGAGGCACATATGAGGTTGATGCTTCCTGGGGAACTGCAGGGGAAGAAATTACCTCACCATTGGATTTCAAGCTTTGTACCAGATTGGTCATTTGGCTCATTATAAGATCAATTCTTTGCACCCAAATTTTGGTCTAGCCAACTTCTTTGCATTCTTTGAGTCGGAACATACAGGAGCCCCATATCGTACTCATAGCGGTTGTTCACTTTCTGCCATACTATACGGATCGTACCCTCTGTTTACGCCCTTGTCGATCGTTTACGATACCCTCGATCGATCTACGCACTTGATTCCGTATCAATCGGCGATCTTGTCTCTGCCTTTCCAAATTCGGGCGGGTTTACGGGGAAAATGGGCTGCAGTATCGAAGAAATTTGGTGAAGGCTTTACGGGCTTAGATGCAGCGTGCCTTTATTAGTATATTTTATTATTATTTATTATTCCTACTGAAATGACCGGATAAGCACACCTTAATTTTGCATCTCGGGACTTTCTGGAATAATGGATTCTTTCTCCAGAGTATAGGACCAACGTATTCCACCTGCCTTTCGACTCCCCGAGATTGGACTGATCCCAGGCGAAGGGCCTATACTCTTTCCGGGATCCACCATTCAAAATGATCTAGGTCGAGCATTTAGAAAAATAATAAATCAGCCCCAGTGTAAAAATTTTTTTGACTTGCGACATTTTTTTTTTGACATTTTTTTTTTGACTTGCGCACATTTTTTTTGATTGGGGGTGACCCATAATTTAAAATGCAAAAACGGTCGGTCTTGAAGTGTCACGAAAATTTATATGCGATCTAACGTTGGCTTATGCGGGGTAAGGTGGCCATGGTGTAGGAGTAGCGATTCGAAATATATTTATATGCATGTGCACGTGTGTGCGGTATCTAAAAAGCAAAAGAGTTTTTTTTTTTTTAGATATAGAAATAGAAAATAAAAGCAGATATAACTGTCTTCTTTGTTGTGTATGGATTTTCTCGGCTTTTTAGCTTAAGCGAGAGCAAGCAAGCATACCATCAAGAAATAGAAAGAAAAGTGGGGAATCTATTTATTTATTTATTTTTTTTAGAAAATGGGTCCTAATCCCCAAAATAAAAATGACGGAATGAATGCATATATATATACATATGTATATTTTGCAGAATGAAGATGAAGCAGAATAAAATAATATAAGGCGAAAATGAAAAAGATTTTTTTTTTTGAAAGAAGCCTGACCCTTTTTGTTGTCTTTGCCGGATATAAAAGAAAATATTACATATACATCATATATAAATAATAGTGTTTGAAGGCTTTCGATCGGCCAAGTACGCGGCGTTGTATGCCGCAGCGATACCACACTCTATTCAGAATGCTTTAAGGGTATCAATGGAGTTTCCAGCCAATATACTTAGACCGTCTTATGTGTATATATATATATATATATATATTTTTTTTTTTGAAAAAAAAATATTTTTTGAACTTGCATCATTTTTTTTTGACATATATATATATTTATACATATATTATTTTTTTTTTAACAAAATGCATATATATATATATATATATATATATATTTTTTTATACTCTTAAACATGCATAATTATCGGAGCGAGGCTAGCTGCCGGATGGAGGATCATATCCACAAATATGGCCACGGCCGTAATGGGAACACTTTATTCAAATGCGTAAATTAATATGACAAGCATCTGCTGCGGCCGAGAAACAAATAAAAACAAAAAAGGTTTTATTTTGCGAGTCTAGCCCTCCATTTTATTTAAAATAAAACAACGTCCCAGCCAGTCGCCCTTGTGAGGTTCAGGAAATGTGCTCGCCAGCGCCCTTGGATAGGGGTGCGGCGTGCGTGCGGATGCGGGACACCTTGCTCTCGTTCCACCCTCCCTTGTTTAGGGGAAGGCGAAATCAAAGTGCGAGAGGAGTCTTTGTCTATATTAGCACGTTGGAATGTGCCTCGGTTGCCTTGAGTGAATTTTGTATCAATATGGGAACTTATGGTTTTCCATGTCAAGTTATCCCTTATTTAGTGGATAACGGGATATGGGAATGCATTACTCTTCCATTCCCATTCTCCCCTTTATCTTTCGGGGAAAATAGAAGTGCAAGAAAGAATATTGCGGCGCCCCACTATGAATTTTATGAAAATAGCCTTATAGCCTATTTTGGATCACTATGAGTGCCTTGGGTTTGTACGTCAAGTTATCCATTATTTCGGGGATACCAAGACATAGAAATACATCACCTTTCCATTCCCATTCTCCCTCGTTTAGGGAGAGCATTGAAAGTGCAAAAGAAAGATGTTGCGAGGCCCCACTTGGATCCAAAATGTTTTAGAGTCGCCACCTTTATTTTAAGGCAAAAATAAAGGAAAACCAGAAAAGAAAACCAGAGATTTTAGAAAGCGGGTTCGGAGGCTAAGTTACGAGTTGGGAAGGTGCTAGGCACCCAACTCGCCCTTCGATCTCAAGCGTTTTTTGAAGTATGCTTATTGTCACATTTACTTAGCAAATAAATAAGGTCTTATTTTGACAAGGAAAATTAAAGATACATTCGTGGCCACATTATTTCGGACTCGCGGCCGTCTCTTTCCAATAATTACAGACACATTTAAAAATATTTGGCCATTATAACGGCTCTATTTAGTATTATTTCTAACAAAATCAAGGCGGCATAAGCGCTTATATTTTGATATTGAACCGGATCGGAAATAATACATTTACAAATAAAGACTTTATTGAATAAAATAAATAAATACAAACTCATCTAAAAAATATTTTGCCATAATAACGGCTACATTTAGTACTATTTCTTAATAAAATCCGGGCAGCACAACTGCTTATATATTTACATTGGGCCGGACTGGAAATAATACTATTACATAGGAATAAAAGACTTTAACAATAAAAGCTTACAAGCGGCGTAGGGGTGTGCTCGCTCTGTCCCTCGGGAGAGAGAGTCTTTTTTTGTGCAGTGCAGTGCAGTTGAAGTTGTGTGTTGTGTGAATTTGGGCGGCGTAAGCGCTCACGAAAGTTACTTTTCGGCCTCGGGATCGGGCGGGGAGTAGCTGTTTATTTACGGTTGTTTGTTTGGTGGAAAAGGCTAAATTTTGGCGGAGTAACGACTTACTCGGGCTATTTTGGCCTTTTAAATCGAGCGAGCAAGCGCTCTATCCACGATTTTTGGACCGGGAAAAAGGGTGGATACCTAGGCGGGGGCTAAGGAACACTTCTAGGTTGGATTTGTGTTTGGCGGAGGTTTGGCAGGGTTTCGAGGCTCTAGAAATTTATCTATCGGTGTTTATTTCTTCAGCGTAACAGAGACGCAGAGAAGTTTTACGCAAAGCAGGTGTGTTGAATGAAGGAGCCGGAGGCCTCTATTTATAGGAGGAGGCTGGGACATCGAAGGAATTTTGAGATTTCTCTCCGTGCATCAGGGAGTTGTACACCGCGTTGGACGATTTGCATTTTACGGCAATCTTTGCGTTGAATAGTGTTTGGAAAGTGAGGTTTGGGTGCCACCCATTAGGGGTTTGGGCGCCACATCCAAACCTTTGGTAGGTGGTGCCCAAACCTCAAACATGGCTCATTTTGACACTTTGGCCCCTGCAATTTGTCCTTTGTGCATCTGCTTTGTCCTTTTGCAATTTTGACCCTGTAACTTGACATTTGTTAATGTTTTAACTGTTCTTGATACTTTTTGTCATGTCATATATCTGAGGTACGAAATTGGGGTGTCTACAGTGAGGTTGATGCTTCTTGGGGGACTGCAGGGGAAGAGATTACCTCACCACTAGATTTCAAGCTTTGTACCAGATTAGCCATTTGGCTCATTATTCGTTCAGCCGTTGCACCCAAATTTTGGTCTAGCCACTGTTGCATTGCGAGTGTTGGAGCATACCACGAGCCCCCATATCTGTACCCATAGCGATTTGTTCACTTTCTCGCCATACCGTTTGGATCTGCACCCTCACGAGCTGTTTCGCTCTTTTCGATGCATTTCGATACCCTCGATCGATCTCGCACTTGATTCCGTATCAATCGGCCAAGATCTTCTCTGCCTTTCCAAATTCGGGCCAGTTTCTAGGGAAAATGGGTTTGGTATCGGAGAAATTTGTGAAGGCTTTCTGGGCTTGGAGTACAGCGTTCCTTTATTATTATATTTTATTATTTATTATTTTCCCTACAAATGACCGGATAAACACCTGCTTAATTTTGACAGTCTCAGGACTTTTCCTGGAACAGTGGATTTTTTGTCCAGAGTATAGGACCAATGTATTCCACCTGCCTTTCGACTCCCGAGATCGATGATCCCAGCGAAGGGCCTATACTCTTTCGGGATCCACCATTCGAAATGATCTAGGTCGAGCATTTGAAAATAATAAATCAGCCCCAGTGTATTTTTTTTTTGACTTGTACATTTTTTTTTTGACTTGCGCACATTTTTTTTGGACTTGCGCACATTTTTTTTTTGACTTGCGCACATTTTTTTTAACTTGCTCACATTTTTTTTGACTGGGGCTGACCCATGATTTAAAATGCAAAAACCGGTCGGTCTTTGAAGTGTCCTGAAAACTATATGCAGTCTAACGTTGGCTTATGCAGGCGGTAGGCTGGCCATGGTGTAGGGTAGCAGTTTGGAATATATTTATATGCATGTGCGCGTGTGTGCGGTATCTAAAAAGCGAAAAAAGTTTTTTTTTTTCAGATATAGAAATAGAAAAGAAAACAGATATAGCCTGTCTTGCTGTTATGTATGGATTTTCTTAGCTTTTTAGCTTAAGCACGAGCAAGCAAGCATACCATCAAGAAATAGAAAGAAAAACGGGGAATCTATCTATTTCTATTAAAAATAGGTCCTAATCCCCAAAATAAAATGACAGAATGAATGCATATATATATATATATATATATATATATATATATATATATATATATATATATATATATATATTTGGAAAATTTCTTTTTGAAAAACACGAATATTTTCAAGTATATTCGTGACAACGTTTGAAATGAAACTGCTGCAAGATGGAGGATCATATTCACAAATATAGACACAAATGTTAAAAGAACACAATATTCAAGTGTTTGAATTAATACAACAAGCATACTTTAGCCAGAAAAAAAAAGAAAAAAAAGTTTTGGTTAATGAGTCTAGCCCTCCATTTTTATTTATTAAAATAAAAACAATCTCCCCAGCAGAGTCGCCACTCTAGGTTCCTGGAAATGTGTTCCCGCGCCTTTGCGCCTTGGATAGGGGTGCGGCGTCGTGCGGATGCGGTGACATCCATCGCTCCTGCTCCACCCTCCCTTGTTTAGGGGAGGACCGAAATCAAAGTGCGGGAGGAGTCTTTGTCGGAATAGCGTTGGAATGCGCCTCGGTTGCCTTTAGTGGATTTTGATCCAATATGGGAGCTTTGGGTTTCCCGCATCAAGTTATCCCTTGTTTAGGGGATACCAGGATATGAGAATGCATCACCCTTCTATTCCAATTTTCCCTTTTTTAGGGGAAAACGTGAAAGTGCAAGGAAGGAATGTTGCAGCGCCCCCACTATGGATTTTATGAAAATAGCCTTATGGCTTATTTCGGATCACTATGGGTGCTTTGGGTTTTCTACGTCAAGTTATCCCTTGTTTAGGGGATACCAGGACATAGGAATACATCACCTTTCCATTCTCATTCTCCCTTTTTTAGGGGAGAACATGAAAGTGCAAAGAAAGATGTTGCGAGGCCCCATTGGATCCAAAATGTTTTTAGAGTCGCCATCTTTATTTTAAGGAATAAATAAAGCAAAACCAAGAAGAAACCCAGAGATAATGAAAACGGGTTCGGAGGCTAAGTTACGAGTTGGGAAGGTGCTAGGCACCCAACTCGCCCTTTCGGTCTCAAAACGGTTTTTGGCTAAAGTATGCTTTTTGTTATATTTATTTAACAGATAGATAAAATATTAACTGCCAACAAATACATCCATTACATCTATATTATTTACGAACTTGCAACAGTCTCTTTTACAAACAATCACAAATATACTTGAAAATATTTTCCCATAATAACGGCTAAATTTAGTATTATTTCCTAACTAAATCCGGGTAGCATAACTGCTTATATATTTACATTGGACTGGATTGGAAATAATACTTTTACAAGTAAAGACTTTAATGAATAAATAAAGCAAATAATTACAAATACATTTGGAAATATTTGGCCATAATAACGGCTACATTTAGTACTATTTCGTAATTAAACCCGGGTAGCACAACTGCTTATATGACTACAAAAGACTTTAAAATAAACTTACAGACAACCTAGGGTGTGCTCGCTCTGTTCCTCGGGGAGAGAGAGTCTTTTGTTGTTGTTGTTGTTGTGTGTTGTGTGTTGTGTGAATTTGGGCAGCGTGGGAAAGTTACTTTGGCCTAGGGATTTGGGCGTAAATGCTTGTTTGTGTTTGTTGTTTGTTGGCTTGAGGTAGGTGAAATCGGGCGGAATAAGCGGCTTATTTCGGCTGATTTGGCCTTTTAAATCGAGGCGAGCAAGCGCTCTTTCCACGATTTTTGGACCGGGGAAAAAGGGTGGATACCTAGCTGGGGGGCTAAGGTTCACTCCTACCGGTTGGTTTTGTGTTTGGCGGAGGTTTGGCAGAGTTTCGAGGCTTTTTGAGGTGATCACTCACTATCTCACACTGCTCTCTATTTCTCCAGCGTAACGTTAACGCGGAGAAGCTTTACGAAGGAAAGTCTTCTGAAATGAGAATCCGGGCCTCTGTATTTATAGGCCGAAGCAGGGACACGGAAGGAAATAAATTTCCTTCTTCATGCATCAGTTGATTGTACATTGCGCTGGAAATATTGCATTTTGCGGCAACTGTAGCAGAAAATTTTGCCGTAAAGAAGGATTTGGGCGCCAAGCCCAAATTTCATGGTGGCCATGCCCACTATTCAAACTATGGCATTTTTGAGCACTTTGGTCCCTGCAGTTCGTCCTTTTGCGCATCATGCTTTGTTCTTTTGCACTTTTGACCCTGTAACTTGACATTTGTTAATGTTTTAACAGGTCTTGATATTTTATGTCATGTCACATACCAGGGGTACGAAATTGGGGTGTCTACATTTTCCTGTATCAAGTTATCCCATGTTTAGGGGATACCAGGATATGGGAATACACCACCCTTTCATTCCCATTTTCCCTTTTTTAGGGGAAAACGGAAAAGTGCAAGAAAGAGGTGCTGCGAGGCCCCACTGGATCCAAAAAGTTTTAGAGTCGCCATCTTTATTTTGAGGCAAAAATAAAGCAAAACCAGAAAAAAGAAAAAAAAAAGAAAAACCAGAGATAAAGAAAACGGGTTCGGAGGCTAAGTTACGAGTTGGGAAGGTGCTAGGCACCCAACTCGCCCTTTCGGTCTTAAAAATAGTTTTTGGCTAAAGTATGCTTATTGTTATATTTATTTAGCAAATAAACAAAGCATTAAAAATATAGGAAAATAAAACAAATACACTCGTGGCTACATTATTTACGGACTTGTAGCCATTTCTTTTCAATAATTACAAATATATTTAAAAATATTTAGTCATTATAATAGCTCTTTTACATAATATTTTCTAAACTAATCCGGGCAGCACAACGGCTTATATTAGCTACATTGGGCCGGATTTAAAAAGTAACTTTAAATAAAAATAGCGCCCTTAAAGGCTATTACCTTTTAGAGCGCGGTGTGCTCACTCTGTCCTTCAGGGAGAGGGAGTCTTTGTTGTTGTTGTTGTTGTTGTTGTGATTTGGGCAGAATGACTGCTTATTCTGGATGACTTTGGCTCGTTCACTCGGGTAGAGTGACGGCTTATTTTGTGTGGTTTTGGCCTTTTTGGTTGGGCGGAATAACGACTTACTTTTCGTGTTTTTCGGCCTATTACTCGGGTAGAGTAACGGCTTACTTTGGATTTTGGGTCAGGGAAGTGGGGTGGATACCTAACTAAAAGGCTAAGGATCACTTTTAACCAGTGGATTTGTGTTTTGGCGGAGTTTGGACGGGGTTTGGAAGCTTTGGTGGGCTACCTCACTTCTCTCGCTACTATCTCGGCGTTGTGGGGGACGCAGAGATTTTCTCACCGTTTCTTCTCTCTCGATTTTGTGTCTGAAAGGGGGAGCCCAGCACTCTTATTTATAGTAGGAGAGGGGGACTCATTGGGAATTACAAATTCCCTTAGCGAGCATCATTAACATGTACACCGGCCTTCGCGACTTGCACAATGCGTTAAGTCCCAGAGCTACTGTAGCATTGTGACGACCCGACCCCGACCCCGAGGAGGAATCGCGGGTCGTTTCGTCCAAATAAGGACTACAATTCATGCAAGGACTCAATTATCAAAACTGACGTGACGCAACATTGGACACGCAAGACAACTCGGCATTAAAAGCCGAATAATTTAAAACTTTAGAACCCGATATAACAGCTTAATAGCAAGTAAACCAAGTCATCGGCGAATTTACAACCGAACCCAACAACTAAACAATTCATGCTAATATATAAACACCTCAACGGCTAAACACGCCGGAGAAACTACAAAAGTAAATAAGAGCTAATGGGATGCTCAGCGGAAGTCTTAACGAGTGAACCAATACATGCAAGCAAGGCTCGGCCTACAAGTGCCAGCAAACAACTAGAAACATAAGTAGTACTATTAGTCTTAGTCTACAACAAGTACAAGCTATACAATTACACATTCCCAAGCGAAGTCTAAATGACTTGCTTTAACCCAAGTGTCCTTGCCAAAAAAAAGAAACCAAAAGCCAACGCTACCACCTCTAGGCGAACGATCACGATCAAGAGTAGACGATCAACCTCGATGAGACGGTCCTGGATGATTAGGATCTAAAACAATAAAAGGGAGGGGGTAAGTCATAAAGACTTTGTAAGCCACCAATTATGCATGACAGGATATAATGCAAGGCATACATAGCACGTATCAAGCAAGATCATACTAGCACATAGTTCTCATGTCGCGATGCACGTTGTTTTCACATAAGTGCTTAATTAAATCACATAGGATAAGGATATGTTATGGAACCGGTGCCGCTTCGTAGATCCTGAAATAAACAAGGTTATCACGATTGTATTTGTCGGATGTACGTGTATGATACATCGACCACGATAGTATTGTTCCAAGCGCCCTTTGGTTACGACGAGGTACTCTTCTCCACTGTGATCAGTAGTGAAGGGTGTGTGCAAGTTTATGGTGTGGCGACCCATCACTACCATGAATCTCGCGATTCATGACGGCGATGCATCGTTGACCATCAAGACAATTCACGTAATGCCAGCTGGACTAATGGTATGCCAAGTAAATATTTACTTGTCACACAAAATCAAGTAAGGAGCGAGTTCGACAAGAGCGAACTCGTCCGAGTCAAGTAGATGTTTACTCACGTAATAAATCAAGTAAGGGAGCGAGGTCGACAAGAGCGACTCGTCCAATCAAGTAGGCATGTTACTCTACGATATACAAGTCAAGCATAAGATCAATCACGTTAAAAATTCCCAAGAACTAATTTACAATTCAATTGAACTCTAAACGTCGTAGGGATTCATTGTAGAGTCGGTATTGTTCAATGACTCTCTAAGTACAACTCCGTTGAGTTATCGCTAAAATATTTCTAAGTAGAGGATGAATGCTATATGCAATTCATGGCTCTTTTCTATGTTCTCGATTCATTAACAATTAAACTATTAAGTCATTCATGACTTTTAGTCCATCAATATCAAAGTTCCCAAATTGTGAACCCTAACATGTTCATCATTTTTGAAGTTATAATTTACAACAAGTCCAAGAACAAAAGTTATTCCAAATCCTTTCTAGAACATTATTCATGCTTGACACAAGTTCAAATTATCAATTATGAGTCATTAATCCGAAATTTACAGAAAATTAACTTAAAGAATTTCAAGTTTTTAGCATGGTGCATGTCTTCTTGAACATGTAACTAGAAACTATCATGAAGGGAGCATGCTTGATATTGAGCATACAAAAACGGGGGAATTGGGTGCTTACCTTATTCGAAATCAAATTGTTGCATGCTAAAACAAACCAGGGATTATTAAACTAGAGGAGAAGAGCTTCGATTCGGTGGTCTCGGATTGAAAAACGGATGGCCGGAGCTCCGGCAATCAAGCAATCAAGGTGGAGCTCCCTAGCTTTCTCTCTCTAAGAACCCAGCTCAACAATGGTGGAATGAGAGAAAAATGGCTGATCTGTTGGAGGTTAGGGATGATGAACTCACTAAAAGAGTCAATCCAAGATTAGAGTTATGAGGCTTCTAATTGGTGGATGAAAGAGCACCCTTGATTAAAACACATCTAAGGGCTGAAAATAGGCTTAAAAGGGTCAAGGGTCAAGGCTGGGGTTGCCTTGGATCGTACAAAGGGGTCAAGTTGCAAGACAATGCTCATCAGGATTTCAAAATCCCATAAATGCAACCAGTTCTTGAGGCGGGCGCCTCACATATGGCCAGGCGAGCGCCTGGACCTATTTCCAGCTCATGTCCATTTTTTCATAAGTTACTGGACAGTCAATCTTGTAAAATTGACCATAAATCGTTCACAACTCCAAATGAGGTGATTTTTGATTTTTCTGAAACTAGACTCATTAAAATATATTTTAGAATTTTAAATTACTCCATTTGGACTTATATTCATCAAAATAAGGTTACTACAAAGTCAAGTACATAAGTTGTTTTCCTGAAAACTGAATTCTGGCATAGCCGTAAGTCAAGACCTAATTGAGGTACTTAGACACCTTGGAAAATTACCAAATTTTACAGAGAGTATCCTAACGTATGAAGGTAAAACATACTAAATTTTTAGAAAATTCTATTCAGTGGATTAGTACCAGAATTTTCCCGAAGTTTACCCAAAACCATGACTGATCTGTGAAGAAATATATTGGTCATCTTATTACCAAATTCAACAAGTCTATGAACAATCATTGTACAAGAATGAGAAATACTAGTACATTTGGTCTAGAACTCAAATGAACTTCTCGCAAGTTGAAAGCACAAACAATACAAGCAACGAAGGCAATCCCGAGAGACCCTAAGGCTCAAACAAAGCAACAATGCTTCTAAACTCTCAACCATGCATACTATGATCAAGATTAATGTTATAAGTCATATATGCAAGGTACTAAGACTCCAATGGGACTTAGTTAAGTGCAAACATGCTAAAATGAATACTCAAAGCATTAACGACAAAGCATCCAACACATAGAAGACATTCAAACGACTATGATCGTAACCAACCTAATGCAAGCATGATACGAACAATATGAACTCTCTAACATGTTAAGGTATACGTTAAGCATGTTATAATGATGTTATACAAGTAATGAGTTTGGGTTCTCACAAGCATAGTTGACGAGGCATACTCCTAGGCATGGCGCAACGCCCAATCCTCCTTTAGGCCGCGCCATGTCCCTAATCAAGTTCCATTTTTGGCATTTTCACCCCTTGCACTTTACTGTTTTACGCATCCTGCTTTGCCTTTCGCATTTTTGACTCCTGTAACTTTACATTTGTTAAGTTTAAGCAGTTCTTGATATCATATGTTATGGTCACATACCAAGGGTGCGAAATTGGGGTGTCTACAGAGCCCCTCAACGATGGAGTCTACGGGTAACCCGAGGCTTACTGAGTAGACGAACATCGTTGATAAAGAATAGACTCTCCAATTTCGTTCAATTAAAACGGGAGAGAAATGCAACAGGTAACAATTATAATGCAACAGTTTATCATGCTATCCAAACTTCATAACCTAGACATATTTAGTCGGTTATAACAGGTTATCGTAGTTTTTAAGCAGATATGTAAATGAAGTTCTCTGATGGTCGGACCTACTAGTGTAGACTGCCTACGTATCCCTTAATAAAGGAAATTAGACCAAACGTAGTTCAGGCCAAAAACCTAAACTACAAACAACGAGGATGTCATGTCCTTTGGGTCAAAACCCGACTAAGAACACAACAAGAAAAAGATTTTTATATCTCTCGAAAAACCATATTCAAATGGTCGAAAATGGCCGTCAAATACGGTATGATGATTTGAATGTTTTTCGGAAACCATATTTCAACTGGTTAATACCTGTCATTGAAATATGTTAAGAGTCATTTTAAAAAATCCGTGTTTGGCTGGTCAATACCTTGTTTCCGAACACAAATGAGAAAACTTTCAAATTTTCCGAAAACTGCACTCGATCGATCAAAATCTGTCGCCGAGCACGACAAAGAAAAACATTCTTCAAGTTTTTCGAAAGTTGTATAAGGTAAAAATCATTCTTTTTCTTTTCCTTTCTTTCTCACTCTCTCTGTTTTTTTTCTTCGATATTCCTCTTTTTTGTGTTTTTTTTTTGAAATATTCATCTTTTTTTTTTTTTTTTCAAATATTCATCTTTTTTTTTCAAATATTCCTCTTTTTTTTTTGAAAACAAAAACTCCTTTGAGAAAGGGTTTTCTTTTATTTTTGAAAAACAAAACACTTTTGAAAAATACTTTTCTTTTATTTTTGAAAAACGAAACTCTTTTGCAAAAGACTATTTCTTTTATTTTGAAAAACAAAACTCCTTATGGAAAAGAGTTTTCTTTTATTCTTGAAAAACAAAACTTTTCTCTTTTTTTTTTAAACAAAACTTTCTTTTTAAAAGAATTTATTCTAGAGTTAGGGTAAGAATACTAAACCTTTCTTACCTTTTCGCGCCCGGGTGGCTGCCGCGGATTCGGCTGATTTTGATATTTTTGCCACTCTTGCTTTTTCAAGCCAGGGACTTTATTATTATTTTTTCTTTTTTTTCTCTTTTTTTTTTTTTTTTTTTTTTTGCCACTTGAAAGATTTTTTTACTTATTTTGCGGTTGACCTGCTGGGGATATTATTTCTTCTTTTGCCCTTAGATGGATGGTCACCAAATATGGTTAACAAAATTACTTTTGTTAATTTTCCGTTAAGCTTAGGGATCACTTTGGAATTTTTGGAACTTGAGGATTAAGTGTCGCAGCTTCAAACTTTGGAGGGGGGAAAAGGAAAATTTCCTTTTCCACCCTTATTATGGACAGGGAGTGAGGGAAGGGAGCCACTACTCCTTCCTTCTTTCTTTTCTTCAGCAGCCATTGTTGCCCATTTTCTCTTTTATTTTCTATTTTCTTCTTATTTTCGCTCATTTTCTCAATTTTTCTTTGCCAACTCCAGTGTTTTGTCTAGCAAATGGCGTCTTCTTCAAGATCCAGGAAGGGGAAAACTCCGATCCATCCGAAATCCGACGAAAGGAGGAAAGAGTTTCCTTCCTTGGTCCGAAATAAACTTAAATACCGGTACTCCACGGATGATTGGGGCAACATTCTTCGCGATCGGAACACCCACGTATCCAATCTTCCACCTACCACTGTAAGTTTCTTTCTCTTTTCAGATTCACCTGGATATGCTTCAAATCTGCTAGATTTCAGCACTGTTTGGAACCTTTGGAGCACTCCTGACCTTATTAATGATGCATATGCATGTCCTATTTATGCCTTAAATGATGTAATTAGGTAATGATGCATGAATATTTATGTGATTTATTCTTGCGATGCATGATTGAACTAGTGGTCACTATTTGACCCTACTATGCATGATTTATACTATAAATGCAATTAGAGCTACATGATGCATGTTTTACGCTAAAACATATTTTTGCATGCAATATATTCACGAGACGAAATTTTCGAATACAATTTAAATTTTTCGAAACACATTTTCGGGCATATTTTCAAATAAATATGAGACAAAACATATATATTTTATGCCCTTAAATTTATTTTTCATGCATGCTTATGCTGCAGGGACATAGCAAATGTCATAAGAATATTTATTTTTATGATTGGTGGCATCTTATTTTCTTTTTAGCGCACCCCTATGGCATCTTATTGGACAATAAATGCACATGATGGATGCATATACTTCTTTACTTGATGCAAATGCAATGCATGACAATTATATGATGATTATTAACATAATGCATGAACATTTTCTTATTTTATTATGTACATGATAAATGCAGTCTATCATGCATTTCTATGATGCCTAGGATGTAAAAAAGATTATTTAGATGCAAAAATAATATACAATTTTTTTTATTTTATTAAAATACATAATTAAATGTATTTTTATTTATTGAAGGAATGTAAAAGAATATAGTATATATTTTTGAAATACACATTTTTTTATTTTACATTTTTTTTATTTTTAAAGAGACTAAATGTTTATTTACATGTGAATTTATGTATATGTATTTAAAAAAAACAAAAAAATTTATATTTTCAAAAAAAATGGTAAGGGTTTATTTACATCAAAATTATTATTATTTTTTTTTTAGGAAATTAGCATGCTGCAATTTTATAATTCATGAAATATAACGCATGCAACATGTTTATTATCTATTCATACTTATTTATTACTACTGTTTATCAAAAGACTGTACAAGGAAAATAAAGATAGTGGACTTACCTTTTTCCCCTCTCTTCTTTCAGTTTCGTAGGAAATTTAAGAGAATGCGGGCTTCATGTGCTAATGTTATGAATATTTATTACATGTTGCCCGAGGTAGCACAGCTTCTGGCGGAGGGTTCTGGTTTCAGTAAGTTCATGCCCTCCTTCCGCCACTTCACCAGCTATCTGCCGATCTTCTATGCACTGCGGGATTTCTGGTGGGACACCACCCATACCTTCCATTTCAGCTGGGGGGAGGCTACCATGACCTCGTGCGCTTCGCTGCCATTACTGGCATTCCTACCAGCATTGGGGAGACCCTGTCCCCAGATTTTACTCTCCGTCGGCGTCGAGAGGAGGTGGTGGACCTCCTAGGCTTGAGCCGGAGTTTAAATCGACGGATGAGATCTTCATCGGCAGCGTACAGAACTTGCTTCTTAGTAATGTCGGGCGGGTGCCGGCAAATGATATGGCTGCCATGACTCGAGTGGCCAGAGCGTTTTTATTCTTCTTTTTTGGCACATCGCTCTTTGCCAACTCCTCTACCACCCTACGGGTTTCCGTCCTGGTTTGCTTAGCAGATTTTGAGCGGATCCCTTCTTATGACTGGAGACAGGCGGGCTTAGCCGAATTATATGCTTCCATGGATAGGGCCTGCCGGAACGACTCGCCGACCTAAATGGATTTGCCCCGGCGTGGGAGGTATATGCCTTTTCCTACTTTTGCTGCTTTTCTTTCTTTCTTTTTTTCTTCATATATACTCCTTTTTTTTCGTAGCATAAATTCCCTTTTTTTTTCTTTATTACTGATAACATTTTTTTCTTATTTTCTCTCTCTCTCTTTTTTTTTTACAGGTCTGGGCCTTCTCATTTTTCCATTTCTCATCGGGTCCTCTCCTTCAGCGAGTTCACCAGCCGCCATACCTGTCCCAGTATGTTGATGATAACAAGGTTTACCCAACCAAGGATGGTGGTTGTAAAAACAAGAAACGAGTGCGGGAGCGAATTACAAGCTCGAGTCGTGGTACAGTGCACTTCCTTCCTTGGGAGGGCTTGGAGGGGCATTATGAAGCCACTACCGGATACTGATGGTATCCATTATGGTGGATTCCTTATACATGGGCGAGCGGGTGAATCGCCAGCATCAGTCTATTTTAGTGCCTCCAGTGGTGCCTCCTCGGCCTCCTTCTGGGTGATAGAGCCTGATCAGCTGCTAAACAGGTATCAGTACCTGTCGAAATACCTTATGCCAGCGACAGATTTTCCAATTATGGCATATGAGGATTTCCTGAGGTCCGTGCTACATCCCCCTTTTCATGCTCCTGCTGTGCCCAGGCGGCATTTTGATGCCTCTGCTAGACCAGGGACTTCTACTTCTTCTCTCGACGAGAACCTGGTGTTCACAGAGCCTGATGATATCTTCTCTACCTTCTAGTATCAATGGGGTGGTCACACGGTAGAGGAGGTTCTCCCAGATGTCGAGATCCCTGAGGAGCGTCGTGTCCCGGAGCAGGCTAGTTCGGTAGACACATTTACCTTTATTGTCTTTCATATTAGCATTTTTTTCTTCAACATGCACACATATATTTTTTCATCATTCATATTTTTTTATGCATGTCTATATATATATATATATATATATATATATATATTTTGTTTTTTTTATTTTATTTTATTATTTTTTTTGGAGACTAATATTTTCTTTTTCTTGTCTCACTTCTTTTTTATAGGTGAACGTGTCTACCTACAAGAAGCTGCTGAGGGGCATCTTTAGTATCAGCAAACTTTATCAGAAACTTGCTGATGAATTCTCTTGCAGTGGGAGCAACACAGTGAGGCAGACCCGGCGTCGAGATGGTGACGATGATGATGACGCAGATGTCAGGTCGAGCCGTGCCTGAGGCAGAGGTCGGGTGTATAGAGCCGGTGGCACAACGGGTCCCTGGGTCATGGGTGGTGCCCTTGATAGGAGCCAGTTGTCCCGAGCGCATTAGCTTTGGATGCCTGCGATTATTAGTCTCTTTTCTCTTTTGTTTTTTTTATAAGAAACCTGTACAGACATTATCATATAATGCAATATAATTGTATATGATGCAACATATTGCACATGCAAAACTCAAATATACACAGAAAATAAAGCTATACCAAACATCTAAAAGGTAATGTCACTCTGTATTCTTGGAAAAAGGAGTTTATGAGAATACACCTTCGGATAGGAGTGGGCTTTTCTGGTGATACGGGAACGGAAGAACGACCGGCCCCTTCCCCTGTTTCCTCGGTGTACTGTGGCTATTAAACCCGTGGTCATAGCTTTCTTTCATAGCCTCTTTGTTTTCTTTCAATTAAACACAGCAACAACGGATGGTCGGACAGATAAACCAGGATAGAGGCAGATTTTCCACGCAGATTAAAAGGCACCTGGCGCGGCCATATGGGAGGCTTGGCGTGGCGCCAGGGGGAGCTCATGGTGGCGCCATGGGTTCCTCCTGTGCATCCACTGTTCCTTACTATTCATGCACTGTGCACAAAACTGTCTGTTTCTTCAGTTTTCGGTATAAAAATGGACGGAGACTGGCCTACTTTCTCACCATCTCATTCGTTCTTTCTCCCTTACAATTCTTAAGCTTTCCTCTGCTCTGCCGTTGCCCTCTTTTACCTTATAATCCCTTGCATCTGTTTCATAAATGGCCGCACGTATTCTCACAGCTTTGGAAATTGAAATTTATGAGAATGCCTTGGATTTCTGGATTCTCTCCCTGCGATCAGATGAGCGGGACCGGTTTGATCATATCTTTGGATTCAGGTGCCTACTGTCCTGGAGGAACGTCGTTATAAATTGGGACATGTTGAGGGGAGCCGCCAGGTTTTGGTCTCCTCAAGACCATCTGTTTAACTTCGGCATGAATGAGATGTGCCCCACATTTGAAGAATTTTGTGCGATGCTGGGGGTGGCACCTTCTTGCCAGATTGCAGTGCCTGCCTATAGGAGACGTCCATGCATGGCCATCCGGGAGCTATTTTACACTACCCGCAATGCTACTCCTGGTTTCTTGAATGGAGAAACCTTTAATTTGACTGTCCTCCCTGGGGTCTTCACAGAATATAGGGAGGATGACGTAGATTACATGCGGCGTAGGCTGACTGCGCTCTTTCTTTGTCTGGTAGGGAGATATCTGTTGGTAGGTCAACCCGAATTCATTGATGTGCGGGTCGTTGACCTTGCATTACAGGCTCGAGACCACCAATTGAATATTGTCTCGATGATTTTGGCGGAGTCCTTCGAACGGGCTTTTTTTGACGCTGAAGAATTATTCCCTAGGTAGCCCCATTCTGCTCCATATGTGGCTGGAAGAGCACTTTCTTTGGGTTCTGGCTCTCGTACCGCACGAGCACCATATGATCTGACCCTTTATGGTGTTCGTGGCCATCTCCCTCAGACCAATTACTCTGAATTTGATTGGGCTGATCATTTTTACCGCCGGGGCTCCATGGACATAATCTAGGTAATTCATCATTGGGAGATCCGGCGTTTTCTTCGGCATTCCGCTGAATATAGTCAAGTGGTCATGTTGGGCATTGAGCAGACCTCCTTTTATCGGCCGGACCGGATCTTGCGCCAATTTGGGAGAGAGCAGGTGATCCGGACACAACTCGTCCCATATATATGGAGGTGGAGAATACTGACGAGGACTTGGGTCCCACTATTCAGGGTATGTGGCATCGGGATTCTAAGAGGCTGGAGGTAGCCTATCCATTTGCTGATTACATGCTTCTGTCCCATGGGTACATGGCATGGATCATGGTAGCTGCTGAGGGGCCGTCCTGTGCTATCAGGCGCGGACTGAGGAACTTACTGGGTCGTCATGTGACTAATGGGATAGATGCTCGCCAGATGGAGATAGGCGAGGATATTGACAGTTCGGGGTTAGTCATCCCTCAGGCTTTGGTGGCAGATTTCCGGCGGGTACATGGTCTCGGTGTCCGAACAGCCCCTGGACCGGATACTGCGGGTCCAAGTAATACATCCCG
Organism: Codonopsis lanceolata; assembly: GCA_013146195.2. NCBI lineage: Eukaryota > Viridiplantae > Streptophyta > Magnoliopsida > Asterales > Campanulaceae > Codonopsis > Codonopsis lanceolata. Next base: position 41,088,773 of record CM028384.1, on the reverse strand, counting down.
CAGATGAAGCAGTGCTAGTAGGCAGCATAACCCATGGGAACCAGAAGTAGCTTCTCCTCCTCCCCAGACTGGTTGGGGCACGACTTTCAGAGCTGGTGGCAATTAGCCTCCACGGTTGAGCATGGCGAGCAGGCATGATAATCTGTGGGAGCAAGAGATAGCTGATCCTCCTCCCCCACCTGGCTGGGGTACTGCTATCAGAGATGATGGAGCTAGTCCGAGCAATTCAGCTACTCAGGAGAACAGAGACGCTGATGATGAAGAAGAGGACACTTCTGGTGGCTCACACGCAGGTGAGACTAGAGCTTCCTCTGCGCCCCGCAGAAGGAGCATATGGGCCCGACTCGGCGGAAGCCGCAGACATTGATAGACCATTTTGGGGCTAAAGCTGCAAAAAAAAAGGGATAGTTTCTGGGAAAACAAAGGGGGTACAGGCAATATATAGATATGTACATGCAATCAATGTATAATTCTAATGTTTTAATAAATATCCCTAAGTTGCACCTTAGGACCCATAATGTTATATTTTAGTGTTTTATTATGAGCTTCTGTCGTGGTTTTCCTTTCATGTCAGTCGGGCCTCTAATATACTTAAGACTTGGAGGTAGTATGCCGAGGACTCAAATAATGCTTTCCCTCTCCTTTTTTCTCCTTATCTTTATTTATATTTTATTATATATATATATATATATATATATATATATATATGCCCTAACTTTTGTTTATATATATATATATATATATATATATATATATATATATATATATATATATAAATTTTCTGTTTTTATATTATATATATATTTTTATATGACCTAACTTTTGCCTAGGCTGCCCTTTCGGGTTTTCAGCCTAGCGGGCTGGAGAGGGAAGCATCTGCTGGATATAATTGCTCATGCATAGTACCTTTTAAGTTTGTCGAGGTTGAAGGGCTGGACAAGATCTTCTCCATCCTGGTTTGTGAGAAGCACGACACCTCCTGACCGGATCTCCTTAACAATGTATGGTCCCATCCAGGGAGACTTCCATTTTCCCCTAGTATCAACATAACTAGGGGATTTTTCCCAAAGTACGAGGTCTCCAAATTGGATGTCACGGCCTTTGACCCTTTTATTGAAGGCCCGGGTGATGCGCCTTTGATATGCCCGGGTGTGCTCTAGGGCTAGCAGGCGTCGTTCGTCGATCAGGGCTAATTCTTCGAATCGCCCTTTGACCCAGTCAATTTCTGCTATGTCAGATTCCATCATCATTCTTGGTGATGGAATTTCAACTTCTATTGGCAGCACCGCCTCCATTGCATATGCTAGAGAGTAAGGGGTAGCCCCAGTGGGTGTGCGGACTGAGGTGCGATAGCCCCAGAGGGCTAGCGGCAATTTTTCTGGCCAGTCTCTTCCTATGTCAGCCATTTTTCTGATGATATTTTCAAGTGTTTTATTGGCTGCTTCAACGGCAGCATTGGCTTGCGTCCGGTAGGGGGAGGATTTGTGTCTTTGGATCTTGAACTCGTTGAGTAGACGGTTAACGTCCCCTTCGAAATGTGAGCCGTTGTCAGAGATTATCTCGAAAGGTACCCCATAGCGATATATAACATTGGTCCGGATGAATTTGGACACCTTTCGGGCATTCAGAACTTTGTAGGAAGAGGCTTCCACCCACTTTGTAAAGTAATCGATGGCTACCAGGACATACTAGTGGTCATTGGATCCCTTCGTGTGCATTTGGCCTATGACGTCGATTCCCCATGTTGAGAAGGGCCAGGGGGCTGTGGAGTTATATAAGACGTACGGGGGCACATGCTGCAGATTGGCAAAGCGTTGGCATTTGTCGCAGTGCCGTACCCACCGAATACAGTCGGTTTCAAGCGTACTCCAATAATACCCCTGTCGGATAATTTTCTTAGACATCATATGGCCATTCATGTGGGGCTTGCAGGTACCACCATGCAGTTGATCCATGATTTGATCAGCTTTGGTCTGATCGACACATAGTAAGTTGAGGCCTTGATAGTGCCTCTTATAAAGGCTGCCATCGTTGAGTACAAATTGTGAGGCCCACCTTCGCAGGGAGACTCTTCCCCTTTTATCTAGGTCAGGAGGATAGATACATTTCTGAAGCAGATTTAGGATATCAACATACCAGGGCTCGTGATCTGCCTTAGGGGCTGCATTAATTTTGAAGTAGTATGCCGGAGTGACCTTCTTCCCGACTACGAATGGCTGAATATTAGTTTCTGCGGGAATTTGGTCTAGCGATGCCAGAGTGGCTAAGGCATCGGCGAATTGATTTCTATCTCGCGACAAATAATGGAACGAGATAGAGTCAAATCGGGCGGCAAGTGTTGTCAGTTTGGTATGATAGAGCTGCAGCCGTGGATCTTGGGTTTTCCATCTCCCTTCGACTTGGTTTATTATTAGAGCAGAGTCTCCATAGACTTCGAGATCTTTAGCTCCCCTTTGGAGAGTGATCGATTGTTTTATTTATCTATTTCCTTGCAAGTGTACAAGACTATTATAGAATAGACTCGGAAGCAAGGGTCGAACCCACAAAGACAAGTGATCACGAACAGTACAATTATAGATAGCAAATTATTAACCTAAGGGGGTTTTTATGTTTAATTCTACTCTAATTTACTAGTTATAGATGTTAACTAATTAGACAGTAATAACAGTTATGAAGATCTTATGGTGAGTGGAAATCTAGGATTCTGGGTTTCACTTATATCTCCTTTATGTTCAATTCTTAATAATGTCATTCAATGTCTTGGGTTCGTTCACTAAAAATAGATATGGTCTGTTGAACAATTGGTTCAGCCTCCATCCCCGCAAAATTCACCCATTCCATATCCTAAGCACATGAACTGTAATCTAGCTGTCACCTAGATTTATGATCTATATGTCACCTAGATCATGTAAGAACCTGGTCCTAACTTATCACTCTCGTGCTTTGATAGGTCCAATTTATTGTGTTGGTGAGCCAATGTACGACATATGCACTTGGTCATGCAGTTATCCGCACCTCTAGGCCTTTATTATTTGCGATTACATTCATTTGTTCAAAGCGAAATAATAGAGGGGTTGATAAACAACACAATCAACAAGCATTGAATAGACATATATATAAGAATCAAAACATAAATTCGATACAAGTTACCTCCCACCTCCTAGATTAGGGATGATTTAGTTCATCATAGACGATGAACAGCACATGGAGATGATGGAAGACATGATTTGATCTTCAATACTTGAAATTACAAAACCTAATTATGTTATACAATCTAAAACTACCTAAAATCTATGTAAAGAGAGCTTCCAGCCGTCCTCCTTCTGCTTAGGCTCGACATCTGACTTCTATATGTACTCGGGAGTTGTGATTGAATCGAATGACTGTGTGAAAACCCGAAAATTGAGCATTCTGCCTACCTTGCGGTCGCAAGGTGCTGAATACCTTGCGTCCGCAAGGTCTCCAGTGCGTGTGCTTCGTGAACTCTTCAATTGCTGACTTCGGGGGCTATACTGCCTACCTTGCGGTCGCAAGGTCTGAGGCACCTTGCGTCCGCAAGATGTCCAGAATGACAACTTTCATTTTTCTTCAATTTTTCTTTCTTTGTAATTTGCACTTAAAACCCTGGAGTTTCGCGTATTTTCACGAACAATCCTGAAACTTACAAAACTCACCGAAAACATATATTAGTACTCAAAAGACTCGTGAAATAGCCTAATTCCAGTCACGGAAGCATATAAAATCGATATATAAAATACATCGATCAAAGAGCTTCTTCTAGGCCACCTATACAGGCTTCATATTCCGCTATGTTATTTGAACATTCGAACTCCAACCTTATAGCCAACGACGTATGAGAATCAGCCAGATCGATGAGTAAGATTCCTATGCCAAAGCCTCTTTTGTTTGTGGCTCCGTCAAAGAACATTTGCCAACTGGTGTCATGGTCAGTGACTTCCAAGAAACCTTCACCTAGGAAGCCAGGCTCAGTCGCATCTTCGACCTTCAAGGGTAGATCGGCTAAGTGGTTTGCAATTACGCTCCCTTTGATAAACTTGAGTGTGACATAAGTTATGTCAAACTCGTTAAGAAGAAAGGACCACTTGGCTAGCCGGCTGGACAGTGATGGCTTACCGAAGATGTACTTGATAGGGTCCATTCTGGATATGAGTTTGATGGACCTTCCTTGGAGATAGGTTTTGAGCCTCTGAGTGGCCCAGACTAGGCCAGTGCAGCTTTTCTCCAGTTCTGAGTAGTTTAGCTCGCTTCCATGCAGCTTTCTACTTATGAAGTATATAGCATTTTCAATGTAGGAATTTTCTTTCTCTTGGGCGAGCATAGCCCCTACTGATGTGTCTGTGACGGTTAAATATATGAGGAGAGGTTTATGTGTATGGGGTGGAGCTAGCACATGGGGATTGGTAAGATAGACTTTTATTTTTTCGAAGGCTAGCTGGCACTTCTCGTCCCAAACTTGGTCAGTATTCTTTTTTAGGAGTTTGAAGAGGGGCTCAATGTGGTGGTCAGCTACCTGATGAAACGACTGATATACTGCAATCGGCCTAGAAAGCCTTTGACTTCGTTGGAGTTTTTGGCTGCGGCATCTCTAGGATGGCTTTGAACTTTGCTGGCTCGATCTCGATTCCTTGCTCGGTCACTAAGAATCCCAGGACCTTGCCTTTGGTAACCCCAAATGTGCATTTGGTGGGGTTGAGCTTCATCCGGTGCTTCCTTAACCTTTCGAAAAACTTTCGAAGGTCTTTGATATGGGCACCGTTGGCATCTCATGTCGTGAAAGAGGGTGGTGGCAGCCCTCTGATAAGTGGCCCATACATTTTTCAGCCCAAATGGCATGACAGTATAGCAATAAGTCCCCCAGGGAGTGGTAAATGAGGTCTTCTCCTGGTCTTCCGTTGCCATTTTGATTTGATTATAGCCTAGCATGCCGTCGACGAAGGATCGAACTTTGTGAGTAGCGACGACGTCTACCACAATATCAATATTGGGTAGAGGGAAGTCATCTTTGGGCGACACTTTGTTGAGGTCGCGGAAATCTATACATATTCGGACCTTCCCGTTGGGCTTAGGAATGGTCACTATGTTGGACAGCCAGGTCGGGTATTCAACTACCCGAATGAAGTTGACGCGCAGTTGCTTTATGATTTCTTCTTTGACTTGTAGTGACCATTCTGGCTTGATGCGGCAAAGCTTTTGCTTGACTGGCCGAGGATCCGGATATATGGGGATCCGATGTTCGACTATGGCTGGATCTAGCCCTAGCATATCTTCGTAGGACCAGGCAAATATGTCCACGAATTCTTTGAGGACATTTTTTTTTAGTAGGGCTAAATTTTTTTCTCTGTCTCTAAGAATATTCTCCCTCTGCCGCATTGATCATCTTTGGCCGGCCTTGCATGGCTTCGGCCACGGCTGAGACGGAGGCCGGTGTTAATGGCCCTTCGTCACCCCCATCTCCATCTCACAAAAAATCATTCGCCTCCTTATTCACTAATACTGCCGCCACCTCTCTAAACCCTTCTCTTTCTTTTATTCCTCCCTCATCCTATAAGGGAGAGCCAGCTCTTCGTCTCTCGCCAGAGCAAGTTTCTGCCTTTGCAAAACCTTTTCAACATACTCTGGTAGGCAAGTTCTCCCATGGTCGTCCCTTTACGGAAGTCATGCGCAAGGAGTTCCTTACCTTTGGTCTCAAAAGTGCTGTAACCTTGGGTCATCTAGATTCGAAACACGTCTTGAACCAAACCAATCACGAGGCTAATTTTCAGTGGCTGTGGATCAAAGATCAATGGTTTGTTGGTGCCTATCCTATGAGAGTATTCAAATGGACTCCCGACTTCCGTTCAGATGTGGAAAGCCCCATAGTCCCATTATGGTTTTCCCTTCCAAATCTCCCAATCTATTTGTTTAATAAGCTTGCTCTCTTTTCCATTGGCAATATGATTGGTTCCCCTTTAATCATAGACAACCCCACAGCTAACCTGACGAGACCTAGTGTTGCTTGAATTTGTGTTGAGGTTGATTTGACTAAACCTATCCCTAGCCGTATGTGGATTGATAGTGGTTCCACAATTGGTTTCTGGTAGATTATAGAGGTTGAAAGATTGCCTATGGATTGCAATTGTTGCCATCGCCAGGGTCATGATGATTCCACTTGCAAAACCAACAAACTGAATACGACGAAAAACTCATCTTCTATTCCCTCTGAATCTGTGATACCCGAGATTGATTTGGCCCAAAAGGAAAAAGAGAAAGCTAAAGTGAATGACATTCCTTCTAAAGCTTCCTTTAATCCAGTTCTGAAAGAGAAAGCTGTTACTTGGAAAGTTAAAGATCCAAGCAAACCTTTGCAAGATAAGATTCCCATGCACGATCAACCAATCTTGAATCCTTTGCCCAAGGATGATCAAAGTCGGGTTCAGCAAGATCTCCCCAGTTTTCCTAATGGCTCTTCTAGTGGAATAAAAGCCCTACACAATGCAAACCCTAATTCTCCCATTCATATTGATGATTCTAATGAAGACCCTCCTCCATGTGTTGTTGACAAGGGTGGCTCATCCCCTAGCAAGGTGACCTCTGATCATAACTCTCATCAAACCGATTGTAATAACAATGATGTCCCTGATTCTGAAGATGCCGCCGATGGTAATAACGATGCAATATACCCAAAAAAAAATTCGGTGTTACAATATTTTGATGATGAAGACCCCCTCCAGCCATCACCTTCATTGGATGGCCTTAATCTGGAGACATCATTTAAGAGGAAAAAGGCTCGAAAACCCCCTCAAGTGCCTGCTTCAACCAGGACTACCCACTCTCATTTGCTCGACAAGCCCCATGCTGGTACTTCTTCTACCTCTTCCCATGGTAATTAAGACTCTTTGCTGGAATCTTAGGGGTGTGGGTAATGATTCCACTATTACCCGTTTAAAGAAACATGTTTCGATGCATCAAATCTCTTTGCTCACTTTATGCGAGCCTATGATCGACAGTGATAATCTTCCTTTAATTGCAAAAATTAAATTCCGTTATTACTTCTATAACACGGCTAACTCTATTTGGATCCTTGCTAAGTCAGTTTTCTGTTGTCAGACCGTGTATGATTCCATCCAACATCTTACTCTTAGCATACGCCACTATACTTGGGCTCAACCGGTTTATATTTCCATGGTCTATGCCAAATGTACTTCTGTTGAATGGCAAGACCTCTTGAATGATCTTATTGATTTAAGTTTGGAATTTGGCACCTCTTCTTGGCTTGTTCTTGGTGATTTTAATATTATTCTCTCTTCAAATGAGAAAATTGGTGGCGTCGGCTGGGATAGGCAAGACGCTTTAGATTTTCACGCTTGTATAAATGCTACTGGTCTTTCAGATCTTGGTTATCATGGCAGCAAATATACTTGGTGTACTAATAGGGACGGGCAAGCAATCATCTACCAAAGAATAGATCGTGCTATTGTTAACTCTCTTTGGCTATCTACTTTCACTCTTACCTCGATGGAACACCTCAATAAAACATGCTCAGATCATTCCCCACTGCTCATATCCATCAATCTGTCCACGAATCGCAGGCCCTATCAGTTCAAATTTCTAAATAGTTTGGTGTCTCATCATTCATTCCTTGATACGGTTAAGAGTGCTTGGCTTAGTAATGTTCATGGCAGACCTATGATTCGTTTCTCCAACAAATTAAAAGCTACCAGAGCAGCTCTCAAAATCTGGAATAGCAATGTGTTTGGGAATATATTCCAGGCTATTAAACAGGCTAAAGATGATGTGATTGAAAAGGAGATGGACTATGAAAACGCCCACACTGATTTCAATCGCGCTGCTCTTCATTTGTTATGCGAACGCGGACACGGCTCAAAACAACAAACTGATCCAGCTTTTCGGACAGCCCTAGGACTGAACAAATCGTCACTCCAAACAGCCCTCCAACCGGTTAAAAAACCCTCCCACAATCTACTCAAACTTACAATTACTCTTTAGAAAATAAACACCGAAACTCCCAGCAATTTTGGACAGAAAAACAAGAGTAAAAATCTGCTCCGAATTAGTAACTAACGACAATCCTGCATGGTTTGCCTAAACAGAATTTCTTCCTACCGAATTATCTCACCATTAAACAAATAACTACCAAACAACTTACCTTACTCCATGCCCTATCACAGCAGAGATTAAGTTCTCTCAATACCCCCCAAGCCCAACGAAATCTCACACCAAAATCTGTCCCAATCCCGTACAGATTCACACCCAAACTACCTTCCAAACAGCCACGTTCTTGGAGACCTTTCTGCCGAAATTCGGATCTGCCAACAAGACTAGTAGGCTGCCACGCAACAGTTATAAAAGAAAATAAAAGAAGAAGAATTAGAGTAGGGATAGATCGGCCTCACCGGAAAAGTTTCACTCGCTTGTCGTAAAGAATGCCGTTTGATTCGACAACAAAGCTTCACTCACCTTGTTTGAAGAATCGGGAAAAGAACACCCGTTCTTTTGCTAAGTTTTTCACAACCAAAAAATCTGCCGTCTTATTCATTAAGAAACGCCTTATAAAGGCTTTACAAGAGTCCTAATTCTAAAGGGAAAAGACTTCTAAACATGCAAGACAAGAAAACCTATTCTAGGAATTAAAACAAAAGGAAACTACTCTTTTAAGGAAACAAATAAAGTCCTAATCTATGGCAGATTCTAATTACTAAAACTGCTTGTATTTCCACTTCATGGAGGGCGGCCCAAGCCCCAAGTAAACTTATTATCTCCTCCTTGTATGCGGCTCCAAGTCAGCCCTTCCCAAGCCGTACCACCTTTCCAAGCACTGACTAGGTCCAGCCCTTTGGACCCTTCCCACTCGCGAACTTTGTGACTCCTTCTTTCACTAATCTGGCTGCCTTCAATTCTGCCCAAGCTCTCTTCAAACTTAGTAATCCTCTTTTTCTTGATCAGTACTTTGCTACTAGAAGTAAGCTTCAATGCACCCGCATCATACCCCCTTTCTTAAAAACGGATTGACCTCAATCCTTGGCTCTTCTTCTCTTGTGGTTGCTCGAACAACTCATGAACGTTGATCTTCACTGCGGACTGCCAAAATCCCTCTTGGTCATGGCCTTTACTCGCATCATTCTTGGATATCCCTTCGTTCTTGAATTGCTTTCCCATGTTCAACTCGAACCCTAACAACCTAGCTTTCCTCCATGCCTCTTCCATCAGCTTGTCCACTTGTTTCTTCACGTTTTGATAGCTTCCCTTGGACTGCTCCTACATCCCCATCGCCTTAAAGAAAATTTCCAAAAAACCCTTCCAATGCTTGACTTCCTCTTCTCCAAGAATCATGTAGCTCCTAAACCTGAATCCGTGGCCCTCAAAGCTGAAAGTTTTGTCCAACTTCGCCATCATTATCTTCTTCACAACCCGAAGCCTTCCATTGACTCTCTTTATTTCTTGTATGATCAGCCCCTTGTACTTCCATTAGTTCCCTTTTTGCGAACAAATTATTCTTGTCGGAGACACTTAAACCCGTCCCTTGTGGTGGAGTTGGAGAAGGCTTGATTCGAAATTTCTTGTTGTCCTTGGTTATCGTGTAAGTATTCTCCCGTCCATCATGTATCACCCAACCATCAAATTGCCATGGATGACCCAACAACAAATGGCATACGTCCATTGGCACCACGTCACAAAGAATCTCATCCACATAATTTCCCATAGCGAAGGTGATCAATGCTTGCTTATCAACCTTTACCTCGGAACGGTTATTAAGCCAATGTAGTTTATAAGGATGAGGGTGGACGATAGTAGGTACCTTTAGTTTATCGATAAGGGTGGTTGAGACGGTGTTGGTACAACTTCCCCCATTGACTACCAAGGTGGACACCCGACCTTGCACCAAGCACTTGGCATGGAAGATTTGTTCTCGAGCTTCTTCCCCGGTTGGAACATGCTTGACATGAAGGGACCTACTTAGAACTAGGATAGTGCCATGCACTTCCTCACAATCTTCTATCTCCTCGTTCTTCGTCTTGTCTTCCTTAGTTGCTTTAGAAAGACTGTCTTCGATTTCTTGGATATCTTGCATGGTTAAAACCCTTTTCGTTGAGCATTCCGGCGATAATGGCCGTACCCTTGGCACTTGAAACACTTCACCGCATCCTTGTTTCTCGAGCTCTCCTAGCTTCAACTTCGCTACCCTTGTCTACCCTTTGAAGTTTCTCCTACCTTTGTGTTGGAAGTGTTAGCCGTGGGCTTGAAGGTGGTTGACGTGGGTGCCAACTTGGCCACCGTTGACTTAGACCCCTTTTTCTTCTTGATTGTCTTTCACACTTCACGGCTAACTTGCTCATCTCTTCAAACGTGTAGTATGGCTGAAGTTCTACCATGTTTGCCACTTCTGGATCCAATCCACGCATGTATCTAGCATTTTTTTGTTCCACCCTTTCTTGAATATCAAAAAGGATGGAAAGTCTCTCAAACTCCTCGATGTATTCGCCCACGCTTGTCTCTCCTTGCTTGAGAAGATGAAGAGGCGTGAAATTGTCTTGCACGTAAGTACTTGGTAGGAACCTACGATCCAAGTAGTTCTTCAATTTGTCCCATGACTCGATCTTGTCCTTGCCTTCCCGTCTTCTTTGGGACTTCAGATTTTCATACCAGACTGAAGCATACTTGGTGAATTTAAGGATTGCTACCTTGAATTTCTTTTTGTCGCTGAATTCCTTATAGTCGAACACCGTTACGTCTATGAATCCATTCAGGGATACTTCTCGGTGTCCATGGTTCCTTCAAATTCGGAATGTCGAGCTTCAATCCTCGGTCATCTTCATCTCTTTCACTCTAGGCCGAACCTAGCCCCTTCCCCTTCTTCATCATCGGATGGTGGATTTGCCCGATCAATTTGCATTGCTTGCATCCCCAACCGAAGAGTTTCCACCATGCGTTGCAATTCCTGAATTTCTCGATCTCTTTGCATGTTGTTCAGCGGTTCATAATTCTGTTCCTGCGGCTGTGCTCTATCCCCTTGATTGGACATGATTGCTTCGCAAATAAGGATTCACGAAGGACTAGCTCTGATACCACTTGATGTGAACGCGGACACGACTGAAAAAAACAAACTGATCCAGCTTTTCGGACAGCCCTCGGACTGAACAAATCATCACTCCAAACAGCCCTCCAACCGGTTACAAAACCCTCCCACAATCTACTCAAACTTACAATTACTCTTTAGAAAATAAACACCGAAACTCCCAGCAATTTTGGACAGAAAACAAGAGTAAAAATATGCTCCGAATTAGTAACTCACGACAATCCTGCATGGTTTGCCTAAACAGAATTTCTTCCTACCGAATTATCTCACCATTAAACAAATAACTACCAAACAACTTACCTTACTCCATGCCCTATCAAAGCAGAGATTAAGTTGTCTAAATACCTCCCAAGCCCAACGAAATCTCACACCAAAATCTGTCTTAATCCCGTACAGATTCACACCCAAACTACCTTCCAAACAGCCACGTTCTTGGAGACGTTTCTGCCCAAATTCGGATCTGCCAACAAGACTAGTAGGCTGCCACGCAACAGTTATAAAAGAAAATAAAAGAAGAAGAATTAGAGTAGGGATAGATCGGCCTCACCGGACAAGTTTCACTCGCTTGTCGTAAAGAATGCCGTTTGATTCAACAACAAAGCTTCACTCACCTTGTTTGAAGAATCGGGAAAAGAACAATCGTTCTTTTGCTAAGTTTTTCACAACCAAAAAATCTGCCGTCTTATTCATTAAGAAACGCCTTATAAAGGCTTTACAAGAGTCCTAATTCTAATGGGAAAATACTTCTAAACTTACAAGACAAGAAAACCTATTCTAGGAATTAAAACAAAAGGAAACTACTCTTTTAAGGAAACAAATAAAGTCCTAATCTATGGCAGATTCTAATTACTAAAACTGCTTGTATTTCCACTTCATGGAGGCGGCCCAAGCCCCAAGTAAACTTATTATCTCCTCCTTGTGTGCGGCTCCAAGTCAGCCCTTCCCAAGCCGTACCACCTTTCCAAGCACTGACTAGGTCCAGCCCTTTGGACCCTTCCCACTCGCGAACTTTGTGACTCCTTCTTTCACTAATATGGCTGCCTTCAACTCTGCCCAAGCTATTTTCAAACTTAGTAATCCTCTTTGTCTTGATCAGTCCTTTGCTACTAGAAGTAAGCTTCAATGCACCCGCATCATACCCCCTTTCTTCAAAAAGGATTGACCTCAATCCTTGGCTCTTCTTCTCTTGTGGTCGCTCGAACAACTCATGAGCGTTGATCTTCACTTTGCGCGGACTGCCAAAATCCCTCTTGGTCATGGCTTTTACTCGCATCATTCTTGGATATCCCTTCGTTCTTGAATTGCTTTCCCATGTTCAACTCGAACCCTAACAACCTAGCTTCCCTCCTTGCCTCTTCCATCAGCTTGTCCCCTTGTTTCTTCACGTTTTGATAGCTTCCCTTGGACCGCTCGTACATCCCCATTGCCTTAAAGAAAATTTCCAAAAAACCCTTCCAATGCTTGACTTCCTCTTCTCCAAGAATCATGTAGCTCCTAAACCTGAATCCGTGGCCCTCAAAGCTGAAAGTTTTGTCCAACTTGCTGCCATCATTATCTTTTTCACAACCCGAAGCCTTCCATTGACTCTCTTTATTGCTTGTATGATCAGCCCCTTGTACTTCCATTAGTTCCCTTTTTGCGAACAAATTATTCTTGTCGGAGACACTTAAACCCGTCCCTTGTGGTGGAGTTGGAGAAGGCTTGATTCGAAATTTCTTGCTGTCCTTGGTTATCGTGTAAGTATTCTCCCATCCATCATGTATCACCCAACCATCAAATTGCCATGGACGACCCAACAACAAATGGCATACGTCCATTGGCACCACGTCACAAAGTATCTCATCCACATAATTTCCCATAGCGAAGGTGATCAATGCTTGCTTATCAACCTTTACCTCGGAACGGTTATTAAGCCAATGTAGTTTATAAGGATGAGGGTGGACGATAGTAGGTACCTTTAGTTTATCGATAAGGGTGGTTGAGACGGTGTTGGTACAACTTCCCCCATCGACTACCAAGGTGCACACCCGACCTTGCACCAAGCACTTGGCATGGAAGATTTCTTCTCGAGCTTCTTCCCCGGTTGGAACATGCTTGACATGAAGGGACCTACTTAGAACTAGGCTAGTGCCATGCACATCCTCGCAATCTTCTATCTCCTCGTTCTCCGTCTTGTCTTCCTTAGTTGCTTTAGAAAGACTGTCTTCGATTTCTTGGATCTCTTGCATGGTTAAAACCCTTTTCGTTGAGCATTCCGACTGATAATGGCCGTACCCTTGGCACTTGAAACACTTCACCGCATCCTTGTTTCTCAGAGCTCTCCTAGCTTCAACTTCGCTACCCTTGTCTACCCTTGCTGAAGTTTCTCCTACCTTTGTGTTGGAAGTGTTAGCCGTGGGCTTGAAGGTGGTTGACGTGGGTGCCAACTTGGCCACCGTTGACTTAGACCCCTTTTTCTTCTTCAGTTGTCTTTCACACTTCACGGCTAACTTGCTCATCTCTTCAAACGTGTAGTATGGCTGAAGTTCTACCATGTTTGCCACTTCTGGATCCAATCCACTCATGTATCTAGCTTTTTTTTGTTCCACCCTTTCTTGAATATCAAAAAGGATGGAAAGTCTCTCTAACTCCTCGATGTATTCGCCCACGCTTGTCTCTCCTTGCTTGAGAAGATGAAGAGCTGTGAAATTGTCTTGCACGTAAGTACTTGGTAGGAACCTACGATCCAAGTAGTTCTTCAATTTGTCCCATGACTCGATCTTGTCCTTGCCTTCCCGTCTTCTTTGGGACTTCAGATTTTCATACCAGACTGAAGCATACTTGGTGAATTTAAGGACTGCTACCTTGAATTTCTTTTTGTCGCTGAATTCCTTATAGTCGAACACCCGTTCTGTCCTATGAATCCATTCAGGATACTTCTCAGTGTCCATGGTTCCTTCAAATTCTGGAATGTCGAGCTTCAATCCTCGGTCATCTTCATCTCTTTCACTCCTAGGCCGAACCCTAGCCCCTTCCCCTTCTTCATCATCGGATGGTGGATTTGCCCGATCAATTTGCATTGCTTGCATCCCCAACCGAAGAGTTTCCACCATGCGTTGCAATTCCTGAATTTCTCGATCTCTTTGCATGTTGTTCAGCGGTTCATAATTCTGTTCCTGCGGCTGTGCTCTATCCCCTTGATTAGACATGATTGCTTCGCAAATAAGGATTCACGAAGGACTAGCTCTGATAGCACTTGATGTGAACGCGGACACGGCTGAAAACAACAAACTGATCCAACTTTTCGGACAGCCCTCGGACTGAATAAATCGTCACTCCAAACAGCCCTCCAACCGGTTACAAAACCCTCCCACAATCTACTCAAACTTACAATTACTCTTTAGAAAATAAACACCGAAACTCCCAGCAATTTTGGACAGAAAACAAGAGTAAAAATCTGCTCCGAATTAGTAACTCACGACAATCCTGCATGGTTTGCCTAAACAGAATTTCTTCATACCGAATTATCTCACCATTAAACAAATAACTACCAAACAACTTACCTTACTCCATGCCCTATCACAGCATAGATTAAGTTGTCTAAATACCTCCCAAGCCCAACGAAATCTCACACCAAAATCTATCTTAATCCCGTACAGATTCACACCCAAACTACCTTCCAAACAACCACGTTCTTGGAGACGTTTCTGCCCAAATTCGGATCTGCCAACAAGACTAGTAGGCTGCCACGCAACAGTTATAAAAGAAAATAAAAGAAGAAGAATTAGAGTAGGGATAGATCGGCCTCACCGGACAAGTTTCACTCGCTTGTCGTAAAGAATGCCGTTTGATTCGACAACAAAGCTTCACTCACCTTGTTTGAAGAATCGGGAAAAGAACAACCGTTCATTTGCTAAGTTTTTCACAACCAAAAAATCTGCCGTCTTATTCATTAAGAAACGCCTTATAAAGGCTTTACAAGAGTCCTAATTCTAATGGGAAAAGACTTCTAAACTTACAAGACAAGAAAACCTATTCTAGGAATTAAAACAAAAGGAAACTACTCTTTTAAGGAAACAAATAAAGTCCTAATCTATGGTAGATTCTAATTACTAAAACTGCTTGTATTTCCACTTCATGGAGGGCGGCCCAAGCCCCAAGTAAACTTATTATCTCCTCCTTGTGTGCGGCTCCAAGTCAGCCCTTCCCAAGCCGTACCACCTTTCCAAGCACTGACTAGGTCCAGCCCTTTGGACCCTTCCCACTCGCGAACTTTGTGACTCCTTCTTTCACTAATATGGCTGCCTTCAACTCTGCCCAAGCTCTCTTCAAACTTAGTAATCCTCTTTTTCTTGATCAGTCCTTTGCTACTAGAAGTAAGCTTCAATGCACCCGCATCATACCCCCTTTCTTCAAAAAGGATTGACCTCAATCCTTGGCTCTTCTTCTCTTGTGGCTGCTCGAACAACTCATGAACGTTGATCTTCACTGCGGACTGCCAAAATCCCTCTTGGTCATGGCCTTTACTCGCATCATTCTTGGATATCCCTTCGTTCTTGAATTGCTTTCCCATGTTCAACTCGAACCCTAACAACCTAGCTTCCCTCCTTGCCTCTTCCATCAGCTTGTCCACTTTTTTTCTTCACGTTTTGATAGCTTCCCTTGGACCGCTCGTACATCCCCATTGCCTTAAAGAAAATTTCCAAAAAACCCTTCCAATGCTTGACTTCTTCTTCTCCAAGAATCATGTAGCTCCTAAACCTGAATCCGTGGCCCTCAAAGCTGAAAGTTTTGTCCAACTTGCTGCCATCATTATCTTCTTCACAACCCGAAGCCTTCCATTGACTCTCTTTATTTCTTGTATGATCAGCCCCTTGTACTTCCATTAGTTCCCTTTTTGCGAACAAATTATTCTTGTCAGAGACACTTAAACCCGTCCCTTGTGGTGGAGTTGGAGAAGGCTTGATTCGAAATTTCATGCTGTCCTTGGTTATCGTGTAAGTATTCTCCCGTCCATCATGTATCACCCAACCATCAAATTGCCATGGACGACCCAACAACCAATGGCATACGTCCATTGGCACCACGTCACAAAGTATCTCATCCACATAATTTCCCATAGCGAAGGTGATCAATGCTTGCTTATCAACCTTTACCTCGGAACGGTTATTAAGCCAATGTAGTTTATAAGGATGAGGGTGGACGATAGTAGGTACCTTTAGTTTATCGATAAGGGTGGTTGAGACGGTGTTGGTTCAACTTCCCCCATCGACTACCAAGGTGCACACCCGACCTTGCACCAAGCACTTGGCATGGAAGATTTGTTCTTGAGCTTCTTCCCCGGTTGGAACATGCTTGACATGAAGGGACCTACTTAGAACTAGGCTAGTGCCATGCACATCCTCGCAATCTTCTATCTCCTCGTTCTCCGTCTTGTCTTCCTTAGTTTCTTTAGAAAGACTGTCCTCGATTTCTTGGATCTCTTGCATGGTTAAAACCCTTTTCGTTGAGCATTCCGACTGATAATGGCCGTACCCTTGGCACTTGAAACACTTCACCGCATCCTAGTTTCTCAGAGCTCTCCTAGCTTCAACTTCGCTACCCTTGTCTACCCTTGCTGAAGTTTCTCCTACCTTTGTGTTGGAAGTGTTAGCCGTGGGCTTGAAGGTGGTTGACGTGGGTGCCAACTTGGCCACCGTTGACTTAGACCCCTTTTTCTTCTTCAGTTGTCTTTCACACTTCACGGCTAACTTGCTCATCTCTTCAAACGTGTAGTATGGCTGAAGTTCTACCATGTTTGCCACTTCTGGATCCAATCCACTCATGTATCTAGCATTTTTTTGTTCCACCCTTTCTTGAATATCAAAAAGGATGGAAAGTCTCTCAAACTCCTCGATGTATTCGCCCACGCTTGTCTCTCCTTGCTTGAGAAGATGAAGAGCTCTGAAATTGTCTTGGACGTAAGTACTTGGTAGGAACCTACGATCCAAGTAGTTCTTCAATTTCTCCCATGACTCGATCTTGTCCTTGCCTTCCCATCTTCTTTGGGACTTCAGCTTTTCAAACCAGACTGAAGCATACTTGGTGAATTTAAGGATTGCTACCTTGAATTTCTTTTTGTCGCTGAATTCCTTATAGTCGAACACCCGTTCTGTCCTCTGAATCCATTCAGGATACTTCTCAGTGTCCATGGTTCCTTCGAATTCTGGAATGTCGAGCTTCAATCCTCGGTCATTGTCATCTCTTTCCCTCCTAGGCCGAACCCTAGCCCCTTCCCCTTCTTCATCATCGGATGGTGGATTTACCCGATCAATTTGCATTGCTTGCATCCCCAACCGAAGAGTTTCCACCATGCGTTGCAATTCCCGATTTTCTCGATCTCTTCGCATGTTGTTCAGCGGTTCATAATTCTGTTACTGCGGCTGTGCTCCATCCCCTTGATTAGCCATGATTGCTTAGCGAATAAGGATTCACGAAGGACTAGCTCTGATACCACTTGATGTGATCGTGGACATGGCTGAAAACAACAAACTGATCCAGCTTTTCGGACAGCCCTCGGACTGAACAAATCGTCACTCCAAACAGCCCTCCAACCGGTTAAAAAACCCTCCCACAATCTACTCAAACTTACAATTACTCTTTAGAAAATAAACACCGAAACTCCCAGCAATTTTGGAAAGAAAACAAGAGTAAAAATCTGCTCTGAATTAGTAACTAACGACAATCCTGCATGGTTTGCCTAAACAGAATTTCTTCCTACCGAATTATCTCACCATTAAACAAATAACTACCAAACAACTTACCTTACTCCATGACCTATCACAGCAGAGATTAAGTTGTCTAAATACCTCCCAAGCCCAACGAAATCTCATACCAAAATCTATCCCAATCCCGTACAGATTCACACCCAAACTACCTTTCAAACAGCCACGTTCTTGGAGACCATTCTGCCCAAATTCGGATCTGCTAACAAGACTAGTAGGCTGCCACGCAACAGTTATAAAAGAAAATAAAAGAAGAAGAATTAGAGTAGGGATAGATCGGCCTTACCGGACAAGTTTCACTCGCTTGTCGTAAAGAATGCCGTTTGATTCGAGAACAAAGCTTCACTCACCTTGTTTGAAGAATCGGGAAAAGAACAACCGTTCTTTTGCTAAGTTTTTCACAACCAAAAAATCTGCCGTCTTATTCATTAAGAAACGCCTTATATAGGCTTTACAAGAGTCCTAATTCTAATGGGAAAAGACTTCTAAACTTGCAAGACAAGAAAACCTATTCTAGGAATTAAAACAAAAGGAAACTACTCTTTTAAGGAAACAAATAAAGTCCTAATCTATGGCAGATTCTAATTACTAAAACTGCTTGTATTTCCACTTCATGGAGGGCGGCCCAAGCCCCAAGTAAACTTATTATCTCCTCCTTGTGTGCGGCTCCAAGTCAGCCCTTCCCAAGCCGTACCACCTTTCCAAGCACTGACTAGGTCCAGCCCTTTGAACCTTTCCCACTCGCGAACTTTGTGTCTCCTTCCTTCACTAATCTGGCTACCTTCAACTCTGCCCAAGCTCTCTTCAAACTTATTAATCCTCTTTTTCTTGATCAGTCCTTTGCTACTAGAAGTAAGCTTCAATGCACCCGTATCAATTTGGCTCAAGCCAAGCTCAAACAAAAATTAAAAATTAAAGAGGATTATTGGAGACAAAAATCTTACTTGCGCTGGCTTCAAGAAGGGGATGGCAATACCAATCTGTTTCATTCGTCAGTTAAGCAAACTCGTAGCAAGCTTGCTATCTACCATATTTCTGATATGCATGGAGTCAACGTGGACACGGAGGCCTCTATCAAATCTGCCGCTATTAAATATTTCTCAGATCAGCTCACAACTTGTCCATGTTTTGATAATAAACTCCTTTCTGTCATTCCATCTTTAATAACCTCTGATCAGAACAACATGCTCTCCAATCCTCCTTCTTTAGAAGAACTTAAAAAGGCTATTTTTGATTTAAATGGTGACAGTGCCGCAGGGCCTGATGGTTTCTCAGGTAAATTCTACACAGCTTGCTGGGATATCATTGCTCCTGACCTTTTTCTTACGGTCTCCGAATTTTTTGCAGGTTTTGAAATGCCAAAATCCTGGACTAGTACTCTCATCATCTCTATCCCAAAGACTAGTCACATTGAAACCTTCAAAGATCTTAGACTGATCAGTCTCTGCAACTTTTGTAATAAGATTATCACCAAAATTATATCTTCTCGGCTGGCTACTGTTCTTCCTTCCATCATTTCTGAAAATCAGAGTGCATTCACAAAAGGAAGACTTATTCAAGAAAACATGCTTCTTGCCCAAGAGTTGACTCATCAACTTAACAAAAATGTTAATGGGACCAATGTTATCATCAAATTAGACATGGCAAAAGCCTTTGATAGGGTCTCTTGGTTTTTTCTTATTGGGGTGCTTCGCAAAATTGGTTTCAGTGAGACAATTATTGATATTATCTGGAGGGTAATTTCCAATAACTGGTTCTCAGTTTCAATTAATGGTTCATCGGCTGGATTCTTTCATTCCTCTCGGGGTCTTCGTCTGGGGGATCCTATCTCACCAAGTTTATTCATTATTGCAGTAGAGGTTCTTAGTCGAGGCTTAAATAAACTCCAGACTGACCATCCTAATTTCGCTTATTCTTCATCAAGGGGGTGACCTATTATATCTCACCTTGCTTTTGCGGATGACATCGTTATTTTTTGTAACGGTTCTAAGAACTCACTGCTTCAACACCGTAAATTCCTTAGCCTCTACGAGCAGTGTTCTGGGCAATTGATTAATCAAGGTAAAAGTAATTTTTTGGTTTCACATAACATCTCGGCTTCTAGAATTTCTTATATTAGTCGGCATGTTGGTTTTAGAAATAAATCACTTCCAGTCCAATACCTTGGATGTCCTCTATTTGAAGGTAGGAAAAAGAAGAATCTATTTGATCCTTTAATTGAGAAGTTGCAAGTTAAAATTAATTCGTGGATGGGGGATTTTCTCACTCAAGCCGGGAGAGTTACTCTTATCAATTCAGTCCTTCATTCAATCCTTATGTATCAGATTATGATTTTAAACCCTCCTGCAGCTGTGGTTAAACATATTAATAGAATGTTTGCCAAATTTTTATGGGGGACAGTAGATGGAAAATTTAAAGTGCACTTGGTTTCTTGGTAGAACTGTTGTCGGCTGGTTAACGAAGATGGTGTTGGCATTCGATCTCTTTCGGATATCATTCAAGCCTTCTCTATCCATCTTTGGTGGCGTTTACGATCCTCAAATAATTTGTGGATTTCTTCGCATCCGTCTCTTGCAGCCTATGCTTCGGGGTCTCATGCATGGCGAAGAATGTGCTCTCTTCGTGAGAAAGTTGAAAATCAAATTTTCTGGATTATAGGGAATCGCAATTGTTCAGCTTTGTTAGATAACTGGTTGCCTCATGACCTTTCTCCTCCTTCAGTCGTGGGTCAGGATTAGATGGTTAGAGACCTTTTTAATTCGCCCAACAGCCTGAACGACACTTCTCGAAGGATTTTGGGACCGACTAATGTTGAATCTATCTCAGATCTTGGTATCTCGCTTTGTAACACCCCAGATTCTCCTCGTTGGCGTCTATCCGAAAATGGTAAGTTTGATTTCTCTTTAGCCTGGCAGCTAGCTCGTAATCATTAGCCTTTGATTTCTTCGGCCAAATTCATCTGGCATAAGCTGCTGCCTCGACATATTAGTCTATTCATGTGGCGTCTTTGGCTTCATCATCTGCCCCTCGATGAGAGTATCTCCAAAAGAGGTGTTCAGCTTGCATCAAGATGTCATTGTTGTGATATGGGGCACATTGAATCATACTTTCATGTTTTTTTGGACAATGCTTCTGCCAGACTTGTTTGGACTGAATTTAATCATCTTGGTGGTGTCCATTGTTTGGCCAATACTATTGCTCAATGTTGCTTTGCTTGGTCGTATCACAATCATCATTCTAGCCTGAACATTATAGTGCCTTCGGTGATTCTTTGGGAAATCTGGAAAGCTAGAAACTCGAGTCTTCATGAAGGTTCTCGTGCTCCTCCCTGGCTCATCATTGATCAAATTAAACGTCTCATTAATTCTATTCTCATGGGGGCTAGTCTTATTCCAAGACTAGGCTGGGACCTTCTCTTTTCTTCTCGGTTGGGTGTTTCCTCCTCTAAGAAGATTTAGGAGGTTGCTTGGTCTAAACCGTGTTAAACTTAATTGTGATGGGGCTTGTAGAGGCAATCTGGGGCAAAGCTCAGGTGGTGGGATTATTCGTAACAGTTTAGGGGATCCCATTTTTGCTTTCTATACCTTTTACAGTGTTTCTACTAGCTTTCATGCTGAATGTCGGGCTTTATATCAGGGTGTTAATTGGCTAAAATCTATCAATTTCAAGCATGCTATGGTGGAAATTGATTCTAAGCTGCTTTTGGACTGTGTTCGTGATGACTTGAGGCCTCCTTGGAAGAGCTCCTATTTAATTCGATCCATTATAGATACTATTAGGGACATGCAATTATCCGTCAGTCACATTTTCAGGAAGCTAATTCAGTGGCAGATGCTATCGCTAATTATGGTTGTGATCAAGGCTCCTCTGCTTCTTTTTCTTCTGAGGCCATTCTGCCTTCTCGTATTTGCAGTCTTATTTCCCTGGATAAAAGTGAAACGACCTACATTAGAATTTCTTAGTTCTTTGTCGATTGTTTATTTCTTTTTCGAGGTAAGGCTCATTTTTCCTCCCATTTATAAGGGCAAGGCTGGTTATCCTGCTCAAGTTTGTATTTTTATTTTCATATAAATAAAACCCCACAGGGTACCACCCCTGTTTCATAAAAAAAAAAGTATTCTTTGAGGAGATCAATTAGGGCTATCCTTTCAGAGTCTTGCAGGTAGCTGTCGATTTTGATTTTTTTGATTTCATTGTCCAGCCCCAGATTGATAAGGGACAGTTCTTCAGTTGCTGTTGATGAATGGCACTGTTCCTAGTGCTCAACTGACTTTACAAGCTCAAGAAAATAATTTTTATCTTTTGGGTCCATTTCATTAAACGACTCATTATCATAATTATTATTATTTAATGCATCTTTTAATGTAGGTGCAACTAAGGAATAAGCAAAGACACTTAGATTATCATTAAAAGCAAACTGTACAGAGTTTATTACATTATTGAGGACCTGGAGTCTGAGATCCTCAATTTTAGGTAGCGGATCGGTAGATGACCAATCCGTAAAGCTAGGGGAAGGAATAGGGATAGTATATCCAAAGCGGTCCACTAGGTCTGCGGGCGTCAGGAGCGGGCCGATCGTGGTATACCAGTTCTGCAAAGGCTTATCAGCAATAAGCTCAAACTCAGCAGGGAGCTCTTTATAATAAGTGCTTCCGTCTATCATACCCAGGAAGCTATCTCCTCCAAACATTTATTAGAAACTCCTTTATTGATCAACGTATTTTTCAGCACCTTTATTTATGGTTAATTAGAATAACTTGCCACTCTTTAGACCTCCTTGGCTTGATTTGTTTCAAAAATTTTCGTTCCTCCCACCGTGATTACCTCGTGGTCGATGAGATTCTGGATTGCATCTCTGAGCGTATAGCACTTGTCTGTAAGATGACCGCTGCATCGATGATACTCACAATACTTGGCGTGGTTCTACGTAATAAGTAATGGTTTGGGTGGTCGGTAATTATCCATGGGTTTCAATATCCCATGGGTCCATAGTGTTTGGAGTATTTCAGATCTTGGGGTAGGCAGCTCATCATAATGCCTTGGAATTATCTCCTTTCGGCCTCTTGGATTAGGAAAATGGCCAGATTGGGATTTGGTTAAGCAATTGAGTGGAGTTTTCTCTCTTGGATAACATTGCAATGGGATTGGGTTGCCTGAACCTTAGCCAAATAGGGATTCTTTTTCTGGTATACAAATGATTTCCTTTAGAGTCCCTGGGGTCGTTTGCTGAGAATAGGTATTTGAGGGATCAAGAGGAAGATAACTCTTTTGGTTGTAATAACAAGCATTCAGGTGAGGGGGATCAGAGTTGATTTCTGGAGAGTATGGGTTAGAATTATGGGCGCCTGAAATCATACTACCTTGGGCAAGGAGGTCATCATTTGGCTGGTCGCTGGCACTGGGTGGCTTTCTGGAGGCTTGGAAAAAAGATATTTTCTGCGGTATCAGGGGAATTTATTTCAGGAGAATGAGAAAGCGACAAGAGTTTCTGAAAAGCTGGCTAGAAGGTCATTTACCACCAGATTCGCAATTCTTTCTGCGTGTGCGTCCAGTTCCTTTCTTAACCAAGCCTCAAGCTCATGAGGAGGTGCATACACAGGAGTTTCTCTTTCTGGTTCCCAGCTGTTCCAGTTGTCACTAGCCCCTATCATAGCTTGCTTATTTTTCGCCGCCATACTGCTCGGATCTGTACCCTCTGAACTGATTCTGCCCTTGTCTGATCTGAAACTGATACCCACTGTTCTGATTTCTGCATTACTTTCCCGTACTAACCGACCAGTACTATCTCTGCCTTTCCAAATTCGGGCCAGGTTTCTGAGAAAAATGGGTTATGGAGGAGGTATCAGAAGGCTGGTTGAAGGCTTTCTGGGTTTGGAGTACAGCGTGCCTTTTATTAATATATTTTATTATTATTTATTTATGTTCCCTACAATTGACTGGATAAGCACCTGCTTAATTTTGACAGTCTCAGGACTTTTCCTTGAACAGTGGATTCTATCTCCAGAGTATAGGACCAACGTATTCCACCTACCTTTCGACTCTCCAGGAGCGGACTGATCCCAGGCGAAGGGCCTATACTCTTTCCATGATCTACCATTCAAAACGTTCTCGGTCGAGCATCAAAGAATAATAAATCAGCCCCTGGGTATTATATATATATATATATATATTTTTTTTTTATTTTTTTTTTATTTTATTTTTTTTGTTGCGCAATTATTTTTTTTATTTCATTTTTTTTGACTTGCGCATATTTTTTTTCTATACATTTTTTGACCCTTTTTTAAATTTATATATATATATATATATATATATATTTTTTTTTTGACAGGGGCTGACTCACAATTCAAAGATGCAAAAACTGGTCGGTCTTTGAAGTGTCCTGAGAATCTATATGCATTCTAGCGTTGGCTTATGTAGGGGGTAGGCTGACCATGGTGTAGGGTAACAGTTCGGACTATACCTATATGTGTGCACGTGTGTGCGGTATCTAAAAAGTAGTAAAATCTTTATTTATTTACAGATATATATACAGAAAAATAAAAACAGATATGGCATTCTTGCTGTTACGCGTGGATTTTCTCGGCTTTTAAAATTTGAGCGCAAATAAGCAAGCATACCACTTTATGAAATAGAAAGAAAAGTGAGGAATCTATCTATTCCTATTAATTACAAATATGTCATATGTCCCCAAAATAAAATGACAGAATGAATGCAAGTATGTACAAATTGAACAGAATAATAAAAAAGAATAATAAACAGAAAGAAATAATAATATTGAGCCGAAAGTAAAGCGATATTAAAAATAAAGCCCCGGCCCTTTTATTGTCCTGCCCGGAATTTTATTCCAACATAGATAATATATATATATATATATATATATATATATATATATATATATATATATATATATATATATATATATATTATTTTCGAAATTTTTTTTTAAAAAAAGACTATTTTTATATATACCTGTAATAGTTATCGAAACGAAACTGCTGCAAAATGGAGGATCATATCCACAAATATAAGCACAGATGTATATGAACGCAATATTCAAATGCATAAATTAATATAACAAACATAATTTAGCCAGAAACAAAGAAAAAACAAGAAAAGTTTTGTTTTATGAGTCTAGCCATTCATTTTATTTACAATAAAACAACTCACCAGCAGAGTTGCCACTGTGGGTCACCCGGAACGTGCGCCCGCGCGCCGCGCGCCGCGCGCCCTTGGGTAGGGGTGTGCGTACGTGCGGATGCGGGCCATCCACTGCTCTCGTTTCACCCTTCCTTTTTTAGGGGAAGACGAAATCAAAAGTACGAGAGGAATGTTGTCTAGAGTAGCACGTTGGAATGCACCTCGGTTGACTTTAGTGGATTTTTGATCCAATATGGGAACTTCAGGTTTCCCGCATCAAGTTATCCCTTTTTTTAGGGGATACCAGGATATGAGAATGCATCACCCTTTCATTCTCACTTTTCCTTTTTTAGGGGAAAACGGAAAAGTGCAAAAAATGATGTTGCGACGCCCCCACTATGGATTTTATAAAAATAGCCTTATGGCCCATTTCGGATCACTATGGGAGCTTTGGGTTTTCCGTATCAAGTTATCCCTTGTTTAGGGGATACCAGGATATGAGAATACACCACCCTTTCATTCTCATTTTCCCTTTTTTAGGGGAAAGAAAGAGGTGCTGCGAGGCCCCACTGGATCCAAAAAGTTTTAGAGTCGCTATCTTTATTTTGAGGCAAAAATAAAGCAAAACTAGAAAAAAGAAAAAAAAAAGAAAAACGAGAGATAAAGAAAACGGGTTCAGAGGCTAAGTTACGAGTTGGGAAGGTGCTAGGCACCCAACTCGCCTTTTCGGTCTCAAAAATAGTTTTTGGCTAAAGTATGCTTATTGTTATATTTATTTAGCAAATAAACAAAGCATTAAAAAAATAGGAAAATTAAACAAATACATCCGTGGCTACATTATTTACGGACTTGTAGCCATTTCCTTACAATAATTACAAATACATTTAAAAATATTTGACCATTATAACGACTCTTTTACATAATATTTTCTAAACTAATCCGGGCAGCATAACGGCTTATATTAGCTACATTGGGCCGGATTTAAAAAGTAACTTTAAATAAAAATAGCGCCCTTAAAGGCTATTACCATTTAAAGCGCGGTGTGCTCACTCTGTCCTTCAGGGAGAGTGAGTCTTTGTTGTTGTTGTTGTGATTCGGGCAGAATGACTACTTATTCTGGATGACTTTGGCTCATTCACTCGGGCAGAGTGATGGCTTATTTTGTGTGGTTTTGGCCTTTTTGGCTGGGCGGAATAACAACTTACTTTTTGTGTTTTTCGGCCTATTACTCGGGCAGAGTAACGACTTACTTTTTGGATTTTGGATCGGGGAAGTGTGGTGGATACCTAACTAAAACGCTAGGGATCACTTTTAACCGGTGGATTTGTGTTTTGGCGGAGTTTGGACGGGGTTTGGAAGCTTTGGTGGGCTATCTCACTTCTCTCGCTATTATCTCGGCGTTGTGGGGGACGCAGAGATTTTCTCAGCGTTTCTTCTCTCTCGATTTTTTGTCTGAAAGGGGGAGCCCAGCACTCTTATTTATAGTATGAGAGGGGGACTCATCGGGAATTATAAATTCCCTTAGTGAGCATCATCAACATGTATACCGGCCTTCGTGACTTGCACAATGCGTTAAGTCCCAGAGCTACTGTAGCATGGTTGGCGCGACATACTCCTTGGCATGGCGCGGCACCCAATCCTCCTTTAGGCCGCGCCATGTCCCTATTCAAGTTCCATTTTTGTCATTTTCACCCCTCGTACTTTACTGTTTTGCGCATCCTGCTTTGCCTTTCGCATTTTCGACTCCTGTAACTTGACATTTGTTAAGTTTAAGAAGTTCTTGATATCATATGTCATAGTCACATACCAAGGGTACAAAATTGGGATGTCTACAGCAGCGAAAAAGATAATATTTTAGCAGTTGATATAAAATCAGCAGGTAGCAGCTAGTGAACTTAAAATAGTTTGTTTTGGTTTTCTTTTGATCACTTAATTATAAAGACTAAATTGAAAAATAATATATATATAAGACCAATTATGTAAAGTAGTCAGGAATATAACTGTTAAACACTTAAGTAGATAGAAGTTACTTAAGTGTATGAACAGTAAAAACAGCAGGTAGACAGAACAGAGTATTTGGAGTGGTTCACCGTGTTAAAAACGTTACGCCCACTACCAAGTAGGTCAAACTTAGGCTTTGAAGTGCCCGAAGATTATATAAATGCTAAGTGATCACTAACGGATCAGTGTACAACAAAAACCAATGTTTGAGGAGTTTGATCTAGCAAGAATCAAATTCGTACAACAATCAAAGGTTCTTTAAGGATTTGAAAGAGTACAGGAACAAACGAATAATGATTGTTCAAACAGAAACTAGAAAATAATACTATATGAGAAATTTATCTA
The DNA here is from genome assembly GCA_013146195.2 of Codonopsis lanceolata. Classification (NCBI taxonomy): domain Eukaryota; kingdom Viridiplantae; phylum Streptophyta; class Magnoliopsida; order Asterales; family Campanulaceae; genus Codonopsis; species Codonopsis lanceolata. The sequence continues at coordinate 41,061,452 of CM028384.1, read as the reverse complement.
GTGAGTGCTTGAGAGAAGAAACTCGTCAAAGAAAGATTTGTAAGTTCTGGATTTGAATGAGAGTTTCAATGCGTTTGTCATTTTTAGAGTTCTTGGAGAATTTGAGATTTTTGAACAGTTGAGCACGTAGTTCTGTGTTGTGTGTTCTTCAATCATGTCTTCAAACTGTTTTTTATAGAGATATCTAGATTTGTGGCCATTTGAGAGCAAGGTTGGATCTTTGAATTTGTTGGTGAAATGATGATCATGATCTATCATCATTGAATGCCCAGAAATTCTACAAACTGTAAGAGACAAAGAGTATACTCTAGCATGACATATTAAAGAGAGTGGTTAGTTATGTTTGAATAGATAGAGAACATTTAAGACATGCATGGAAGTCTTCTATTGAAAGGACATGTGAATAGTTCTTTTGTTTGAAAAAAACGACCAAAATAATGATTTATAATAAGTGTGTGAAGGTTAAATATTTCAATGGATATAGTGTTCCAGCAGATAGAGAATTTCTAGTAAATAAGCAGGTGCATACACTGTTATCATCAGCTGCTAGTTGTTGATGACTTATGCTATAGGCATGTAAAATGAAACAAATAGGAAGGCTGCTATCAAAGTCAAATGGAGTATCTGCTGTATAAATAACAGAGGATAACTTATCTGCTGAAGGTGTCTGCAGATAAATTTAAACTTGTTACAAAGTCTAAGTTTAAATCGATTTAAGGATTTTGGACAAGTAATTAAACTAGCGGGTTTTAAATAAATCTAAGGTATGTGAGTTCGTTAATTTTGTTCACGTTGAAGAGTCGGAAACTTTTCCCATTTTTTACTTGTCTTCTTAGTTCTTTGAGCTCCCGCATATATGTGTCAGCTCTGGCTTGATAAATGTCAGCTTTAACTTTTTGCACCATCTCATCCTGAAGAGCTTTAAAAGCTGCAATTTCTTCTTTCTTTGCCTTTGTAGCCCAATCTTGTTGGAAAGCTAGAATGGAATTCCAGTCATGCATACTTGCTTATAGAGGAGCACCAGTAGCTATGGCAGCCTGAACTTCAGTCAAGATAGTACTTCTAATGTTGGGAACAATGGAGTTAAGATGTGTTTGAAGGTGATGTAGTACAAGAGTGTGGTATTCATGGGTGGACATTAGTAGATGGGGGAACAAGTTCTGTATCAGCTTCCGAATAATCATTAATAAGGATTGGTTATTGGGTAGGTGGTTGAGAAATATTTTGGCTTATATCCTTATTCAGCCTTTTCTGCCGTTTAATGGTTGGCCTTAGAGATTTGGAAGAAGTAGGAGGTAGCAGCACATGCTTAGCTGGTTTAGTAGCTGGTTGAGTATAGGTGACTGGGGGTGATGCAAGAGGTGTATTGGCATCATTAGCAATAGGTTTATCAGAAGAGAAGAGTCGAGGATGAGTAGAGGTATATGCTCCTCTTGTTTGAGATAACTATTGAAGTTGAAGAGCTCTATGATGATAATTAGCATTACGAATGCAATCATTTATGAATTCCATGGCCATCTATTGTATAGTTTCAAGTTTGGACAATGCAAAAGTAGGTAGATGGAGATTTTTGATAATCAGGGAATCATCTGGAGTGGCTGGTGTGCCTATAAGGTAAGGGTCATTAGGAGAAAAGGGGCTAATATTATGGACCATTCGATTGATATTCCAAACAGATAGGATATGTTCATCCTGAATGAATCTGTCATTGGGGAGGTAGAAGGCATTCAAGTGATGTGGTAGAAGATCAAAATACGTTCAGCTGGAGCTAAGTGAATAGGAGTAGGAGGATAAAGAACATGTAATTTTCTTTTGAAGTCTTTATAAATTTATTCATCTGGGATGATCAAAGGTTTTTCTTCCATTTCGTCTTCATGAAAGGAAATGAGAAACTGAATAAATAAAGGTAGATAATCAATGGGAAATACCCAGTTTGGAGGAATGAGAATAGGACACTGTTGATACGGAGAGTATATGGGATGAAAGGTGGGATTGAAAAGAGAGGGAAAGAGTTGAGTGGTTTGAAGTTAGGTAGGTAGAACAATAGTTTCATAAGAAGTAGTGTTGTAAGCAAAATAGGTGTTATCTGCCATAAGACCTGAAGAAATTTGAAACTTTGGGCTTAAGTTAACGATTAGTATACAACGAGTGTACTTGAAAATTTAGAGAGAGAGATGTAAGCAATGAAGTATGAATTCTTTTGAAAGTAGTGAAGTTTGACATAAACTTTGTGGGGTTTAAGTAGGAAAGTGATGGTGATAAATTTAGCTTTAGTTTTAAGGAGTATTGAATGAAGGAGATATGATATGTAGTGATAAGTACAAAAGAATTTTCATATTGATTATACAAAAATGTGATAGGGTTGTGTGGTTGTGATAATAAGCAAAAATAATGATGAGGGAATGTTTTGATGTAAGAAGTGGTTCATCATAATTAATGCAATGATTGGTTAAAGACTTTAAGTGTGTGTCAGTGTGTTTCAAAAATTTTGGACTTTGCATAATGATTTAAATGATGATAGAAATTTTATCATAATGAATAAATAATTTCGATGTCGAAGATATGTATCTGCTTACACTTATGTCAACTGTCAGAAGAAAATAATTTTAAAAAAATGGATTGTTAAGTCATAATGCACAATCTCGTTTGTTTCAAATAAGTATGTGTGAATGAAGTATGAATTTTGACATTTGAAACAATTTACTGAGATACGTTCATCAAGTGTTAAGACTTTATCATCTTATGTGTGCAATGTCTGAATTTAGCAGCTACAAGAGCTTACCAACTTAATAACTTTCTTCAGCAGATGACGTGTGATCGATGTTTTATTATATCTATTTCCTTGCAAGTGTACAAGACTATTATAGAATAGACTCGGAAGCAAGGGTCGAACCCACAGAGACAAGTGATCACGAACAGTGCGATTATAGATAGCAAATTATTAACCTAAGGGGGGTTTTTATTGTTTAATTCTACTCTAAATTACTAGTTACAGATGTTTAACTAATTAGACAGTAATAACAGGTATGAAGATCTTATGGTGAGTGGAAATCTAGGATTCTAGGTTTCACTTATATCTCCTTTATGTTCAATTCATAATAATGTCATTCAATGTCTTGGGTTCGTTCACTAAAAATAGATATGGCCTGTTGAACAATTGGTTCAGCCTCCATCCCATAAAATTCACCCATTCCATATCCTAAGCACGAGGAACTGTAATCTAGTCTGTCACCTAGATTTATGATCTATCTGTCACCTAGATCATGTAAGAACCTGGTCCTAACTTATCACTCTCGTGCTTCGATAGGTCCAATTTATTGTGTTGGTGAGCCAGTGTACGACATATGCACTCGGTCATGCAGTTATCCGCACCTCTAAGCCTTTATTAATTGCGATTACATTCATTTGTTCAAAGCAAAATAATATAGGGATTGATAAACAACACAATCAACAAGCATTGAATAGACATATATATATGAATCACAACATAAATTCGATACAAGTTACCTCCCACCTCCTAGATTAGGGATGATTTAGTTCATCATAGATGATGAACAACACATGGAGATGATGGGAGACATGATTTGATCTTCAATACTTGAAATTACAAAACCTAACTATGTTATACAATCTAACACTACCTAAAATCTATGTAAAGAGAGCTTCCAGCCGTCCTCCTTATGCTTAGGCTCGGCATCTGACTTCTATATATACTCGGGAGTTGTGATTGGATCGAATGACTGTGTGAAAATCCGAAAATTGAGCATTACGCCTACCTTGGTCGCAGGTCTTTGGATACTGCGTCCGCAAGGTCTCCGATGTGGGTGGCTTTGGACTCTTTGATTGCCGATTTCGGGGCCTATATCGCCTACCTTGCGGTCGCTTGCGTCCGCAAGGTGTCCAGATGTGCGATCTTTCTTGTTTCTTCAATTTTCCTCTTTTGCCCTTTCTTGTAATTTGCACTTAAAACCCTGGAGTTTTGCGTATTTTCACAATAATCCTGAAACTTACAAAACTCACCGAAAACTTATATTAGTACTCAAAATACTCGTGAAATAGCATAATTTAAGTCATAGAAGTATATAAAATCGACGTATAAAATACATCGATCAACGTGGTAGATTTCTGATTGGATGATTACTTTTTATCTGTTGATGTGGCTTCAGTTGATGTATCTGCTGATGATAATGAAGATATTGTATCTAAAGGTTCGTCATCAGCAGGTGTAGTGGGAGATGAGTATTTGAACATCTGTTGTCAGTCAGCTATTGCTAGGAGATTAAATCTTAAATTTTTTTCTTGCATTTGTTAGAATCTCAAGTTTATATATGTATTTAAAGAAAAAACATGCCTAATTCACTTCTTAAAAATTCAAATAATTTAGATTTTAAAGCTTTTGTAAATATTTTAGCCAATTGACATTCAGCGGGAACATATTCTAGTTGTACATTACCCTTTTCAACATCATCTTTAAGAAAATGATATCTAATGTCAATATGATTGGTTTTTTAATGCATGACATGACTTTTAGATACAAATATGGCAGATGTATTATCCAGAATATTGGACAAGTTCCTATTTACATCTTATAGTCCATCAGCTATTGCTTCATCCAAAGGATTTGTGAACAACAACTGCTAGCAGCTATATACTCAGCTTTAGTAGTTGACGTAGATATTGATGCTTGTTTTTTGCTAGCCCAAGATATGAGTCTATTTCTGTGAGTGTCCCGATTTTTGACCAGATCCGCGCCACTGAAAGGCGGGGTGGTTTCAAAACCTTATGAAGCGCGTGGAATACGCTTGGCCTCAATTGTGGACTTAAAATGTGATAAACAGAGTCGCCATCTTAATTTTGAGGAAAATAAAGAAAAACCAAAAAAGTAACCAGATTTGTAAAGGGTTCAGAAGCTAAGTTACGAGGTGGGAAGGGGTTAGGCACCCAACTCGCCCTTTCGGTCTCAAATTAGTTTTTGACTGGAATATGCTTTTTTATATTTATTTAACAACTGAAATAAATCATTAAATATATAACTGCGTACATATTATTACAAACTTCCACCAGCCTCCTTCCTGGAGTTACAAATATATTTATAAAATTTTGGCCATAATAATGGCTTTTTTTAGTGCTAGTTTCTATAGAATTTCGGGCAGCATAACTGCTTATTTTTTCTTACGTCTTACTAGTCTAAATAGCAGTTTTAGTAAATAAAACATTAATAAGCCTACCTCTGAAGCGTGGGGGTTTTATCCCGTACCAACTAGCTTCTAGCAGGTTATAGGGTGTGCTCGCTCTGTCCTTTGGGGAGAGTGAGTCTTTTGTTGCTGCTTTGCTGTTGTAGGGATTCAGGCAGAGTGACTGCTCTTTTTGGTTGCTTTTCACCTCGGGATCCAGGCAGCACAACTGTTTGCTTTTGTTGCTTTTGCTTGCTTGGTGACGTCGGAAATCGGGCAGAGCAACTGCTTGCTTTTAGCTGAATTGACGTCTGGATTCGGGCATCACAATTGCTCTTTTTGGGATTTTTGGACCGGTGGAATAGGGCAGAATCCTAGCAGGGTAACTAGGGTTCACTTTGGCCGGAGGGTTTTAGTGTTTGGGGGACATTTGACGGAGCTTCGGGGATAGAGGGAAGAATTCTCTCAGTGTTCTCTCAACTGCACGGTGAACTCACTGTGTAACTGTGTTTTTTCACCATGTGTCGAATCTCTGAATTCACAAGCCGGAGCCTCTTATTTATAGGCTGGGAGTGAGGATTCCTTCGTGGTTAAGTTTTACTTTCTGAGCTTCATCTGCTTGTACCGCGCGCTGAGAGAATTGCACCAAAGGCTAACTGCAACAGTTCTGGAAGCATTGTTGGGCGCTGCCCATAGGAGGTCTGGGCGTGGTGCCCAGGATGGCTATGGGCAGAGCCCAGGGCCATTTTTGTCCTCTTTTTGGCACTTAAGCCCCCTGCATTTCACTGTTTATGCATCTTACTTTTTTCTTTTGCATTTTCAACCCTATAACTTAAAATTTGTTAGTCCTTTTTAAAAAGTCTTGATATTTTATGTCATGTTAATATCAGGGGTACGAAATTGGGGTGTTTATAGAGCCCCTCAACGATGGAGTTTACGGGTAAATCGAAACTTACCGAGTAAACGAACATCGTTGATAAGAAATAGACTCACAAATTTTGTGGCAATTATATTGGGGAGGAAGGCAATATGCAGTAGATTATAGATGCAACAGTTTAGGATGCAGTAGCTAAAATCTCACATACCTTAAACATATTTAGTTGGTTAGACCTGGTTATCGTAGTTTTTAAGTAGATATGCAAATGAAATACTCTAATGGTCGCACCTAGTAGGTAGGCTGCCCACGTATCCCTTTCTCATGAATCAGACCAAACGTAGTTCGGCCTCAGCAAGAAAATAACTACTAGTGCTGGGTGGGATGGATGGGAACCAATCCTTTCCATAAGTGACCCGGGGTATGAACCCCTTGCGGGAAGGATCCAACAACAACCAAGTGGAGCACATCATTATAAAACATTGCATCCTTAGGGTAGGACCCTTCGTCGAACACGATGGTAGAGCATAATATAACCAACCTTTTCCCTAAGTGACCTAGGGTATGCCCCCCTTGCGGAAAAGATCCAACAACTAGGTGGAGCATATCATCATAAAACATCGCATCGTCAGGGTAGGACCCTTCGTCGAACGCGATGGTGGAACACAATGAAACCAACCTTTTCTCTATATGACTCGGGGTATGCACCCCTTGCGGAAAAGATCCAACAACCAGGTGGAGCACATTACATAAAACATCACAACCTTAGGGTAGGACCCTTCGTCGAACACGATGGTGGAGCACGATGAAACCAACCTTTTCCCTAAGTGACCCTAGGTATGCACCCCTTGCGAAAAAGATCCAACAACCTGGTGGAGCACATCATCATAAAACATTGAATCCTCAGGGTAGGACCCTTTGTCGAACACGATGGTGGAGCACATTGAAACCAACCTTTTCCCTAAGTGACCCGGGGTATGCACCCCTTACTAAAAAGATCCAACAACCAGGTGGAGCACATCATCATAAAGCATCGCATCCTCAGGGTAGGACCCTTCGTCGAACACGATGGTGGAGCACAATGAAACCAACCTTTTCCCTAAGTGACCCGGGGTATGCACCCCTTGCGGAAAAGATCCAACAACCAGGTGGAGTATATCATCATAAAACATCGCATCCTCAGGGTAGGACCCTTCGTCGAACACGATGGTGGAGCACAATGAAACAACCCTTTTCCCTAAGTGACCCGGGGTATGAACCCCTTGCGGAAAAGATCTAACAACCACGCTTAGATATAATGCATGCAACAGGTAAAATGCTTTACCTTTCCCTCTTTTCCTTTCTTTTTTCTCTTCTTTTTTCTTTTGCTTTCTTTGCTTTTGCCCTCTTTTTTTCTTTTCTTTTGCTCTTTGCTCTCTCTCTTTACTTTTTCTCAGCTTTCTCTTTTTTTTCTTTGCTTTCTTTTGGCTCTTTTGCAGTGTTGCAGGCATCCTGCTGGGGATCAAAATGGCATAATTTCTCCTTTTCTGCCTTTCTTGAGGCTAATCTGCTGGAGATATGAGCTTTCCTTTGATTTTTGATAGATGGACGACACTTTTTGTTAACAAAGCTAATTCGTTAACTTCCCGTTAAGATTCCATGGCCATTTTGCAATTTCAGCAAATCTGAGGTTTTAAGTGCTGAACTGAACTTTGGGGGGGGAGGGGAAGTGAAACTTCTACCCCTTTATCTTCATCACTTACGGTCAGAGAGTGAGCATCAGCTCACTTCACCCATTTCCTTCTTCCTTCGTTCCTTTTCCTCCATTGTTGCTGCCAACAAGCATTTCTTCTTCATTTCTTTGCATTTTCTCAATTTTATTTCGCCAAATCAATTGTTTTGTATGTGAGATGGCTTCCTCTTCAAGATCTAGGAAGGGAAAGACACCAATTCACCCGGAATCGGGCGAAGAACACCGGGAGTGTAAAACCCTAAATTATGGCTTGCTTGTGTTATGCATGAATTCATACATTTATAATCATCATAAACATGTTAATTTAGCTCGCTCATATGTTTAGAGTCAATAGCATGCTCATTGACGTCGTTTGAGATGCTTGTATGCATCTTTCCTTCACGAGATGCTTTGAATCTCGGGTTTATGATTGTGTTGTAAACATATGGATAAATGTTAAAAGTCATTCATAACATCATTTACATGCTTTAGATGTTGGTTGAATGCTAGTTGCATCGTCAGTTTGGTTGCTAGTTTGATTCTAGCGTTAACCCTTCTCCGTTTGACTTTTTCGGTTGTCGTTGGGGAGTGTTTTACCTGAGTTCTTGACCATGTTTGAGTGAGGTTTGAACATGGATTGCTTTGGTTATGGATTAGGGTCTTTTAAGGTTGAATTGTAGACCTTTTTGGCTTGGGAGGACTCGAGGATGCATGCGGGAGAGTCCGAGACCGAGCAAGGGATCAAGAAGGGCTGAATTGGAAATTGTCAGGAGCATGCGCTCACATGCTCCTTGACCCATGCGACCGCATCAATGGTATTCCCTGTTACGGGATTTTCAGCTTAGTTCACCCAATTCCCTAGCCTATACCCACCCAAACCCCTCCTAAACTAACCCTAAACCTTCCTAAGTGTCTTATGTTATGCCCTAACCATCTATTGGTGTTTTAGAGGGGGAATTAGGTGGTTAATTAAAGAGAAACATCCCCATTAATCTAACCTACACCCACTTAGTTTCTATCATATATAAGCCACAAACAACACTTAAACCTCTCATATTCAGCCATACTTCACCAAAAACGTGGGAGACACATTTGGGAGCTTGAGAGGAGACTATCTAGGGTTCCATAAGGGTTCAATCTTGGAGGCCAAAGCTTGGGACCTTCTTCCCCCAATCAACTCCATTGTTTGGAAGAGAAGGTTAAGGAGAACAACACCCACCACCAAGATTTCGGGATTGTGACTTGTAGGGGCTGAACAAAGGTAAGTTTCTACCTCTCTTCCTCTTTCTTTTGGCTCCATTGACCCTAGGGAAACAATCATATTGCTAAGTGAGGTCAATGGATGTAATTTCTAGGGTTTGTAGAGATGTCGTGAACCCTAGGTTTCCAAATGTTGATATAGCTTGGATGAACCTATGTGAGACCTAGATAAGTATGAAATTCATATGTAAAGTGGTTTATTAACCCTTGTTATGTGATTATTTCATGTGTGTTGAGCATGATTTGGTGAAGATACTTGGATGGGGATTTTGCCCAAATGTTGATTTGGCTTAATGAGCATGATTTTAAGTTTGAATAATGTGTTATATATGTATAGTATAGTGTATTAATACATGTTATATGATTTATTCAAGTTTTGGAAAGCATGATTGGTAAAGTGATTTAAATGTGGTTATGTACAAATTTGCCAATTTGTTCTACGATGTATTGATAAGTGTTTTGTTGGGTTTATGTGAGTTCATTGAACTTGGGAATATAGTTATTATCGATAGTTATGAACATAGGGGGGGATATTGAAGCCCATGCTTCTATGCCCTAATTTTCGGAAAGTCTAGATTGGACTCAATGGAGTCAACCCTTGGGTAAGTATGAATCCAAGGAACTATATTCATAAGTCCTATGGAATTTGGGGTAGTAATTGTAAGATCCCGATTTCCGGTTAGCTTGAATTGCGTGCAATGCTCGCATTCCTTCTTTCGTTGATTGTTCGTTTGGTTTGTGAGAGAGTCTAAATGTGTATGAGAGATCACATTATGACTAAAACACTTTTAAGAGATGTCATATAGTTGTTGACTGGTTGAAGTCAAAAGTCGTAACCCGACGATAGTCGAAATGCGACGCGATTGAGAGTTTATTCGGGTTTTGTGTTCTTGACCTCGATTTGGTCCCAGATCTTTACATGATGATTAAATAACATGTTTACATGTGTTAGACTTCTAATTGGATGTATTCCATAAGTCTCGTGAAGTTTTGACACCTCGAGAATAGCAATTCTCCTTATTGCGTAGTTTGAGATTGAGCCTGCGAACGCCTCGCCTTTCGAGCCTATTTCCCCTATCTGTTGTTCATCATCTGAGAGGCATTCAGGCCTATTTTGTAGCCCTAGTAGGTGTTTACAATCATGGGTTATTACCCATCGGTTTGTGGTTTCATTCGACGTTTTGATAGCAAGTTGTTACGTCTTGCGTCGGTTTTGCCCCGGGTTGTTTCGGGTGTTGTTTATGGGAGTCTAGACCTACTTTAAAATTGGTTTGAGACTTTGATGGTTTAGTTTAATGTTTGAGGACTTTAAGGGTTTAATTGTGAACCATTTCGAAGCTTTAAGGCTCGAGGATGCATGCGGGAGAGTCCGGGACCGAGCAAGGAATCAACGAAGGTGGAATTGGTGTAGCCTGGAAGGATGCGCTTGCATCACTTATGTAGGATGCGACCGCAATGGGTCCTGAATCCTGGTTACGGGATTTTGCAATTTTCTGCGCAATGTCCGACTTGTACCCTCTTAAACCCAATCTAAACCTAACCTTAACCCATTTACTTAGCCTAATACTAGTCCTAAACATAATTAGAGGATTTAGGTGTTAATTAGTGGGTGATTAAGGGGAATTAATCCCCCATATAAAAAGAAAACCAACGCACACTTCACTTTGTTCGGCCAACAGATTTCGACCTCTTCCCTTTGCGTCTTCTGCAAACAGTCAAGGAGACTTGAGAGGGAGCTTGGGAGTGCGATTCTAGGGTTCTTGAAGGTCTTGAGCTTGGAAGCCATTGCAAGGATCTTCTTCCCCATTCAACCCGCGAGTTTGAAGAGAGAGAGAGATGAGGAGAAACGGCTTCATCTCCTTGATTTCGGGTATGGCAGCTTGTTAAGGTCTGCAATAAGGTAAGTTTCTACCCTATTTCTCCTTCTTTTGGGCTCCATTGACCCTAGGGAAACAATCATTTGTGCTATGTGAGGTCAATGGAAGCCATTGTTAGGGTTTGTAGAAGATGCCATGAACCCTAGGTTTTCAAATTGATGATAGAGTTGATTGAACCTATGTGAGACCATGATTTATGTGAAATTCATGTTCTAAATAGTCTATTGAACTTGGTTATGTTGGTTATCCATGAGTATTGAGGTTGATTTGGTAGAGATACTTGGAGGGTGTTTTGCCCAAATTTGGTTTAGCTTGCAAAATTATTAATGTGAGCTTGATTACTATGTTTTATATGCTTAATAGAGTATATTAAACCATGTTGTATGATTTAATCATGAATTGGTAATTATGATTGGTAAGGTGACTTGAATGAATTTAGGCACAAGATGGCCAATTTTTTCTAAGATGCATTGCGAAGTAATTTGTGGTGTTTATGTGAGTTAAACGAACATGGGAAGATGGCTATTGATGAGGGTTATGAACATAGGGAATGTTGAGAACCATGGCTTCTATGCACTAAAATTTTAGAAAGGGTAGATTAGACTCAACAGAGTCATTATAAGTTCGATAATGTACTAAGTGAACTTGGGTTGAAATCCTACGACGATCGGATTTCGTTTGGTTAATGAAGTGATACGCATAACTTCCAAACTTTAAAGGAATAATGATTGTGATGTGTTGAGGGGATTTTTGGTCTTGGGAATTAAGCCCTAATGACTATTGGGATTTATTTGTAACCTTTAATGAATTATTTCGGTGTGGATTTATAAAACACATAAAGAATAAAATGTGTTAGTAAGACTCAACGGAGTCGTTATAAGGCCAATAAAATGATGAAAAGCCTTGGGTTGAAACCCTACAATGTTTTGGGTTTGTTTGGGTTATGTTTGTGCAACCGGGTTTTTGGTTGTGTCCTATGGCAACACTTATGTTATGGAGACTGACTAGAAAAATATTTTAAGCATGCTTGTTAGAGCGTGGGACAATAGAGACCCACGTAGGGTCATGAGAATATTTAAGAGAAGATTAAGATAGAATTATCTTCTTAAGGATTTTGGTTGCGTGTATATGAAATCACTTGTGAGAAAGTGACTACGGAGTAATCATGATGTTTTAAGTATGGTGTTGGTGTTATCGATCATGTATGATGATTAGGACTATGATTGAGTCCGGTGTACTTTAAATAAAGACTAAAATAATAAGTCTTGGATTGTGGATATTTTGAGACTAGCGTAGTAGTCTTTGGTTTGATTTGAGTTGAGGATTAAGGAAGACCTCACATTATATTTTATTGAGCTTGTAAGCTATACTTGAATGGGTTAATGACTTGAGGAATAATGAATACCTCAATAAAGTAGTTCTTGAACTAAACTTGTAAGTTAGTTGAACACAATGGTTATATGCAAATATATGCATTGTTCATGATGTTTGGTAGAGCATTATGTCCTACTTGATTTTATGCAATTATATGCATGGTTTATGAGATTTCGTAGAGCATTATGTCCTACGTGGTTATATGCAAATATGTGCATGGATTATGGGATTTTGTGGAGCATTATGCCCTACTTGTTTATATGCAAATATGTGCATGGATTATGGGATTTTGTGGAGCATTATGCCATACTTGTTTATATGCAATTATGTGCATGGTTTATGAGTTGTTGTAGAGCATTATGTCCTACATGTTATAATGAGCCCGATAATAATGAATTTGGTCTCATTGGTTTATGCAAGTAAATATCTACTTGATGGTTTGGTTTAAAGTCCACCATGGTTTGGTTGTTGTGTCAAGAATGGGACGATTCATAGCCTTGGGAACAATTGCTATGAATCGCTGCATTGGGTCCTTTTCTCCTCACTATTTGGCCAATAGTGGGATGTGGTCTCGAGAGAGCCATCTAGCTTACTTTGAAGCTCCCATTTCTCATCCGGAGACTGGATGAATGTAACGAGTACTCATTAAGGGAAACTGATGAGTTGAGATTATTTGGGGAGGAAACCCCAGGGTATGATTGATTGGGAATTGAGCCCGAATCATGGTTTGAGATTTGATCTCATGGTAAGTTGGTTGGGTTTTGAACCCGGATTTGATTGTAACGGTTCGAAATACGTTTACTGTTACGCATGTTTATTTATGAGCATTTATATGAAAGATAAAATGCTACTTGATTTATGTGAGTTTATGTGCTTTAAAAATTAAGTACATGTTTCATGATGGTATACTAGCATGATACCATGATTTTATATGATTGTGCATTTATGCCATGCCATGACATAATATGCCATATGTTGCATTTAGAAACTTACGGGTCATTATGACTCACCCGTGTGATTGTTTTCCTAGTGTGTGTGTGATCCCGTTAGTAGCCGGCTTCTGATAACGACTTCTAGCGTGTGGTCTTCCAAATCAAAAGCTTGGAGTTATTTATTATTATGTTGTTATTTATTTGTGAGGCTCGAATGTAAAGCTATGTAGACTTTACTTGGGTAGATTGTAGTTTTATGATATGGTTGTGTATTTGGGAGCCGGTTGTATTGCCGAGTCGTTGTATCCTTAGAATTTATTCTCGTGGTCATTTCGAGCATGTGTGGCTCGTTTATTCTAGTTTTGGTATTATTGTTGTTCCTACCCGACGCTTTAGTCGTGAGATTTGGTCTGGTGGTTTAGCATTAATTATATTGCTATAGTTGAATTGTTCCTCCTGCATGTTATAGCCGCAGAGTGGTGTTTATCGTTGATTTTGTCTGTCGCCGCCTTAGTTGCCGATGGTTTGTTGGCGTGTCTAATGTTGCGGCCACGCCGAATTTTTGGGCCGAGAGATTTACCATCTCTTTGGTTGTTTATATTTAGGAGCTTGTTAGCTCGGGTTCCATTATGGTTTTGCTTTCCGTAGGTTTTTTATTATTTTCCCTCAGACGCCGTTATGGCTTTATATTCCTGCTCTTGAGCTTGTTGGCTCATCTTTTGACTCGCACCTTATGCTTAGCAGGTGCTTGTCTGCCTCTAGGTTGTCTCGATGACACGACCTTGAGATCTCGATTGAGATCCTGGCCGGGTCGTCAGCTTGGTATCGTAGCTATTGGTTAGCTATTTCGCCAGATAGGTTCCTCGCCAGTCTGGGTTTATTGTTGAGATTTTTAACGCCGAGTGTTCCTGTAGGTATATCATGCTCTGGGGCTTGGCGTTTCCAGTTCGCAGCCACTGCTCGAGTACCGCCGTGGTGGAGAAAACGCACGATCCTCGCTCGGTGACTCCTCAACAAATGTTTAGAGGGAGAAACGATTCAACTATACTTGGGAGATTTTTGAGTTGGAACCCGAGGGCTTCGAT
>CM028384.1:40993692-41047065 GCA_013146195.2 Codonopsis lanceolata | reverse complement strand
AATCTCAATTGCGACAAAGGACTTTATGCCAATTCAACCCAAACTGCCTCATCAAAGACAATAATCATGCTCTACAATACCGACCGGCAATAGACAAGGAAATGTCTGTCGTGGACTTAAATCTTCTAGGAGATTCTCAAATTTGTGTCTAGTGGCCAACAATGTTCGAACAACAATGTCTGATCTTAAGCCGCCCGCCCACCTCAACTTCAAGCACCTCTCCAAGCTCTCCAAAACCAAGCTTGTCAAAGGTCTACCTACTCTGGTGTCCGCAGATCATGACGTAGTTGAAAGCCAACTAGGAAACTTTCCAAGTCTTCCTTCAAAAGAAAGTTTGTATTGTCTACAAACGCACCTCTTCAACTTCTCGCATATGGATCTCTTCGGGACCTACAACAAATAAGATTTCGGGAGACAAGTACACACTTGTAGTAGTTGATGACTACTCTAGATTCACTTGATTGAAACTATGACATCTAAAGATGAAACGTATGATCTAGTTGATTTTTGAAGACTTCAAACTCAAAAGCTTGAAGACATTTACATAAGATCGTACAATGGTACCGAATTCAAAAACAATGGTGTAGAAAAGCACGCGATGACCATGGATCGGCCACAACTTCTCGGCATTCTCAACAAAATGGTGTAGCTGAACGAAGAATAGAACACCGATTGAAGCGCTAGAACAATGCCGCGTAAGCTAAACTTCCAAGTATTTCAAGCGTATAGCCAACACCGCATGTTTTACTCAAAATAGATCCCTCGTAAACAAGTTTCATAATAAAACTCCATATGAAATATGGAGAGGAAGATCCCCAAACATAGGATTTCTTAAAATCTTCGGCTGTAAATGCTTTATTCTTTATAATGGAAAAGAATATAGAGGAAAATTTGATGCAAAATCAGACGAAGGAATTTTTCTGGGGTATTCCAAACATTCAAAAGCATTTCGCATTTTTAGTAAATCCAACTTAAAAATCTTAGAATCTGTGCATGTTTCTTTTGATGAATATGACTTGTTAGAGCCTGAAAGGCCCGAACGTTGCTAATGATTCCGATAATGATGAGACAGTACAAATACAACATCTACTTCCACTCCTTATCGAAAACAGAACCGCAGATCCCACAGCATCGATAACCCTTCACCTAGATGATAACTCGCCGATACCGATAACAACTCTTCTGCTGACCTCGAACCCATCTCTTCTCTTTTACCCCAAGCACCTTTACGCATCACTCATCCTTCTTGTTCACCGTAAAATGAAGGTTTTGAAGATCCTATCTCTTCTCGAACTAGATTTTGGTGAATCTCCTTCTCAACCTACTCCGAATTCTTAAGGAAGAATACACCGTAGTGATCTTCCTCCAATCGTTATGAAGCAAGAGATCATCCCATTTCTCAAATCATTGGTGATCTCAACACAGAGTTCAGAGAAATAAAGTTCGAGAAGAAACTATGTTTGCTTATGCATTTGTATCGAACTCGAACCAAAGAAGATTGATGAAGCTATCGAAGATCATAACCGATTGAAGCTATGCAAGAAGAGTTGAACCAGCTTTGAAAGATGTAAGTGGAGCTTAGTTCAAAGACCGATCGATCATCCAAATTACTCCAAGTGGGTTTTCGAAATAAAAGAGATGAAGATGGAAATGTCACCGTAAACAAAGCTAGATTGGTTGCTCAGGCTACCGACAGAAGAAGGAATTGACTTTGATGAAACTTTTGCTTTGTTGCTAGACTAAGCAATCGTAATCTTTCTAGCCTATGCCTCGCTCATGGACTTCAAAGTGTATCGATGGATGTTAAGAGTGCCTTTCTCGAATGGTGATCTTCAAGAAATCAGATACGTGAACAGCCTCCGTGATTTATTATCTTCGACAACCGATCACGCCTACCGACTCAAGAAAGCTCTCACTCGAAGCAAGCTCCTAGAGCTTGGTATGAAACTCTATCCAAGTTCTTAATTGAACAAGGATTCGGAGAGGAAGAATAGACACTACTTTATTCATCCTCAAGCACAAAGGCCATTCTCTCTCGTACAAATCTATGTGGACGACATCATCTTTGGATCAACTAACCAAAGCCCGTGCAAAAGATTCGAGAAGCCGATGCAGCAAGTTCGAGATGAGCATGATGGGTGAACTTACCTATTTTCTAGACCGCAGATACAAATGCATTTCGACGGAATCTTCATCACCAAACCAAATATGCAAAGGAACTAATCAAGAAGTTCGGTCTTGATTCAGAAAAGGATTCAAACTCCAATGTCACCGACCGCCATCTTGACAAAGATGAAAAGGAAAGCAAGAGAACATGACCAAGTACCGAGGAATCATAGGTTCTCTTCTTTACCTCGCTAGTAGACTCGACATTATGTTTGTCTGCTTGTGTTCTGTGCTAGATTTCAAAGTATCCAAAGGAGTCACATTTGCCGCCAAACGTATCATCGATATGTTTCAAAAACTACAAATCTAGGCATCCGGTATTCAAAACCAATAATTTCAATCTAGTTGGATACTCGATGCGCATTATGCACCGCAAAGTGAGTAGAAGAAGCACCAATGGGACTTGTCAATTTCTGGAAACAGACTTGTCTCATGGTCTTGCAAGAAACAAGGATCGCTGGCAAACTCAACCACGTAAGTAATATCATTGCTGAAGCAAATCTGCTCTCAACCGCTATGGATGAAGCAACAACTAGTGGACTACAACATCAAGACCGAAACGCCCAATCATGTGTGACAACACATCGCCCATCTCGCCTCCAAAAATCCAAAGATGCACTCCAAGACAAAGCACATTGATATTCGTATCACTTCCTCAAAGATCATGTGGAAAAAGGTAACATCGCTTGGAATATGTTCCAACCGAGCATCAATGGCGTACATTCTCACAAAACCACCGGACGCCACCGTGTTTGCTTATTTAAGGAGAAATCTTGGTATGATTGATCCAATCGCTTAAATTTGATATTTTGTTAA
Organism: Codonopsis lanceolata; assembly: GCA_013146195.2. Lineage (NCBI taxonomy): Eukaryota > Viridiplantae > Streptophyta > Magnoliopsida > Asterales > Campanulaceae > Codonopsis > Codonopsis lanceolata. The sequence goes on along the minus strand of CM028384.1, from coordinate 41,044,083 downwards.
AGTTTCTTTCATACCAGAGACTCAGCTTTTGACTAATCTGAAGACGAAGTTATCCTTACCTAAGACTTAAAGGTTGGTATTCTTACTTAGTCTATTTTTGCTAAAGAGGTTTCTAAAGCAAAGGGGGTCAAGGATAAAATTTGGTACTTAAGAAAATATCTTAAGTTCCGCTTTTCAACTAAAATTTTCTCGCCTTTTAAATAGTCCTTGAACCGTCATTTGCAAACTTTACGAAACCCTTTGACGTAAATATTTCTCTCTCTCTCTCTCTATCCTGTAACTACCGCAAATTCAAAATTCTTTCTTGTTTCTTCTTTCATCATCACAATGGTACGCCTCTTCTCTACTCGAAACTTACTATGTATTGTTCTCGCATTTCATTTTCAACCTAAAATTATTTTGGAATTCAAACGGTCATTTTCGAAGTTTAAACAAGATTCGCCATTGTTGTTCTTACAAACTTGAATACTAACAGTCGTTTTTTTGTATATTCATCGCTTATTCTTATGAAAACCGCCGTATATTTTCTCAAGGTTACTCTAAACATTCTGGTTTCAAGCTTTTCGCTTCAAAAATTTCAATTATTTCGAAAACCTTGAAATTCCTACTTGTTTAGTTGTTATGATGAAAAGCCCTAATTTTTATTTTACATTTCTTCCGTGCTCGAACTTCAAAATCGAAGCGTGACAAAGAGATTGAACCCTGAACCGACATTCCTCCCACCAAATATCAACCTTCCTGATACCCAATCTTTCCCCGCCCCATGACATCACATCGCTCGACCCGAAGCTATATATTCCAGAATGTGCATTGACCTTAGCCAATCAACTCTATATTGCCGGCCAAAGCTTGCGGGATATGGACGCCTGATTCTCCCCTCTTCTCGCCTCAACGACAAAATTAAGATCTTCTCCGGCGTAAGAATTTTATCAAAGGATGGAACTCATGAGCCCAACTCTTCGAGGATGGATTAGGCCGACCTATCTCCGTTATCAAATCAATCTCCACTATCATCGGCGGCATTACAAAGGAGCTTTGCAAACTACTACGAGGCTTTTCATGCCTGGGAAGCCATGAGGGAGTAGACACCTCCTGGAGCCACAAGGAAAATGTTCAAATTTGTTCCTCTCGACGCCTACCGCACCAGCCCACCTTATGACAAGGGGCTCCTATTCAAGAGTGGAGCACATGACATGTTTTTACCAAAGAAATCAACTCCGACTGCTATTCCTTCAACTGCCTCAACCGGGGGCTCATCATTTTCAACGAGCTAAAGCGCAGGGTGGAGAAAGCCAAGAACAACCCCACTTGCAAACGCCCTTCGTCAGCCGGTGATCAATGCCCTTCTAAGGATGATGCAAATGTCAACTCTTCTTTGAAAGAAGATGAGTTGTTTACTGTTAAGGGGCCAAGGAGAAGCAACTCGCGGCACGCCTCGCCGTTTTTTGAAGTACACCGAATACGAACAAGCGGCAATTTGCGACGGCCGCAGAAAGGTCTACCGCCGCCTTCTCTTTGGACAAAGTGGCCAAGCCTGCACCTATCTTGGTCACCCGCTTCAACATGGAAGCACATGATGCGCCATCAGACCTACAAAAGGCCTCTCCAAAATTTGACGATCAAGTGGCCGCGGACCTCCATCAAAAGGCCAAAGACTTGGCCGATGAGGCGGCAGCAGCTAAGCCTGCTAAGGTCCAAGATGGCGAGGGCAAGGGCAAAGAAGACTAAAGCCTAGGCGGGAAGAGGTCACTCCAACCGAAGAGGAGCAGCCAAATGGGTCGAGAGAAAGGAGATGAAGGAAGGCGAAAGAAGAAGGCACCGAGCCAATCCACCATTCCTCACCTCCACCGCCCAAGCCCGCCCATCCTCTCGGCCTCCCTACCCAATCCGGCCAAACACCTTCACCATCTCCCCGCACCCACTCCCAAACCAAAACGAAGGAGACTTCAAAACCTTTGAAGACCAGCCCACTTGCGGCAGCCTCCTCCAACCTCTGCCGATGGCAAAGCGGTGAGTCTCCTATTCACCGAGGAAGAAAAGGAGAGCTACGGTCCCAAACCTTCTACCGCCACCAACCAACTACCTATACCGACGCCCAACACTCAACTCCAACCCTTCATCTATACCATCTACCGACGCCCAACCAACTACCGACGCCCAAACCTTACCTATCAACCCTTCATCTATACCTATCAACCCTTCATCTATTCCTTCGAGTCATCTACTCGGAGGAATTCACCACCTGAGGAGTCTATCCCTCAGAGGAGCCTCAAAATCGAGGAGCCAGCCTGTAACGGGGCCCAACTCCTCCTCCTCCTTCACCCTTCAACTACTCACCGACCCATCTACACCTTCCCCACCTCACCAATCCCAACCAACTTCATCCACCACACCACAGCCATCTCAAATCCCTCCCACCCGACCCTTAGACTCTTTGCGCCGGGTTTCCTCTTCGAGCTTTCATCGAGCAGCGATCTGTCACTCACCCTACCCTCAACCTACTTCTCAACCTCCTCAACCTTCTCAACCTTCCCTAAGAAAACCAAAATCCCTCTTCCCTTACTTGCCTTGCCTTGGTTTCTACCGACCCTTACCCGAATCATCTCATATCATGACAACTATTCGGACAATCGACATTGAGATTGATTCCCCTCCAACACCACCTCCTCCTCCACTTCCTATAACCATATCCTCCTCCACCAACACCATTCCAACCCAAGACTCATCCTCTTCCGCCTCTATCACTCCTCTCCAACAGCCAGTACGGCCTGCAGACTCTACCTCTGCCGGCACCATTCACATTGGCCAAGCTACTAGTTCTCATCCGCCTGCCAATGATGAAATTTTGTCCCTACTGATGCCATCTACCGGCTGCTACGAGCTTACAAGCATATCTACCGCTACCATTGCCAATAAATAGCCACCGCAGCTGGGCTTCCAAAGCCAACGACCGGACCGCTAATCTTCGCCGAGTTTCAAGAGGATGTATGGACTCGATTTGGGCGTAGCAAGACGACTTTACCGATGTCAAGATCAACATCGGCTCAACGAGACGAAGGTGTCCGTATCGTGTCCTCCATTTTCTACGAGTTATTCCATGCCATCACTCTCCATCTCGGCCACTGGCCGTCCTCCGGATTCGCTCTCGAACTCAACAACCTCGCCGCAACTCGCTCACGATATCATGAATGCCAACCGTGATCGTGATCCGCCATCACGAGGAGAAGCAAATGAGGTCTATCAACAAGAATGCCGATGGAAGAGAAACCGCCTTCGTGAAGAACCGACTACCGCTCGCTCCACCTACTCCGACCGATGCATGACGAATACCAACGCAGAATGGAAGAGCTCGAGCGAGAAAGAAGAGAAAAGGAGGCTGCAGACAAAGGCAAAGGGAAAAGACCTTGGTAGTTTATGTATCTTTTCTTCCCTTTCCTTTGTATTTATCTTAGTTTTGAAAACTCTGTGATATGTAAACTTCTTGTTTATAAATACAGAAGATTACTTGTTTTTCAAAAAGGTTATCTTGTTTAAATTCTTATTGCTTTATTTTCTTATCTGTTTAGAATTTAAACAATCAGTTTAAATTTATTTGAACTGCTGCTAATCTATGTGCTGTTCTATGATTTTCTTATTCTTGTATGCACTTAGATTAGTCCCTTACATTTGAGGTGTTATTCTGTTTGATAGAGACATGTCTTCCGTTACTTAATATATAAAATTTCTCAGACATGTTATTATCTATCAAAAAGTCTGTTTTTAAAACCCTCATTTGTAGTAATGATGACCAGATATAAATAGGAGGAGATTGTTGATTCTTATGTTAGATTTATATCTGATCAGTACATTACATTAGTTTTATACTTCAGTGGCTAATCGGGTCCAGATCGATTAGTGTGGCAACTGTATAGAACTTTGCCTTGTATAGTTTTTGTAGGACTTTTTCGTGTTCGGCGGAAGACCTCTTCACGCCTTCACCTGAAGACTGCCAAAGGTTAAGATCGGTAGACCTCGTGTCCACCTACTCTTGTACGACGTGTCCTATCCAACAAAGATTTATTGGATTAATTCAAACTTATTCCAATATATTATTTGAATTAATCCAAGACATTCCCTGACATGTCAAGCCGCCGAAAGCAACTTTCCGAAAAGCAGGAAGACTTTTCATCCTGAACAGCTGAAAGGTGAAAAGCGATCGTCCCCTACTTCTCGCTTCAACTCTCGATCTCGACACCTATATCGCCCACTCTTTTGAAGATCTCAGAAATCATTACCTGCTCTAGGTATCTGTGAAGACGAAAATCCTTGACTGACAGCCCCATGCATTTAATGCATTAATGAAAAGAGCTGTTGAAGTCTTCGTCTTCTCCAACGGATCTTTTGAAGTGCACCTGCTATAAATGCTACCATTGAAGACTGGAACAATGACAACAGTATAGAATCAATCGAACACTAAAAGGATTGCTCTGAAACTTCATAACTCCAAGTACTTCACTGCATTCAATAGATCCTCAACAGATCTAGAAGTCTCGTCAACAACAAGAAGTCGCTTTCAACACTTATTGTTTTATCTTCTTGTTGTTTACATTCATTAACTATACTTACACTAATTAAATATCTTGTATTTACAGATATTTAATTCCCTAGAACCCAAACACAAGTCAATATTTTGTACACGATCCATTAGGGATATTCTTTGTAATTGATCTAAGTGGAAAACATAGTGCACAATTTAAATCCAAGGTTGACTGCCTTGGTGGTGGACGTAGCACTCATTATAGTGTGAACCATCCCAAAATACTTGTGTCATTTCTTACTGTTTGTCTGATACTTGAACTATTTAGTTTCATTGTTTATATTTATCCATTTATAGCAGAACTTAAGTAAACTGTCAAAGGTCTACCGGTAGTCCTTATCGGCGGCACTGAACAACTTTCTTGAAGGTCTTCCGCTACTTGATTCTTTTCTATAGATTGCAAGTAACTTTCAAGGAACTTACTTAAAAGTTTTTAAGTGTTTAATAAGCTATTCAACCCCCCCCCCTTCTAGCTTATTATTGTGCTCATTGGGACCCACAACTGTGTTGGAGAGATTCTGAGCCAATGCCTTCTATTTCATGAACCTGGCTCAGGAAGCGACACCAGAAGACTTCGGAACTTCACCATTGCCTTTCTTGAGTCTCATGTCATCAACTGGTATGAAGTAGTCTTCTCTCTCATCTGTCGATCTTTTCAGCGAAGACGAGTGAATGGGTCTGGTATTCTCAACTACGCTAGGATAATCAGCTACTTCCTATGCTCCTACCACACCATTCGTTCCACAATTCACGAGGACGAACGCCTTCCTATCATTGGAGAATTGCTGATCACTCGAGAATTATTCGGCAATCGAAGCTTTTTTGATAAGAATAGAAACTATTCTCTCGATTCTAGCACTGGTAGTTTTGGAGATTCAAATTAGGTTGTATTATTCAGAAACTATTAGTACTTTCTTCCGTTAGTTAAATGTCTTTTTCTCTAGCTATCTACTTTATTATACTGCATCTCTTCTATTATCCTTCTTTTTTGCTTGTAACTGTTCTTCAGGAGTTATTCTTAAGTGCTTGCAACCATTAAGGAGGAGAGTTATATGACATATACATATAACCCATGGAGGAGAGTATAAAAAGAGTAATATCATTCCTTTCAAAAAGAGGAGAATTGACTTAACTAAATTCCAAATGAACACACAAAACAAATGTGACAAATCACCCTAAGCTGATTCTTTGTGAATCATGCTCAGCCTTTGTGGCACTTCTGTTGAAAACCTTGTTTAAAACTAAAACCCTCTATTGAGTCTTACCTTCAACAGAGATCCTTTATTTTCAACAGAAATAAAAAGTTTTAAAAATTGATTTTCCAAAAATTGATTTTTCAGAAAATTGGTACTACAAGCAATCCTTATTTAAAACTCTTTCAAAAACATATATTTACTTAAGGATTTGCTACTCTTACTTGCCAAAACAAGCTTTCATTCTATAAAAATTTATGTGCAAGTAAGACTTCTAAAAACCTTTTAGATCCTGTCCAAAACTCTTTCAAATCTGAAGTGATCTAAATTGTTTTCACTATTGCATTACCTGTTCAGTACTTTGATTTATCGAGTCTGTAATAGCAATAGTAGACTATACCAAAGCCATCGCTTATATGTAATTATCAACATAGGACATATCTTGAGATAAAATGATCATTCATTGTGAACATGTTGTTACTATGTCTGATAAATGCTTTAGTGCTTTGTATATGTCATTTTGTAATGGTTCCAAGCAAATAGGAGGAGATTGTTGATTATTGGAATATGTTTCTTGATAAGTCAAATATCACCTTGCATATTCTACATATGTTGATTTGCTTGCCCCCATTACAAGTGAGTCATCACAAAAGGCTAAAAGGTCTGCGTACCGGTTAGCGTGGCAACTCGTGTTGATATCACATAGGTGTCCGATTAGGTGTGACCTGATCTAGTCCTACCTTCCTATATGATGATCAAGACAGACTAGCATTTCAGAATGCACTTAGCACCGGAAGACTTGCAACTATGTCAAAAGCCTCCAGCGGCAGACATGCTACAAGATAAAATGCTCGTACCGGCAGACATCAGTTCTCCTGCATCGGAAGACTTGTTTCCACTGGCTCGAAACTTTCCAATGGCAGACTTAATAATCTGCACGTGCTACAGAGGAATGTCAAGAAGCTACTTAAAACAAGACAAATATGTATGTGCCTCAAAAATCCTAACATACTTAAAAGCTACAAGACTTTCTCTCACTCAAGTAGTCTGTTAAAGTCAAAAAGCAATTACTTTATTGAACAGACCACCTGACAGTGCAACAGACATCAGACCTACTCTTCAGAGACCTATCAACATAGTCTGACAAACAACGAGTTCCAAGATCTACAGGACTAAATCTCTGCTCCAAACAGTCGAAGATCTTATGGACAAAGATCTCTATTCGATAGTCTTCAACCACTACATCTCCAACGGATAGAAATCTTCATGTCTTCATCTCTCAACGATCATATTTTTTCTCTCCTATATAAACCCTCTCTCTTGCTCAATAAAGAAGGTGAAGAAAAGTGACATTGTAAGCTATATCTAAGATCATCAGACGATATACTGTGAGCAACGAGTAACTCAATCTACTCTAGAACTTCGTAGAAAAGAAATCATCAAAGAGATCGTCTTCACAACCACATCTTTGATTTCCACAACAAATTGTAGTGAACTCATCCAGGTCTTAGCAAAACACTCTCAGTGGATTGCTTGGAAGATAAGCTTGGAAAAGAGAAGAGATTGATCAGAAACTTCAATAGGCAGAGATCAAGATCAGGAGAGTGATGTTAGATAATGTCGGTAGAAAATGAAGAGATGTCTATAGATATTTCATTCATATCTTCAGATTTGTATCCCAATACAAATGCTGTTGATTGTGCAAATATCAATCATCATGGGAGGATGAGTGCTTTGCACTCAATCGTTCAGATATATTTTTTATATCCGAACGACCTTGAAAATCCCCTTCTTCTCATAACAGTTTCTTGGTTTCGTCTCCAATTGTCCTTTGCAACTTAAAGATCCTTGAATGGATAATTAAGTAAGGATTGAGACTTAGGAAGACAAAGCTAGAAATTGTACATAGATTATTTAGACTGATGTATTATGTAATTAATTTTTGAATAAATTCATATGTTCTTAAATGCTTTATCTCTCAGTCCTTAAATATCTATGAGCTTTTTATAAATTGATTTATCATTTCAAAAGTCATTCTCTACTTGATTTCCTAAACCTGCATTTGAAAGAAGTAATAAGTGTGCTGTTGTTCTGAACATATATTCGTGTACAGCCACTTAAGACTTCTCCAAATCATAGCCTCTTTATCTTCCACTGCCCAAACCTTTTACAGGCTGTTGATTTGATTAGCAGTCTACCGGTAGAGTTGATATTTCTGCTTAGAGCAAGTCTACCGATAGCATCTACCGGCAGACATGCTCAACTAGATAAACTGCAATTGCCACTTAAACCATGCTTTATGTATCACCAAAAGAAAAGTTTTTAAATTGGCAAAATAGGCTATTCACCCCCCCCCCTTCTAACCTATTTGAGCATTATTGTGGACCAACAGAGGGAGTATTTTTTAACCTCTAAGTCCACTTTCATAGCCTTGTTCCTTAACTGCCCCCGTCCAACAATCTTTTTTAAACCCAACTTTCTTTCACTTTTCATACACCAACTGAAAGTATGTCTATCAAATAGGGTAAAAGCCCGTGGGTATGCCCACCCTACCACTTATTGGGGGCGAGTTGGGCTGGGGTATTAGATTACCATTTGGATGATGGCTTTTGGGGCTTTGCTCACACGGGCTGCGGGCTTTTCGGGTCGGGGTTAGGGTGGGGGACGGGCAGCCCGTGCTTAATGGACTCTGACTTATAATTCTTAAAAGTTTTAAAACATTGCACATTTAATTAAGGGGCCCAACTGCCCAAGCCCATTTCCGTCTTAGGGTTAGTAGTTACTAGTTAGTACTCTCACTCTTTAATTTTTATTTTATTTTTGGAAACAGGGCGGCACCTGCGGGAATATATAAAAGAAAAAAAAGAAGAGAACAAACTAGAGGGGGACAACCAACCTTACCTAAACAAGGGGGGACAAAAGGGCCTTACCTCGAAAAGGAAATATAGATACAAGAAGAAAAGACGAAGAATAAGCCCAAGCAAAGCAAAACAAAACAATCAACATCTACGGAAAGAGTAAAAACCATAGACATCCATCTTAATAGACTTCTTCACCTCACCAGGAAGATCCAAGAAGGACGAATACACCTTATTACCAACAAGTCCGTGGGCTTCTGCAGCAAGTCGTGCCACTGTATTCTACGCTCTGAAAATATGAGTTAATTGAAAATTAATGCACATCTGCCTACAATGACAAAGAGCATAAGTATATTGCCAAGGAGCCGAATGATGATGTACTAAAACATTAATTGTCACATGAGAATCAGATTCAATGATAACATGGGAGAGCCCCAAGTTTCGATACATAATCAAACCATCCCGCAAAGCCATAATCTCAGCCTTCATGTTAGAGCTGTGCTGAAAATGAGAAGAGAAAACAATGATGAACTCTCCCTTATAGTGTCTAATGATGCCACCACCAGTACATTGACCATTAATGGAGGAGCCGTCCGTATTAAGTTTCACAAAACCAAAGTCGCGAGGATGCCAACGAAGCCACAGGCCTTTGCGAACTGTAGGATTTAATAAAGGAATACCGATGGTTTGTATGGCGATAGAAGCTTAAGGGCCACACAAAGTCTTGGGATTATACACAATAAACATGTCCCGTAGATTATGTAAAACCTTATGAAAAATCGCATCAACACTCATGGGAACACCATCAAACAAGGCAACACAACGAGCTTTCCAAATTTCCTAGCAAGTGAACATAAAGATACCAAACTGACAGGCTCCAAGTTAACTACGAAAAGACCCATGAGACCAGGTATCGAATAAGTGAAAAATATCAGAATACGTAGAAACCTTGTTGAAGAGCTGAGTAAACCTGGGCCAAACTCTCGTGGCAATCTCAAAGAACAAGAAAAGGTGCACCAGCGACTCCTCCTGGGGATGAGAAAGGCAACAGTTGCATTTGGATGCTAAATGAATTCTTTTAGACCGAAGGCTCACATCAACCGGGAAAACATTATGAAAAAGACGCCAAGCAAAAGTACTAACTTAAAGAGGGATCCATGGCTGCCAAATTTTCCTAGCCCAAGGTAACACGAGATGTTTAAAACGTTGATGCTTCCAGTAGACAGACGAACTGAATAAGCCACTGGATGTGAGATTACAAACAGGAAAATCAGGATCATCACTTAACCGAAGCTGCAAGATGTAGGGATGAAGATCGACTCGAACAAGATTACAAAATTCTTCAAGAAACGGGGCAACATCACGAACAGACAGATTTCAATCCATAGGCAGCGGCCCAACCTGACGAGTACCACACCAATTCAAATCCCATAAAGAAATGTCACCTTTGCCAATCACCCATCTGCTGCAATCCAGAATATTACCCATCTGATTCATAATAGCCTTCCTAGGTTGAGACCTATTCTTGCATAAGATAATTGATTGATCAACCCAGACGAGTTTAGCATGAAGCGAAGCCATCACTTACTGAAACAAACGAATACCCAAACCCCTTCCTCTAAAGGACGACAAACTTTATGCCACGCCACCCAATGAGTCTTGTGATCATCGTTGGCGCTCCATAAAAAATCCGCAATGATCCTCTCAATACGCATAAAAACAGACTTCAAAACAGTCGGCGAAGCCAAAGAATAGATAGGAATGCTACAAAGAACAGACTTAACCAAAATAATTTTGGCTCCGAGAGACAAAGGACGAGACCGCCAGCCATTAATGTGAGAAAACAAGCGAGAGATCAGATCTTCAAAATAAATCAGTTTCATACAACCTTTAAATAATGGAACACACAGATATTTCATAGGCCAAAACTTTTGTGAACAACCAGTCCAACTAGCCAACTACCGAATAGACCTGCTGCTGCAACGCTTACTAACAAAAAAGTTGTTCTTCTGAATGTTAATTAACTGACCAGAAGAACCCTCATAAGTTGAAAGGATTTTACGGAAACCCTGCACTGAAGATTTAGACTCATTACAAAACACAAACATGTCGTCGGTGTAAAGAAGATGAGAAACATGCACGCCCCCATGCCCATGATGATAAGGAAGAATCAAACCATTCTGAATAGCTCTATTGATGTTGAAAGAAAGAACCTCTTACACCAAAATAAATAAGAGCGAAGATAGAGGGTCTCCTTGCCGAACACCTCGAGAAGAGTGGAAGAAACCAAAAACTCCCCATTAACATTTATCAAATACCAAATATTGCACAGGAGACGGTGAACCAAATTGCAATTCTTAGCACTAAATCCCATAGCCTTCAGAGCACACAAAATAAAATCCCATTCCAGCCTATCATAAGTCTTGGACATGTCGAATTTGAAGACAACATTTCCCCCACAAACCTTTGTGTCAATGCGGTAGACAAGCTCATGAGCAAGCAAAATATTTTCTTGGATACTTCGGTTTTTAATAAAACCTTATTGTTCCAAGGACTCCAATTTAGGTAACAATCCAAACAGGCGAGAAGCATAAATACGTGAAATAATTTTATAGATAAAATTACATAGGCTAATCGGTCTAAGATCTCCCAAAACATCCGGCCTATCAACCTTAGGAATAAAGACCAAAGAAGTAGCAACAATGCCCCTATGAAGAGGGCTACCCAAAAATACATCACTCACTGCCGCAATAACCTCTGATTTAACAATCTCCCAGCAACCTTGAAAACCCAACCAGTATAACCATCCGGACCCAATGCATTATTAGGATCCAAATTTTTTATTACATCCCATATTTCATCTTCCGTTGGAAGACACTGAAGAGACAAATTATCAGAATCACTCAAAGCAGAAGGAAATTCCAGAAACAAACCTGTTAGTCCCAAAGAGCACAATAATAAACTAGAAGGGGGGGGGGTTGAATAGTTTATTAAACACTTAAAACTTTTAGTAGTGATTCCTAAAACAAGCACTTGCAATCTATTGAGAAGATTGAAGTAGCGAAAGTCTTGCAAGGAAGATAGACTAAGTCTGCTGGTGAAAAACTACCGGTAGACTTACCTGATTACTCAAGTTTGCTGCTGAAGGAATAAGTTGACAATTATGAAAACAATATAAAGCTGTAAGTAAAGAACACATGCATTTTGAGATGGATTCGCAATATAAAGAGTGCTACGTCCACCACCAAGGCACTCAACCTTGGATTTAAATGTGCACTATATTTTCCACTAGTTCTATTACAAAAATGTCCAATGGATCGTGTACAAAATATATGACTTGTATTTGGGGGTAGGGGTATTGAATATCTTGACAAAACAAAATATTCAACGTGCATAAGAATAGTAGAAGGAACAACAATAAGAAGCAAAAGATTAATGGTTGATGCAGATCTTGTTGTTGTTGTTGAGGACTTTGTCGATCAGTTAATGATCTCTTGAATACACTGAGTATATAAAGCTTGATGTTGTTGTGAAGATTCAGAGCATTGTTTTTCTTCAGTCATTAATGGAAGTATTTATAGCTTGGGCATTCTTTGAGATCGTTGGAAAAGACGAAGTGAGTAACAGATCTATTAGGTTGAATGCATTAAATGCCTCGAGATGTTTGTAGACTTCTTCTTCAACTGATACTGAGCAAGGAATGGCAAAGAGTTGTTGCAGCAACTAGTAGGTGAGCGACAATCAGAGTTGCAGACCTGCAGTAGTTGGTACACTCTGTACGTGTCAGTCTGTTCACCTGCTCTGTCACTTTTTAGGAGGCGAAAGTCTTCATGCTTTTTTCGGGAAAGCTGGAGGAACATGTCTGAGAAAGATAGTGTTGACATGGAGATGATTTAATTCAAATTGAAAGTGATTTAGGATTGAATTAAATAATCCACTTAAGCTTTGAAGTCGGGAAGTCTTGGACACGTCATGTTGATCAAGTGCAAACAAGGTCTGCCGCTGGAGGTTGCTTGAAGTCTTCCGGTGAATCCTTCAACATGAGGCTAACCTTGTTATGTCGAGATTTATCTTTGATGCTCACATGAAAGAAAGCAATGTTCCTGTCTCCATCCACAAGCCAACGTTGACGAGATTTCAACCAAAGCATCTCCGCACCCCATATGGTAAGTTGATCAAAGGCTAAATGAGCATCCTTCAACAACCGATCTATATCAGTGTTACCACCTTGCTATAGATCATGCTCAAGGTGAATAAAAATGTCTTTTTGAGCTACCAACTTGCATTAAACATGTCAAAAAAACACTCCAATTCTAAGATTTTAAAGCTGGGCACAAAGCCTACAATTTCCCCCCAATCATAGGCCGAGACCACTACACCTTCACAAAATTCAAGAAGTCCGAATGATCTAACCACATGTGTTGAAAACGAAAAGCCCCTCTATGTTTAACCACCTTGTGAAATTCAACAAGCAAAGGGATATGATCAGAGGCAGTAGAAGTTAAATGCTGAATACGAAGATTAGGAAACATAGCTTTGTAACACCCATTAACTAAAACTCTATCCATACGTTTCCAAATCCGACGGCCAACCTCATGAACACCAAGTAAAGCGGCTACCCTCAAAACCGGCATCATCCAACCTAGCTTGTAACATAAAGCTGTTAAAATCATCCATACAATGTATATCACACGGGCCTCCTCCAATCTTTTCCATAGGATGGGAGATCGCATTAAAGTCCCCCCCAATAATCCAAGGATTGGAGACATGGCTAGAAAAGGAAACGAGATCAACCCAAAGATCTTGGCATTCCTCCCGAGAGCACTTTGCATAAACAAAAGAGGCAATAGCATTAAAATAGACAACACCATTAATCTTAACAGAGATAAATTGGTTAGCCGCAGCTATTAAAGAGACGTCCATTCTATTATCCCAAAGTAACCAAATTTGCTTGTTAATAGGATTAGCGTGGGGAGTATTAGCGAAACCCAAACGACGACCAAGTTTACCAATATGATCACCCGAAGTTTTAGGCTCTAGAATAACCACATAAACTAGGATTATGCTGATGCTTAAATAAACTAAGTTGGTCCATATTACTCTTGTTGCACACACCTCTAACATTCCATATGAGAATCGACATAGAAACAAATTAAAGGGAGAGCATCGTCTGGGATTTAGCAGCAGCAACCCTAGTTAAACGAACAGACTTCTTCCTCAAGTTCTTGGTTCTTACATTATTCAAAAAAATGCACAAATTCTGGTTTGAGAGGTATTGAACCAATGTCTGAATCAGTGTAAAGAGGGGCAGAGGGGATGTCATTGAAAACCCAAAAAGTCATTCCCATCGATAGACTTAGCCTTGGGACAGGAACCAGAAGGAGCATACCTCAAGTCCTTCCATAGAACCTCCAACTCAGCCACAACCCAAGCCTTGCAAACATCCTGAACCACATCTAAAGTTGAGCTAGGTTAAACCACCGCATTCTCCAAAACATCAAGAGACTCACTACCGGGATCCTCATCAAGACTCGTTAACACATGAAAAGCATTAGAAGTAGGAACAGTAGCCGCATGGCTCAAAGAAAGAGCCTTAGTGCCACACTTTGTAGAGTTACTCTTCATGCCAACATTGGTGACATCGTTATATAAAACATCAATAACCTCAACTTCCATAGAACGTCATTTAACATCCTTGGCCTTAGATGCCGATCCAATTTTAGAAACAATGTTTGAGTTCACTGGAACCCATTTGGAGTTACAAATTGTTACAAAACCCATGCCATTAGAAGTACATCATGTACTGGGATCCTTCTCTTTGCCATTGTTAGTCATGTAAACCAAATTCGAGAAGCTTTCTTGGAAAGTCTTCTTAGCCAAAACAGGTAATACCGTCACCATGAAGAGTTGACTTCTTGAAAATGAAATTTGATGGAGATATAAAGATTAGATATTTTCGAGTATCATGTAAATTAATTTTTGGAGGCTCAATACCACTAACACCCCCAGCACCAGGATTAGCAATATCAGGTTCGACAACCTGTTTCACCCCCTTAGTAAAATTATTCCCTCTTCGTTGTCCTTTATGACAATACTCCTTTACGTGACCCAACAAATCGTAACCAATACAGTAATGATATTTCCTTCAAAATCCAACGATTGCCAAAAACCATTTTCTTTGCCAATACTAATCCAAATTTTGGTTGGAAGAGAAACATCCACATCCAATTCAACACATATCCTTGCAAACATAGGTCTTGATAAAGCGAGGGTTTTCTCATCCGCCCTAAGAAATTGACCAAAAGAATTCCCAATGCTCTAAAGAAAAGACAGATTGAAAATATTTAGTGGAAGATGATGTAACTTAGCCCAAACGGCAACACGAGTGCAGTCCTTTTTAAAAGCGAAGTCTGAAGTCCAACGAAAAGAAAGAAACATGGATGTTTGTATCATGTGTGACTCCCGAGACAAAACACAAATGAAATCCTCATTAGAAGAGAGGTGCACCATAACGTGACGAGGATCTAGAAGACCAACAACAAAAGAGCCCGAAAGGTTCCAGTTTTTTGTGATTTCATCCTGGATCACAAAAGTAGACGATCTACCAGCTGAAAATTTAAGAATAATAGTGTTATTGAGCAAGCGCTCAGATAATTCAACTTCCAAAGGAGTGAAAACACAGGCTGACTCACTATCCATCGAGGAAGGCTGACGTGGGGCTAAAGGAATCTCATGAAGAACTGGAGGAGAGTTAGGGTTAGCACCAGCATTAGAACGTGGCTAACCTGCAAAAGTGGCATAAGTTCTGATCGAGGGAGGGCCAGGAGAAGGAGCCTCCAAACTGGAAACATCCGGCATGACCGAAGGCAAGGCTGCTGTGGCAGCCACCATGTAAAAAATGGGTAAAACCCTAGAAAGAGGAAACCCTAAGCCGAAGAGAGAGAGAGAGAGAGAGAGAGAGTTCTTGTATTCCGTGTTACTCTCACTCTTTAAGTCTCTCTATCTCATCAAAAATAAAAATTGACAAATTCTCACTCTTTCTCTTACGCAGGGCGATTGTCTTCCTCCGACTATTACGCCGCCTCCTAGCCTTTGGTTATGCGCCTCCATCTCACTAGCTCACTGATCTAACACTGACCTCTCTCGCTCTCGTTGTTGCTTTTGAGTAGTTTGTCTTAAACTCTCAACATTCAACTTTTCATCTCACGCTCTCTCTCTCTCCCTGCTTCTGGCCTTCGATGCTTCTACTTCCAGAATCCGACACTTGATACGAGATCCAACACACTTACTAGTTCCTTCATCTCTTCTTAGTTCCTTTCAGACCTTTCAACGCTTCCGTCTTTGTCTCTACTGGCTGCGGCTCGCCAGCTCCGGCTCTACTCATCTCTCTTTAAGACTCTCTCTCTCTCTCTCTCTCTCTCTCTCTCTTAAAAATAAACTTAATTAAACCATCTTGCTTCCATATCCGGGATGGAGGCATAATCTTTGGCTCTTTCTCACAATCTCCCACCTTTGCCCAATCGTCCGCCTCCCCAATACCCACCTTATTTCAATCTGGATTCTAAAACTACCTTGGATCTAGAAATTTATGTTCATTTTGGATTTGGAAATTTGAACTCAGGTCTATGAATGCTTCCAAAGTTACCATGTGATGCAATGAGGAGCACACTTACTTCAGGTTGTGGCTCGTCTTTCTTTCCTTGTACTAAGATGAATATGATTTCTATAATTATATAGAAATTCCAGTTTATTTTTAATTCTATTTTGATGGTGATGGTCTTTAATACTTTAATTGTGAGATAAGTATATATTTGCTTTAACAATTCAAAATTTTTACTTTTTTACATTGCGTAAATCATAAATATTTTGATAATATAAAAAATAAAATAAATTTATTTATTTTTTACGGGCATGCCCGTTTTGCCCGTGGCCCTACGCGGGGTGGGCTAAGCCATGGTTTTCAGGGACCGTCATGTATGCGGGAAAACCCGCCCAGACTCGTCTTATACCGGGCTTTCTAGGCCCGCGGGCAAACCACCCCTGCAAGCCCATTTTGGAAAGTCATTTACTACCTTAGAAGAGGGAAATCCATCTTCCATCTCTTGCCTTTCTTTCTAGCTAACAGTTTTGATTAGCTCCCTTCCTATTCTACTAGCACATAAGATTAATTTTTTACCTACTTGTTCTGATTTTCATAAATGTATTGGCACTTCCGATTCTCCTTCTTTCCCATGATTGACTTGAGGACTGATCTTATAGGAGATTCATTGTGAGAAGAAAGTACATCAATGGAGAGATCTTTCTCTCAAGTAAGCCTACCTAAGTCATTCCTGACACTTTCTTCCCTAAGAAAAATCACTCAAGTTTTCAAGGCATCCTACTATTGAAGAAGCAAATAAGTGCCTTCACTTTCCCCTTTGAACCAAAAACAAGATAGGTATGCTAGCAAGGCATTGAGATTTTTAACATCTCTCTCTCTCATTCTCTCTCTCACACACACAATCTGGAATGTATAAAGGAAGACAATCTTATACATTGTACAATGAAGGCTCCTGCAACAAGTGAATTGTGCATCTAGTTTCGCATTTACGAAGCACAATTTGGAATTAGTATACAAAAGTAAATTCCGGTACATAATTTTTATTTTCCGATGCACAATCTAGATTACTCATGAACAAAATTCTTATGCACAATTATGGTTTTGCGATGCACAATTAATCTCGATGAACCGTTTTTATTTTTTGATACACAAACTTGATAACCCCTAAAGAAAATTCTGAAGCATAATTTTGATTTTACGATGCACAATTAATCGCAAAGCGCAATATTTTTTCCTGACGCGCAAAATGGATTACCCCTAAAGAAATTCGGATGCACAAATTTGATTTTGCGATGCAAAATTACTCTTGATGAATAATTTCTTTTTCTCATGCACTAAATGGATTGCCGATTCACAAAATGTATATCCGATGTAGTGCATCTAATCCAATTTCATTAAGGGTATATTTGTCCTTTCACTCCAAAAGTATCTTGTAGCGAGTTAAATAAAAATATAGAGAACTTTTGAGGTTAAATATTGTCCAAGAGGGACCGGTCCGGTGTGTCCCTTATGAATAATAAAAAACATAGGAATGATTGTCTTATTGGCAAGGTTCTAAAAATTGCTAGACAGGTGCTAGGCGCCAGACAAGGGCCTAGCGCCTAAGGCGGGACCTAGAAATTAAGGTATAATTACAATAGTTTTCCATTTTTTAATGTAAATTTCAAAAATACGTCAAACACCGACTACAAATTTAAAATTTCACAAAATACTTATTATTATACATTATTCATTTCAATAAACACATTAAGTACATTGTGTAAATTATTAAGATTGATTAAAATTAAAAACAAACAAACACAAAATAAATTTAGAGGTTATTTGTAAGTTTCTAAACTTTATGGTCTATCTTTACCAATGAAAAATAACAACCAACAACCCAAGCTTAGGGGTAGTCTGTAAAATGTTTCCCCACCTAATAAATGAAGCGTATTTGATGTCTTATTTATTTACCTCGCAAGTGTACAGATCAATAGCAAGTATAGTGTACGTAAAGCAAGGGTCAAACCACAAAGACAAGAAGTATCTACAGCAAGTAAACATGTAACAATTAAACTACGTGGGGTTTTTGATTTATTTATCTAAATTATTCTACTAGAAAGCAATTAATCTTATTAACAGTTTATTAAAGCAGCAAACAAAGTTTGTGAAGATCTAATGGAGGAAGAGAATATAGGAATATGGATTCACTTGTATCTATTCTAATGCTCTTTTGCTTAATGTATCAATCAATTAACCTTGGGTTCGTTCAAGAAAGATTGGTATAGGTCGCCAAATTATAATTCAGTCTCCATCCTAAATAATTCATCCGAGTCTATACCATTAAGAACAAGAACATATAAATTTCCGTCAATCACTCAGAAACATATATATGAACCTTACCCCAACTTATCACTCTCGTGCATTGATAGGTTTAATTTATCACAATGGTGAGCCAGTGTACAACATATCCATATGGTAGTGCAGTTATTCGCACCTCTTGGTCTTTGAATCCAACGATATCATTCATTAGAAAAAAACCAAATAACAAAGAGATTGATAAACACTGTGATCAACAAGATTTGATTGAATAAAAATATATAATAGAGCAGAATATTCGATACAAGTTACCTCCAATTCCTAGAAATGAGCGGTTAGTTCATCCTTGACGATGAACAGATCAATGGGATGAAAGAATACATGAACGATCTTCTAAAACTATGATTACAAACATTAGAAACTCTAAATTACACACTAAATTTAGATTATTTCCGTCCTCCAACCTAAGGCTACAAGGCTTGTAAATCCCTCCAGTTTGTATGATTTCTTTTATTTATGATATTCTGCAAGTGTCGCCCTGCTTCCCTTAAAAAAAAAAAAATTATACTAATGTGTACAGGGCAGGAGATAGAATTAGGGTACAACTCCTAGCATTGTGAAACGGAAGGGCTTGCGGGAGCAAGGTGCAGGGGTAATGCGGCCGCAAGGCGTTTGCTTTCTTTGGGCTCACGTACTGGAGACCTTGCGAGGGCAAGGGTATTGATGCTTGCGGCCGTAAGGCCTTTTGAATTTCTAGTACATCTTCTTTCAATCTTTTAGCACTTTGCACCCTTCCTTCAATTCTTCACTTAAAGCCTTATTGTAAGACCCCGAACCTTCGTGTATTTGACCTACTCATTTTGGATGTTGTTTAATCGTAACCTCGCTTACTTGACTTGATGATAGAACCTTGATTTGTGTAGGTAGGCTATCTAGAAGCCAATACCTTAGTTCTATATGTCCCATAGACTTTAACTTGTTAAAGTTACAAGTCGTAAACTAACGATGCTCGTTACTTGACTCGGTTGAGAGTTTTCTCGTGTGGTTTTTTCCTGTGACCTCAGTTGTACCCTAGGTCATTCCTCCATTTGTCTTGAGGTTTAGTTGAGCCTTCTAAGGCCTTAGTACACATTATTTTGAATAATTGTGATGGCTTTACCCAAGGTGTACTTCACTTTAAGTGTTGGACCTTCCTAGCCTTGTTTTAGACTTGAATCCTTGTTAAGACTTGACCACCGAACATTCTGGGAAATGTTCAGCCAGCTCAACCAAACACCTTTAGAGATGTTCGACCAGCTCAATTGAACACCTTCACAAGTAAGGTTATTTACACAAAATAAAGCAATAATAAGCCCCTTTTGTTTACTATCCTGCCTGAAATTCAATTTTTGATCCCTCTTTTTTCTTTGTATTCGCAATGGTTCCCGAAACGAAGCTACTGCAAGTGTTCAAAGTTATTTGCACAAATATACATATAGATATATAAAAATGCAATATTTAAACTGTTAAATAAATATAATAAGCATATTTAGCCAAAACAAAAAGAATTTTTTTTTTCCCTTTTTTATGAAAACTAAGTCTAGCCCTCAGTTTTTATTTTCTTTAAAATAAAAACAACATCCCCAGCGTAGTCGCCGCTGTGAGTGCCCCAATTTTCGACCGATCCCCCGCTGCGTGAGAAGCGGGTGGTTTCAAAACCTTTAAGGCGCGTGAATACGTCCGGCCTCAATTGTGAACTCAAAATGTGATAAACAGAGTCGACATCTTTGTTTTAAAGAAAAACAAAGAAAAACCAAATGTAACAAGATTTGCAGAGGGTTCGGAGGCTAAGTTACGAGGTGTGAAGGTGTTAGGCACCAAACTCGTCCTTTCGGTTTTCAAAATAGTTTTTTTTTTGCCTAAAATATGCTTTTTTATATTTATTTAACAGATGAAATAAAGAACTTAAATAAATAAGTAAATAAATAAATATATATATATATATATATATATATATATATATATATATTATTACAAACTTTCAACAGCCTCCTTCCTAGAGTTACAAATACATTTATAAAATTTTGGCCATAATAATAGCCCTTTTTAGTGTTATTTATAAAAATTCAGTCAGCATAATTGCTTATTTTTGTTACATCGGGCTAGTCTAAATAGCACTTTTATATATAAAAACTTTAAATAGCTTACCTCTTGAAGCGTGGGGGTTTTATCCCATACCAACTAGCTTCTAGCAGGTCCTAGGGTGCGCTGGCCCTATCCTTCAGGGAGAGGGAGTCTTTTTTTTGTTGCTTTGCTGTTGCGGGGATTCAGGCAGAGTAACTGCTTCCAAAAGTTGCTTTTCGGACTCGAGATCCGAGTAGAGAAACTTCTTGATTTTTTGTTTTTGTTTGCTTGCTAACAGCGGAAATCAGACAGAGCAACTGCTTGTTTTTTTGCTGATTTGATGTCTGAATTCGGATAGGGCAACTGCTCTTTTTGGCATTTTTGGACCTGTGGAATAGGGCAGAATCCTAGAAGGGAAACTAGGTTTTACTTTTGCAGGTTGGTTTTAGTGTTTGGGGGAGATTCGGTGGAGCTTTGGGCCTAGAGAAAGAAATTCCTTCGGCGCTCTCGGGAGAACTCACCGCACTGTTTCTTAACTGCGTGTTATAACCGTGTTCACTATGTGTTCACTCTCTATGTGATTTCACAAGTCGGGCCTCTTTATTTATAGGTTGGGAGAGGTCTTCCTTTGCTGTTAAGTTTTCTCTTTCTGTGCTTTATCAACTTGTACCACGCGTTGAGAGAATTGCACCAAAGGCAAACTACTACAGGAGAAAAGAACTATTGGGCGCCACCCATAGTGGAAGCTGGGGCGACGCCAGGAGTGACCATGGGTGGCACCTGAGGTCATTTCGGTGTCCTTTTTGGCACTTAGGCCCCCTACCTTTCATTGTTTACGCATCCTGCTTTTGCTTTTTGCATTTTCGACCTTGTAACTTGACATTTGTTAGTTTTTTAATAGGTCTTGATATTTCATATCATGTTACATACCAAGGGTACGAAATTGGGGTGTCTACAGGTGGGTTAGCTGTTATCTAAGCATTCTTTTAATTATTTTAATAACTTATGTATATTTATATGCAAATACTATTTTATCTAGTAATATTATTTACACATAACATGTATAAACATAATAATATTATCTACATTTATGCTATATAAATGAAATATATATATATATATATATATATATATATATATATATATATATATATATATATATATATATAATCATCACATTATTTACGGGTGATATAATTAATCTATTATTATTATTTTAACCACGGGACAGAATAATAATAGGGTACCTACCTCTTGTGGCATGAAATTTTGATCCCGATATAGACGCCTAGGCTTTATCCCACTAGGCGCTCGTTGTTTCTGGTGTTCTCTCCCTATCGTCTCTAGAAAGAGAAAGTCTTTTTTTTATCTTATCATCATATCATGTCGTCATCTTTTTAGCTACGCAGTGTGACCGCTCCTTTTGACTTTTTAGATCGGCCGAGGAATGAGGGGGCTCGCTTGCTCGGGCAAGGGAGGAGGCTACTGCGGCGGCTGAAGGCGCGCTTGGGCAAGGAAATATGAAGGCTCGGTTGCACTAGGCAAGGGAGGAGGAAGGACTGTTGCTTTAGGATCACTTCACAAGGAAGGGAGGAGAGGAAAAAGAGGGAGAGAGATGGGCTCTTGGTGTCTAAAATGAGGAAGGGAAGACCTCCTTATATAGGGAAAACCCAGGCCAGACAATCAGGAAAGCAGGGCAGGAGGAGCTTGTACATTGAGCAGTAAAATTTGTCCATGCAGCGTAGCCAGTGCACTGACTGGTAAAAGGCAGAACTCAAAATGGGGCGCGACACATGCAATTCTGGGCACTGCTCCCCGACTTGTAATCATACACAATTTTAAGCTTTTTTGCTTTGCTCCCCTATCAAGTTTTCTTTTCATTTGATCATTCTGCCCCCCACTCCTGAAAGGCTAACAGAATCTAACATCCATTAGTCCTTTCATATAAAAAATATATTTTTGGACATTTTAGGAAATGAGGGGGTACGAAATCGGGGTGTCTACGCGTGGTGCAATTAAACTATTGAACCGCAGTGCAAAAATAATGACCTTTGTAGCGCGCCTATGGTTCATTAAGGGTATAGTAGTCATTTTGCCACCAAAAGTGACTTTTTCCGGTAGCAAAGAAAAAGATGGTACTTTAGCGATTAGAAACTTCAGAAAGTGGACCGACTCACAATTTTTTTCTAGAAAGTAAAGTTTCGTCTTACGAATTAATATCCGTAGAACAGATACTGTTGAACTTTGCATGATTTACTTAAATCAATCAAGATTACCTAGATAAACTATTTATGATATAACTTTGTTCAGAATAAGTGTATCAACTGAGCATGAACTTTAAACAAAATAAACATTTTGTTAGATAATACTCTATAACCTAACATATGTTAAGTGTTAGCTATTTTCTTTTAAAAACCAAAACATATTTTTTACTAACACTTTCCTAGTTTTTGCTTTGATAGATTTTTCATTTATTATCGCTCACAAATAATGTCCTTGAGATATGTTGTGAGAGATCTCATTCCCAATTATTGGCTTCTTCGAAATTCAAATTGCTTTTAATGGTCTGAAGCTCCAGGATTCTATTTAAAGAAACTAAAGCAATATGAAGAAGTCACTGAAGCATTCAATAACCTTCAACCATTGTTCACACATTTGAATTGCCTCAGCCTTAACATTTACTATATAACTCTTTTTATACATTCATTCTTCTAGTTGTTGTTAAGATAATCATTGTGTATAAATTCCTCCCTACTTTCTTATAATTTAGGAATCATTGATTGTACCTCACGAGTGTGATTGTTTCTCAATCATACTCCACAAACATTGTTCGTTGTTGTACACTAATCCATTAGTGATCACTTTAGATATTAATAATATTAGTGCATTTCAAAAATCAAAGTCTGACCAACTTGGTAGTGGACGTAGCAGTTTATACTGTGAGCCATTTTAATTCTTATGTTTTTTTATTTATAAACTTGTGTGATTGTTCAAATACTTCAGCAATTTTCATCTACTTAAGTATCAATCTTAGCCCCCAATCACATATTATAAATTGTCCTTTAACTCATTCCTCTGAAAAAGTCATCAAATTGTTTTTATCTTAAGTCATTTGAGCTAACTGTACATATTAGTTAGCTGACAAAAGGCTTTCCGAAATCTCATCAGTCGGCTGACACCATCAGCTTGCTGACATATTCTCTATATTCCGCTGCAAATTTGACGTGTTTTCAAAATAACCTCTTAAGTTTTAATAAGGCTATTCACCCCCTCTAGCCTTATTTGGTGCTAAATGGACTTATAGTTGGTATCAGAGCCTTACTTTTTTAAAATTATATTTTCCAAATTTAACAACTTCAAAGACCGAACATTGAAAACTCTAAAGCTTTTCAATCAAATAACATTACTAAAGTACCTATTTTCATTTTTTAATGTTTTTCTCTCTCTATGGTTGCATCCGTGGTTTCATAAGCCACGACCTCGTCCTCGACTCCCCTCATCCCGCCTGCTAGCTACAAAGGGGAACAATGTCATCGACTAACTCGAGACCTTATCTTCTTATTGTCCAAACCATTCTGTCTAACCCTAATCGACAGATTTTCCCACAGCCGGCCTTCTATGGACGTGCTGCGTAAAAACTTTCTTACTTTTGGCCTAAAGGCTGACGTTACTCTTAGGAATTTAGATGCTAAACATGTCCTACTCCAGGATCACCACGAGGCGAATTATCAAAGATTATGGATCAAGGATCAATTGTACCTCGGGTCCTATCCTATGCGTGTATTCAAATGGACCCTTGATTTTAGGCCAGAAGTGAAGAGTCCTAGTGTTCCAGTGTGGTTCGAGCTCCTAGGTCTCCTTGTTTTTCTCTTTAACAAACAAGTTCTATTCTTTCTAGTTGGTCTTATTGGTAAACCTCTTATTATGGACTCTCCTACTGCCAGTCTTTCTAGACCTAGCATGGCCCATGTTTGTATTGAGATTGATCTTACCAAACCCTTCCCAACCGGATTTGGGTTGATTGTGGTCCTGTTATGGTTGGGTTTTGGCAGCCTATTCATGCCAAGAAACTCCCTATGTATTGTACCTTGTGTCACCGTCAAGGTCACGATCATGATAGTTGTCAGATCGATAATAACCAAGTTAAGAATCAAACTACAGAACCTACTGGAAAAAATATTATTAAGGACTCTAATGGGTAGAATCTCCATAAGAGTGAGACCAAATTCATTTGGAAACCTAAAGACCCAACTACAATCCCAACCAGGAAACTATGCCCCGTATTATTGATTTGAACATTAGCAATGAAATGCCTAAATCTGGTGATGTTCCTGTTGAAATTTGAAGTCCTACTAGTCCCGTTGAAATTTCAAATCCTCCTATTAAAAGCCATGCAGATATTCACAATCCTTCTCCTACAGAGCAAAATCCTCAACAGAATTTTGTGCATGTGGCTTCCCCCGAGGAGTTTGTAAACCGTCAAAATTTGAATAAGGTACCTTTTAATAATATGGACAATATTATTCAATGGTGTTTTCTCCACTTGGACACATTGGAAAATTCGGTTCCGGGCCCGAGTAGGGTGCCAC
Source organism: Codonopsis lanceolata (assembly GCA_013146195.2). Lineage (NCBI taxonomy): Eukaryota > Viridiplantae > Streptophyta > Magnoliopsida > Asterales > Campanulaceae > Codonopsis > Codonopsis lanceolata. The sequence continues at coordinate 41,018,866 of CM028384.1, read as the reverse complement.
TTCTACCTAACATTGCTCTCTGCCCCATGACCTAGTCAGAGGTTCCCCTACTCTCCCCATAATAGACTATTCAATTGCACAATTGACGATTGTTCACATGAGCACTTCATGTTCAAAACTAGTGCTCAACAAGGAATTAACACATACAGAAATCCAATGAGTTATAAAATAAACTCATTGTATTCCCAAAGTAGCAAGTTCCAACTAGTACATTATGAGACCCCGATTCATGGTTAATTTGACTTGCGTGCAATGCTCGTATTTCTTCATTTGTTGATTGCATGATTGGTTTGTGAGAGAGTCTAGATGTGTGTGAGTGACCACATTGAGACTAAAACACTATTATGACATGTTCCATAGTAGTTGACTTGCTAAAGTCATAAGTCGTAACTCAACATTAGTCGAAATACGACTCGATTGAGAGTTTACTTGTCTAGTTTGTATTCGTGACCTAGATTAGGTCCTAGGTCTTTACATGCTAGTTATGAACTTGTTTAGATGGGCTAGACTTCAAGTTGGAGGTGTCCGTTAAGTCTATTGATGATTTGGATGCTTTTGAGATAACATTCGTCTTTATCGCATAGTTTGAGATTGAGTCGTGTGATCGTGTCATCTTTTGGAGTTCTTATTCTCCTAGTTGTTGTTTAACTTCTGAGAATTATTCAAGTATATTAATTTGGTCTCTTGACTTGCTTAAAGTCTCATATTATTGTTTGTTTGATCGCTAGTTCATTCGTTGTTTTGTTTATAAGTTGTTGTGACTTGTTTCAGTTTTGTTCCGGGTTGTTTCGGGTGTTGTTCAGACTTGTTTTAGACATGTTTTGGAATTTATTTGAGTTTGGTTTCACCCTAGAATTGTTTGAGGTTGAGTTGGGGTTGAGTTGGGGACCAATTAGGCTTCATTTCCAGCCTTTTTCTTCCTCCAGGACCAAACGCTCGCTCGGTATAGGGACCAGGCGACCGCACATTTTCCGAAAGGTGGCTTGGCCAGATTTAGGAGCAAGTGCTCGCTTGCCCAAGGGACCAAGCGATCGCTTGGCCCCAATTCTACTTCAGTCAGATTTCCTGATTTGATGATTTTACCCATTTTGCTCTTAATGAACCCACTCTAAACCCTCCATAATCCTCCCTCCTTGGTCTTAACTGTGTCCTAGCATGGTTTCTTAGTTTTAAGTTTGTTTTAAGTGGGAGTAATCAAGCCAATTATCAAGCGAAAATTAGATTTTTATACTCCACATTATTTGGACACTTGTCCCCCTAAGTTTGTGACTTCATTTAAACCACAACCATCCTTACTTCCTTCCTTCTTAAAAAACGTGAGAGGGAGTTCCATGGGAGAAAGCTAAGGCTCTTAGAGAGTTTGCTTGGGTTTCCTAAGCTCTTCTCGTCCATTGTTCAAGCCAAGACCATAGAATCAAAGCCCTTCTCGTCAACTTCATTTCTATCTGATTACATTTTGGTTTTCCTTGTTTGTGTGAAGGTTGAAGGTAAGCTACTACTCCTCTTCTTTTGTATTATGACTCATTGATCCTAAGGAAAACAAAGGGCTTGCTATTTGAGGTCAATGAGTACACATGTATGCTTTGTATGCCTATGTTTTGGAGTTTGGAAATGTGAATTTGCTAGAAGTATATGTAGGTTGATTTCCATGTTTAAGGAAGTATGTTGTTAAGCTTCAATTTTGTAAGTTTAGACTTTGAGCATGATAGTTATGTAATTGCCAAAAAGTCAATGGTTGGATATGATTTTTATACATCAGATGATATTACTTGTGTGATGAAACATTGTGGAGGTTTCTATTGAGTATTGATGAATTATTGGAGTTACATATTGTTATATGTTTAAGGTTTGGGACCATGCTAGATGAATTTCCATTTTGGTTGTGAGCATGATATATGAATTGTTACTTTGGAATATTACATGCTTTAAATGTAATGTTTGGCTTTAATGGATTAAGTTGATCTTCATGTATGTAAAAATAAGTTGTCCAACTCTAATTCATATATTTAAGGATGTTAGCATGGTAAATGAATTTATATCTTGGTTGTGAGCATATTAGATAAATGTCTATTTTGGTTGAGAGCATGCTAGATAAATTTCTATCTTAGAATACATGCTTGAAATGTGATGATTGACTTTAAATGACAAGTGGTGATCTATAAATTGTAATTGGGGATTTTGTTGGGTATGTATGGATTACATGGGTTACATAATGTTGTTAACTTTGAGAACGTAGCTATGAACTTTAGATCATGAACACAAGAGGGTTACGTTGCAAATAGCTTCTATACCCTAGAATTTGGAAAGTATAGAAATGACTCAGCAGAGTCAACGATTGGATTAGTATGATTATAGAGAACTACATCCTTAAGTCATACGGAAAATGGGGCTTGTTTGATGGAGGTCAAACCTCCGAGCATGTTAACTGTATGAAGGACACTTGGGTATTAGAGACATGATATTATTGCTCTATTGTGTTTATGTGCTAGTTAGTAATCAAATGCATAAATATGTGATTGAAAAGTAAATACCTACTTGTTTGGATTAGTGCATTAGTTCATACACTTCCATTGGTTGAGCATTCGAGTATATATTACATGTGCTTGCATTTGAGTCCAACTGGCGTTGTCTTGTTTGAGTCTTTGGTGGGACGATGCATTGTCTTCACGAATTGTGGGATTCATGGTTGCAATGGATAACCGTGCCAGGTTTGCACACACCCCTCAATCGATGGCTACGGTGGGGATGTAGCTAATCATTGTTAGAGTAATACACATGACCTTGATATGTATGGAACTCGAGCGGGGAACGTCTCGGGGACGTCTTTACCACGAAAGGGATATCGAGGACACATTAATTGCACGTGTTTTGGAGGAGCTACGCGGCGGAAGTGGAAAGGAAATCATATTCTCCCTTATGTGGTTTATATTACGAGCACTTATGTGAACTATTGTGCTATGTAACTCATGATATGATTTGCCTGAGATGATGATTGTATGATGAAATGTTATACAAGAAATAAAACATGCTATTCATGATTAGAATGGAAAGCATAGTCTCCTTTATATGATTTATTGTACGAGTTATGTGGAATGATGTACTATGAGACTTACGGTATAATTGGTTTATGTGGATGATGGTTTGATGAAATGTTACAATATGAAGATAACATGTTATACATATTGGAAATGATAATCGTATTCTATTTGATATGAATTTCTTTATGATAAATTATGAAGAGCAATGTTCTATATGACTATTGATAGATATTGTCTATACTGAGGATTATTCGATGAGATGCTATATTATGAGTACGACATGATACATGCATGTTTTACTTGAGCATAATACCATGTCATAACATTGCATTTTTAGTAGTTTACTAAGTCTTTATGACTTACTCTGTTTACATTGTTTTCCTTAGATTCGAGCCGAGCTACTGATTCGAAGGAATCCGCCAGTCTACGATAGTACGTGTGGTTCTTTTGAGGAGGTTGCTACTAGTTTGCATTTTGTAGCCTTTGTTTTGGAAAGGACGAATGGGAAGTGAAGTTATATAAACTTCACTTTGGGTAGGAAGACTTGTGGTTATTGATTTGATACTTGTACTCGTTATGTTATTACTTAGACTATTGAGAGCTGACAATTGTTAGTCGAGCCATGCATGTTATATAATTACATTATTTATATCCATCTCGAGTATGTATTGTATTATTGGTTATATTGTACTCTAGCATGTTTAGATGTTGAGTGTGTAGACTAAAGTTGTAGACTTAGTTTAATGTTGGGTTCTGGTTGTAACATCGCCGATGACTTTGTTTAATTATAATATATAATTGCATAACAAGTTATTTTAATTGTACGTACCTAATATTGTGTCACGTGCTTTGAATTTTTGGGTCTAGAGATATACAATCTCTTAGATCATTTTGTATTTTGGAGCTTGTTAGCTCAGGTGCCATTATGTTATTTGCTTTCATATTTGTTGAATCGTTGGCGTATCGCTATTATAACCTTACCCTTGCTTGTTATTTGTGTGTTTTACCGGCACGGCCTAGGGATCTCATATTGTGGTCCTGGTCGGATCGTCGCATACATATTGTTCTTATACTTATAAGTTTCAAGACACAAATTCAACTTGTTAACATGTTTCATATAACATTATTTCCAACTACATAGATCAGGTAGTCAGTCACATTCACGAGCATGTAAATTATAATACTACGTACCGTTAATAATAATAATAAACAATTAAACATACATAAGAAGTATTCTCCTTACCTCAAATAAGATTATATTCACCGATAAAAATATATAAAAACCTTTCATAATAATCTTCGAAACAAAACCCAAAATCTAACGGTGTTGAAATAATTATACCCGACTCCAAACAACAACTTTACACAGCTCACGATTGCTTCAATATGATTCTCCTCGTTTCTCCTTTTTCTAGTATAAAGTTAAGCTAATTATTTTTAGAAAGGAAATAATGTAGTAGCACAATTAGGCCTGATAATTAGGTGGGTTTAGTTGAAAGGAGTAATTAGTTAAAATGAGTCGAAACTCATTAGAATCAAAATATCAAACAAGTTAAAATGAGTTGGATCGAAACATGTCGGGTTAAAACGTGTCGACCCGTCTCAACCCAACTTCCCCCCAAAATCATAAATTCATGGCATAAAAATGGGGCATTTACAAAAATGGCCAAGTCAAAGATGACTTGGTCATTTGTAGCCTCACTTAAAAAAAATATTTTTTATTGTCTGGTTTATTGATAAACTACTGATAAACCACGATTGGTTTATCGGTAAACCAGTAAAAATGCACCCCTCAACATCCGAAATCGCTGGTTTATCAAGTGGTCGACGGATAAACCAGTTGTCAACCAAGTGGTTTACACTGGTTTATTGATAAATAAACCGGTGTAAACCACTTAATCGACAACTGGTTTATCAGGTCGACCACTGGTGTAAACCACTTGTTCGACAACTGGTTTATCAGGTCGACCACTGGTTTACACTGGTTTATTGATAAATCAGTGTAAACCACTTGATCAAAGATTATATATGTTCATCAACCGGGTCAAATGGTCATATTTGACTAATGTCATGCATAAAAAGGTATGGTTGAAAATAGGTAACAGGTCCGACCCGCTTTAACCCGACCCAATAATATTATTAGATCAAAATAGATTACGTGCATTCAACTAAAAAATATTAATGAATTGGATTGAGTTAGATAAGATAATTAATGGATTGAGTTAGTGGATTAATGGATAATAATTGTGAAAACCTAAATACAATATACTCCCTCCGTCCCTAAATTATCGTCCTCCTTTCCTTTTTTGTCCGTCTCAAAATAATTGTCCACTTTGAAACTTACCTTTTTAGAACATCACTTTTACCACTTTATCCTTACTTTTTCACTCTACTTTAATTATGGGCCACATATATATGGATATTAATAGAAACTACACATTAAACCATTATAAATAATCAAGTCAATTACTTTTTCTTAAACTGTACGCCGGGTCAAACAGAACAATTATTTAAGAACGGAGGGAGTATAAGAATAATCGAGACGATTGACCCGGGTAAGTAAGACCATGCAAACCACTCTTCCTCCATGCAGCAGCTTCAACAGGAGTAGCTTGTAATACTCACCATTATAGCCTAGGTGAATCACTTATATATTTGAGGTGGCAATTAATCACTCACTCTCTCTCTCTCTCTCTCTCTCTCTCTCTCTCGTGGTGACAAATAAATTACTCCTAAAGTCTTCAAGTCTTAAAGTATAAACTAAATTATTAATAATATAAAAATTGTACTAGTTCCTTTAATCTATAGTTTAATATAAAGAATATATATATATATATATAACTTTATATGAATATTTATATATTTAAAATGCGTCAACAAATACCATTTGGTCAAATACGTCTACAAATGTTACTTGGGTAAAAAAAATCAAAAATATTATCAACTTTGTTTAGTTATTATAATAGATAAAATAATGGGGTTTTACAATGTTAATACAATAACATATGAGAACATGTATCGTATAATCTTTGATTCACTAAAATATTTTTTTTCAAAACATTCATATATCGCATTAATATTCATGTAAATGCATATAGACAAGCCGTATGAACCGGAGTATGCTCCTCTGATCATAACAAACCAAATGGATTAGACTGTGCATCTCTGATCAGCTTCCACCGTATTGCTCCTGCAAAATACGTGCAAATCATATTAGAATAGAATGTCCGTCGTTCCAATTAGATTGGATGTTGTCTTTCATTAGCATCAGCGTTGTGACACAAGTACATATATAGCAGGTGCTTGTTAGAGAACAAGTTCACTGAACATGATCCGTTGAGAATTCCTAAATGGAAGTTTTAATTGTCAAATTAAGAATTTTCACATTGCGATAATACATGATTAGTTCTCGGACATGGGGCACGATAGTAAGCTTGTGTGCATCACGTAATACTTTGATTTAATTTCTGATTAATTGACAGTCGCAAAAGGGTAATTTTTGTGTTGCACTGGTGTGCATGGAGGTTAATCAGTGACTAACTTACAATTCGACATTTGTCAGATAATAAGAGAATTTCATGTGTTTTTCATAGTTCATGATTCGAAGACCATGGCCAACGCATGATGAATTTGATTAATAAATGAATCATTGGTACTTGAAATGAAGTCACAGTTATTAAATCAATTGGATTTGACTTATATTCCATATCCTATATTTAATCGGGAAATTAGATGTCGAAAGGACTGTACATGTATGCACTCGTAATTGAAATATGTTTACTTGCTTTTCACCTATTACTAGGTATTCGTGCTACTTGGTAGGTGTTCCCACGATTTGTAAATTCTTGAAATTAATGGGTTAATTTCAAGTATATTAACTAATTGGATTATTTAATAGAATAAATTGTTATTCGTAAGTTACAAAATTGTTGTGAGCCTACAACTAACATTAGCTGTATGCGTGATAAAAATTAGTTTTATTCAATTTAAATTTTGGGATGAATAACTAAAATCATAATTGGAATAAGAGAATAAATTTGATTTCTTGATTCTATAATTTTGTAAGGATTTTGAATCCTCTAAGTTTCTGATTCGGTGGGAAAGAATAAGAAAAATGTTATTATGATGTTCAATAAAAGATGAGATACATGTCCATCCTTGAATTTTGATTCGGTGAGATGGTCCCCCTTTCTTTTGGTTCTGACTCAACTGGAACGGTTTGGTGCTGCTTGTCAATGAAAAGTTTAAAAAGTTTTGAAATTGTCATTCTTCCCTAGTAAGTACTTGAGGTGTTTATTATTTGATTTTTGAAATCATAAGTAAGTTTAACATTATAATATTCAAGCAACAAAGTTTGACTTTGGTGTGAGATTTTTCATTAAGGAAAACTTTTTTTTCCCAGCCGTGAATTTCACGTTTAATTTTTCTTGAATTATTCAATCTTTAAGATTAAACTAGTTTTACACCCGTGCGTTAAACGCACGTGCATATATCTATTTTAATTAAATTATACTCAAATAAAATGAAGATTATAAACAAAATTTAAAAATAAATAAAAAACATGATGAAAGAAACAAATTATATCGGTATAATTTGTCTGATAATTAAAACATAAAACCCGTTAACCCACCCAACCCTGCTAGAAAATTACTTGGCTTAACCCGACCTATTTTTTTCGGTCGAAACAGGTTATCCATTTCAATCCAAAAAAAAAATATCAGGTCGGGCCTGCTACCCATATTTTTACTGTGTAAGTGTAGGTTTCTTGGCGGAAAATATGGTTTAAAAACGGTCGACCGTTCTTCATTCGACTGTTTTATTTTAGATTATAATGGAACACGATCCGTTTCCTAACCCACCCAATCGCTTGACGTATAATTGATATCATTTAATTCATTATTTTTATAATTGTTTAAGTCATTTTCTCGTTTATAATTTTCTAGAGTTTAATAATTGATATTTTTTGTTATTAAAATTTAGGATCTTAAGTAGTATAAATAGTAATTCAGATATATACTATTCTCTATATAACATATATATTTATTAAATATTTATAACTTGTGGTTGTTATCGACCATTATGATTTAATCATATACATTCAAATGGTTTACCAATAAGTTAGAATTAATTGTGGTTATTTGCAAAAATAAATTTTGTTTTGATATTATAATTTCGGATACGATGAAAGGGACAAAAAAGTTTCAAATACAAACAAATCATATATGAAGATTTACATAGCAAACTTTTTTTATAATTAATTGTAGTTATATTTTATTTTGTAATCACATGTATTCAATGAACATAATTTTTATAGCACATTTGTTCTTATTACAATATTATTTGCTCATTTTAATTAATCAGTAAATTAAATATGCACCAAAAGAAATTTGTATTTACAGATTTTTAATGTGTGACTACTCCTATTAAATACTACTATATAGAAACTTGATATTTTCTACCACATGTAGATATTTACACATTTTCAATACATCTTGAGAGTTGTGTAATCAATTAATCAGATTTTTGTTCTCAATGCATGCTAACTACTATATAATAAATACTCAAAGATGACTTTTCATTTTTAGCAAGTGCATTTTGGCGGGATCTTACCTCTTTTAGACTACCTAGCTTTTATATATATATAGATGTTTAATTTTAAAGATTAATAAAATAGTTTTTATAAATAATCAAGAAATGTTTATCTCATAATTAAATTGACAGATACAATTGGTATATTTATGTGATGAATGATTAGCATGATTTATTTAGGGATGATCATGAGCATATGACCAATGTGATTGGACGTACTTATCTTTGGGATTTTGGGGCCTGCGAGTCTCTTATTTTATTATTTGTAAGTTATATAAATTTTTGCATTGAGAGTAGACTAGAAAGTAAGTTGTTTTTTGGAGGATGTTCGATGCGAAGGCCTACACTTGTGTGGGTAGATCTTACAAATGTAATAGAATCGAATTTGAAGGCGCATGCTTGTATGAGTAATTATAATAAAATGTAATAGAAGTAGTTCTATTTATTTTGTCCCTTAGATTGACCATGACCAATTTTTGGCTCAAATGGGTCGCATAGGTTGGTCATGATCATCCCACCGTTTTTGCATATGTTTTATGCTAGATTTATTTAATGCTTTATGCTTGCGCTCATATGATGATATATTATGTTATATATAAATTCACCTAATAAATTAATTGGATGAGGTTTTGAAAGGAAAACCTAAAGTTTTTGAAACTTAAAAGAAATTTAATTTGATTAAATTTATATCAAACAAATATGGATAAAGATATGTCAGACATATTGTTCCATGCCTTTCATTAAAGGTAGATGACTTGACGATGCTATTGCTTTTAGTCATTGGCCATGAGTCGTTGAGTGATTTTATGTGAGAAAGTTATGATCCCTACCAAGCATATAGATGGTCGTGGGATGGACTTGGTTTTAGGTTGGTCACGAGTCGTGGGACTCTAAATACTCCATCTACACGATGGTTTGATGGGTTTTGTTTGACATTTAGTACCATATGAGCTCATAAAATTGAGGTATATGAGAAGAGATGAGGCAAAATAATCTTGGGGGTTATATATTGATACAATTGTCAAAGAGTTGACTACCGATGGAAATATTTCATGGGCTCATAAAATTGGGGTATGAAATGTTTCTATTGGGTTTCAAGCCAACTAAGAAAAATTTGATTCTCTAAAATCTATTTTGTGGTTTATAGGTTTAAATAAAGGGAGAATTTCAAGTGAGTACAATTTTGAAAACATGTTTTCATCTAGAAACATCAATTTTTTGGACATTTCATGTAACTACTAATTGCTTGTCAAATGACAAAAATGTCATTAATGAAAACTCTGATGCCAAAAATCTCAACGATCGAGGCATCGAAATCAACCTGATGCCAAAATCAATCTGATGCCATGCATCAGAAATCAACCTGATGCCAAAATCAACCTGATGCCAGACATCAGAAATCAACCTGATGCCAAACATCAACCTGATGCCAGGCATCAGAAATCAATCTGATGCCAAAATCAACATGATGTCAGGCATCAGAAATCAACCTGATGCCAAAAATCAAGCCTGATGCCAGGCATCAGAAATCAATCTGATACCAAAAATCAACCTGATGCCAGGCATCAGAAATTGAAAAAGGAAAATTGGAAAAAGAAAAATTAGGAGGTAATCTATCAAACAGGTGAAAGTACATCATTACCCATTTGTTAAGCAAAAAAATTCAAAAAATTATGATGCCAAACAGATTTTCTTAAGCCAAAAAATTCTGATGCCAAGATTTGGCATCAGGACTGTTTTTCCAGATTTTATTGGCCTGAAAAATTCAAAAAATTCTGATGTCATATCTTAGCCTCAGGGCTGTTTTTCCAGAAAGACAAAAACAAGTTATATCTTGAAAGACAACATGAATCAAGAAATATGATAATCATGCAAAAAAAAAAAAAAAAACTGTGGCTAATGGAAAATGTAAGCATCAATATTTTAAATGAAAACAAAGTTGACAATGTTTCAAGGAAGCTGAAGGAGATTATGAGGAGAAAAAGGAAAGAACCACATAAGAAAGTAATATCATACAGAAAAATACTTGGCTTGTGGGAAATAGTTTAGGAAGTAATACAAACAGCCAGGAATGGCATGCTGGTAAAAAAGGACCACCAGTTCATAACAGATGATTCTTCAAGGCAAAAGCGGACAAATTTCTGAAACCTATTTCAAAAATTAGCTATAAGTTCTAAGCTAACAAAAATGACCAAGATGCTCATATTGAGAATGTTGCTTCGGTGATGAACATGCTGAAGTAATGTAGTTAGTAGCATTGAATACAGATATAACTCAAACCCATGGCTCTGTCAAGGAGAAGAGTAGAAGATTATTCAAATAGATGAATCCCAAAGGTTCAGTGGGTAGTAAAAGTTTGGCACAAACTTTATAAAAGAAATCCTTATAGGTCCTGCATATTAAATTGCAACAACACTAAAATATTGTTCTACCACCCAAATAAGGACAAAATTAACCCATCTCACATCAGCTAGAGGAGAATGAACTTGGTGCGCTTGTAAAAAGCGCAACAAGGCTTACAGCTTATTAACAACACTAAGAATTTGGGAAGCGCTCTGGCTCAAAGAATTACTCAGCTAGATTGTTCCTCAAAGCATTTGTTGAAGAAGAATAAGGACATTGTCAATAGTTGGAAGTATGGTTTCTATATAATAATCCTGTATAATTGAAGGAAGTTAACAGACTGCATAACATTCCACAAAACACAATCTCTCTGAGGCAATCTATCAAACAGGCAACGGGCATCATCAATACAGCCGTTTTCAGCATAAAATTTAATCAAAGAACTACCCACGTAAACATCCATCTCAAATCCCATCAACCGAATCGTTCGATGAACAGACTTAACCAACCGAAAGGCGCGTAAACCACCACAAGCCTTAATAACACAAGGAAATGTATGCTTATCAGGACAAGTTCCATAGCTTAATTGGAATCCGGCGAATTCATCTTCTTCTCCGGCGCCGGCAGATCTCACAGTTGACAATGCAAACGACAATACTGTATTCGCCGGCGAGCTCCACCGTCTTCGCAAACAACAATGCATAATCGGAATCCGGCGTCTGCATAATCGGATTTCTTCGGAATCCTTCGATTTGAAAGGTTTACCTCTTAGAATCCGGTTGCGCACAAAGGATCTCCGATCGGCCGCCGGCAATGGCGTCCATCATCCGATGTTAAATCGCCATTTTGTGTATTTCTCGATTGGCGTTCTAGAGAGCCCGATGTTCTCGATTGGAGTCCATCATCCCGATGTTTCTGCGTTTGAGAGCCCAAAACCGATGTTATTGAGTAAACAAAGGGTAGACAAGTACTTTTGCCTAAAAATTGTATTTAAAAGAAATGTGCAAAAAATAGATGGATTAATTTGAAAACATGTTTTTAAAAATGTACCGGCTTGTAATTTTTCCTTAAATAAAATAGTGGGAGACATTTAATATGAAAGACCTTATATTGAATGTAAATATATATTTCATAGTTTACTCATTTTCTGCTTCATTTATTTTGTAGATAACTCTACTAAAACGGCTAAGAATCCAATCATATCAATTCTTGAGTAAAACAAGTTAACTGGCCCAAACTTTAATTATTGGTTGAGAGACCTTAAGATTGTTCTTGAATTTGAGAAGAAAGTTTATGTGATTGACACAATGCCTCCTCCACCGCTTGAGGACCATGTATCACATGCCTATGGAGAATATCTTCGTCATGTTGATAACAATCTCCAAGCTAGATGCTACATGTTAGCATCTATGTCGATTGATCGGCGAGCGATGGTTTTCACATTGCACATGAGATCCTTGTTCATCTACAAGAGTTGTATGGTGAGAGTGCAAGGCAAGTTAGATATCAGATATTTAAGGAGATTTTCAGAAGTCGTATGATGAGGGGTTCTTCGATCCATGGACCAGGTGGAGTGAAGATGATATCACTCATTGAAAGGCTCGAGTTCCTTGGAGTCGTTATGGACAATGAGCTCTATGTGGGCCTTTTGTTGCAATCTCTGCCTCCCTCATTTGACTCGTTTGTTGTTAACATTAACATGCACTCTATGGAAACTAGTCTCCCTGAGTTGGTGAATAAGTTCACAACTGTTGAATCCACTATCAAGAAGGAGAAGTCGTTCCTCCTTGTTGGATCCTCTTCTGGTTCAAAGACTCCAAAGTCTAATACTAAGAGGAAGTGGAAAGGAAAGAGTTCCTCGAAGCCCAACAAAAAGGCAAAGAACAAAGGCAAGAAAAAGGTCAACTCTCAAACCGATGACAAATACAACCATTGCGGAACATTAGGGCACTGAAAGAGAAACTGCAAGGAGTACCTTGCGAGCCTGAAAAGTTTAGGTATATATTTTGTTAAAGTTAATTTATCTGTTAATGATGCTTCTTGGGTATTAGATACCGGCTGTGGCTCACATATTTGCAATGATTTGCATATAATAGCAAGAAGCGGGAAACTGGATAGAAAGGACAAGGCCGTAAGGATGAGGAATGGAGCAAGAGTTGTTGTATCAGCTATTGGGACTTTTTATCTTACTTTAGAAAATGGTTTTAATTTGTGTTTGAACAATTGTCTTTACGTTCGGATATTGTTAAGAATATTATCCTTGTTCTGTTTGGGAGAGAAGGTTTTAAGTTTATTATTGAGAATGGAAGTTATTCCATTTTTAAGGATTCTGTTTTTAAATATACCGGATATTTGACGAATTGTTTGTACACTTTTAATCTTGATAGCCCCAATGTTGTTTCTAATTGTATCTTGATTTGCATTTGTTCATACATGACATTAGGTTCTATGCTTAGTGGCTAATTGGATTGCGTACTAGTTAGCGTGACAACTGTGTATAGAACTTTGCCTTAGAATAGTTTTCAGACTTCACAGGTTCAGCGGAAGACTTCGGCTGAAGGCTTCATCGAAAGACTTCACACAGCCTCCAGTGGCAGACCTTGTCTACATCAGGAAAGCATGACGTGTCCAGCCCTTCATTTGATCAAGCTTTAGTGGATTATTTAATTCAGCCCAAATCAGTTTGAATTTGAATTAAATCATATCCAGATCAGTGCTTGACTTCTAAGACGCGTCCCTCCAGCTTTTCCGAAAAAGCATGAAGACTTTCGCCTCCTGGAAAGTGACAGAGCAGGTAAACAGACTGACACATACAAATTGTACCAACTATTGCATGTCTGCAACTCTGATTGCTCACCTGCTAGTTGCTGCAACAACTCTTCATCATTCCCTTATCAGTATCAGTTGAAGAAGAAGTCCAAAGACAGCTCCAAGCATTTAATGCATTCAACCTAATAGAGCTGTTACTCACTTTGTTTTCACCAACGATCTTAAGAATGCCCAAGCTATAAATACTGCCATTAAAGTCTGAAGAAAAACAATGTTCTGAATCTTTACAACTACATCAAGCTTTATACACTCTGTGCATTCAAGAGATCATCAACTGATCAACGAAGTCCTCAACAACAACAAGAAGATCTGCCTCAACCATTAATCCTTTGCTTCTTATTGTTATTCCATCTACTATTCTTCTGCACGTTGAATATTCTGTTTTGTCCAGCTATTCAATACCCCCACCCCCAAACACAAATAAAATATTTTGTACACGATCCATTGGATATTTCTGTAATAGAACTAGTGGAAAATATAGTGCACATTTAAATCAAAGGTTGACTGCCTTGGTTGTGGACGTAGCACTATTTATAGTGCGAACCATTTCAAAATTCATATGTTCTTTACTTACTGCATTATTCTATTTTCATATCTGTTAACTTATTCATTTAGCTGCAAACTTGAGTAACCAGCTAAGTCTACCGATAGTACTAGCAGACTTAGTCTGTCTTCCTTGCAAGACTTCCGCTACTTCAATCTTTTCAATAGATTGCAAGTTCTTGTTTTAGGAATCAATACAAAAAGTTTTAAGTGTTTAATAAGCTATTCAACCCCCCCCTTCTAGCTTATTATTGTGCCCTTTGGGACTAACAATTGGTATCAGAGCTTAACTCTTCGAAAACTAGTTTTTCCAATATTAAACTCTTGAGAGACATGCTCCAATGGCACAAACACACTACATGCTACCTACGTCAAATGCGAACCACATCCCAATATTGGACAAAGGCCATTTCGATGTATGGAAGGATAAGATAATGCGTTTAATGAATTCTATTGACCACAAGTTATGGAAGTGCATACTTGCATGACGACATGTACCAATGAAGGTAAATCTTCTAGCAAGCATTGCTGGTAATCCTACTGAATTACCAAAAGAAGAATCAGAATGGACCGAGGACGAAAGAAAGCTAGTGGAGCTGGATAGTAAAGCCATCAACATCATAACAAGCTCACTAGACACCAGTACATACCAACAAGTGATCCGGTATACCACTACAAAAGAAATGTGGGAAGCTCTTGTCGAATACTTGGAAGGAGACCAAGATACAAGAGACAACAGGAAGTACACCTACATCCAACAATTCGATTTTTTCAAGAAGGATCCCAAGGAGACCTTGAGACAAGCATACGATCGCTTCAGCGAGGTAATAAATATTTGTTTCTCTTGGTAAAACTTATGACAAGAAAGAAATGAACATGAGATTTCTAGGCTCTCTAGGTAGTCTATGGCATGGTAAGACTACCGCCATGAAGGAATCTAAGAACTTGAATGAAATGACTCTTCATAGTCTCTATGCAAGTTTAAAGGTTTACGAGCTTGAAGTTAATCAAGCTCTAGTGCAGGACAAGCAGTTCAAAACCTTGTCCTTGCCAGCCATGGTACAAGAAGAAACCCAGTTGAAAACAAACCTTCTACTTCCTCCAGTGAAAACGATTTTCTTTCAGATGAACAATTTGCAATGTTTGTTAAACGTTTTAAAAATTTTGCAAAATATGGAAGGAATGACACACACCAGCAGCCTTTCAGAAAATCTGCTGATAGCCCATCTAACAATGAGCTAGTGTGTTATAACTGTAGAAAATCTGGTCATTTTGCATCTAAATATCCAAAGCGAAAATTCGAAGCATGCTGAAAGCTAGGATATAAGAAATTTCAAAAACAAAAGGGTATGCTGGCTGAAGACATTGAAGAAAAACAGGTTGTTACATGGTTTGAGACAGATTCGGAAAAGGATGAGGATGATTGTGAGCAAGCTAATATATGCTTAATAGCTCATGAATCAAGTCCCACCTATGACTCTGAACATGAAGTCGGAATCTCACCTAGTCCCTTCATAAAAGATGAGATCAATTGTGAAAACTTCAGTAAGGAAGAACTGCTCAAGGATAATCAAGAAATGCTTGAGGAGTTCAACTCTTTTAGAGTAGCCTATGTAAAACTCGCTAAGAACTGTGAAAAGCTTGCTACTCAGAATCTTTGTTGG
Organism: Codonopsis lanceolata; assembly: GCA_013146195.2. Taxonomy (NCBI): domain Eukaryota; kingdom Viridiplantae; phylum Streptophyta; class Magnoliopsida; order Asterales; family Campanulaceae; genus Codonopsis; species Codonopsis lanceolata. The sequence goes on along the minus strand of CM028384.1, from coordinate 41,002,860 downwards.
CAGCTGAGATTCAAACTCTCAATAGCTGTCAACAAGAGAATATCAAGCTAAAAGGAGAAAACAAATTTCTCTGTGATAAAGTTGATTGCCTAACTGAGTACATCAAAGGACTAGACCTTGAGAAAATTGCCTTGCAAAAGACAATTGACTCATGGAACAACTCCAAGGAAACCTTCGAGGGAATCCTCTCTAGCCAAAAGTCAAATGGAGATAAATCATGCTTAGGCTATAATGATGAGCCCAACATTGTATGCTCTTCTGTCACTGAGAAAAGTGAATCCTCCGAGACTGCTGATGATACTTCCTTCACCAAACAGATCTTCGGGAATAAAAGTAAACATGAAGTTGGCTATACAAGTGTACCTTATGTTTACCCCAAAGCTTACAAAGGAAAAGCCAAAGAGACTGTGTTGAATCTTGCATAAAATTAGATTTGCTTAAAATCATTCCACTTGATTGTCAGCCAAGAATTTAAATTATCTTTGGTCAGCTCGTAAGATTATTTTGTCAGTTATTCACTTCAGCTGACCTTAATGTGTTTTGTGTCAGTTTGTCTTTCCTTATTTGATTGATCATATACTTGTACTGACACTTTCTTACTTTGTGTCTTTGGTAGATATTCTGCTAGATAATATTTCACGAGATCTTTTGAGATCTCAGATCACATAAACACATTTTCAAATTCAAAATGTGTTCCTAACGGGTTACTCTTGAAGATTATCTATAAATACCCACTGGAAGCATTCTTGAAGATAACAATTTGTTTATAGAAGTCTAAAGCCATTATACTTTCCAGAAATTTCTCTGTGACTTAGTCTTCTTAGAAAAACATTAGCTAGATACTCTTCTTTGATTAATTCCCTCTAGTTATTGTTTAGGCAAACACTGAGTGATTCTACTTCATATCTTTTGAAATCAGTCAGTTTGTCTCACGAGTTTGATTGTTTCTCAATCATTCTCCACAAACACCGGTCTTTTGTTGTACACTGATCCATTAGAGATCAAATAGATTTTTAATAAAATTAGTGCACTTCAAAAATCCAAGTCTGGCCAACTTGGTAGTGGACGTAGCAGTTTATCTGTGAACCACTTCAACTGGTCTGTCAGCCACAACTCATATTCTTGCAAACTGACTCAACACTTAAGAAGTTTTTTTAACTAATCAAGTGTCAGTCAGTTAACAACAATTGTTTGCTTAGTTGTTCAGTTAATTTGTATTTCAGTTTCCTCTCTATATTCAGTGATCAACTTTAAAAACAACTTCTTTTGAAAACAGTTGTGTCAGCTAGCTGACCAACTTTCATCAGCTTAAGCATTTTCAAAGTGTCAGCCAGCTGACCAATTTTCAGCTGACTGAAAAAACTAGTTTTCCGCTGCCAAATTTACAAGTTTTAAAACTCAACCCTCGAAGTTTTTTAAAGGCTATTCACCCCCCCTCTAGCCTTAACTGTTGCCATCTGGACTTACAATTGGTATTAGAGCCCTGCTTTCTGATAAACTATTTTTCCAAGACTAACAGCTTGAAAGCTCGATCATGGCAACTCTAAAAGCTTTTCAATCAAACAATGTCACTCAAGTACCCATTTTTGATGAAGATCACTTTGATATTTGGAAGGAAATAATTACAAGATATATGAACAACATAGATAAACGTTTGATGGAATGTGTAAGAGGTCGTCCTATGCAGCCTATGAAAATTAATACTAAAGTTGGTAAATCTTCTACTGCAGATGATGATACTGTAAACCCTCTTGCTCCTGTAGAAGAAGAATATGTCCTCAAACCTCAATCACAATAGACTGAGGAAGACAAAATTCGATGGATGGATGCCGAGCCGCGTACATATCCTGTCAAGTGTTGTACCTGATGAAAATTACAAGCAGATATATGACTGTGTAACTGCCAAGGAAATTTGGGATGCTCTTGTAGAGTATGTAGAAGGAGATCAAAACACCAAGGACAACAAACTTTATGATTGCATACAAGAGTTTGATGCATTCAAAAAGGATCCAAAAGAATGTTTAAAGAATGCCTACGACATATTTCTCGAGGTAAGTAATAATAGATGTTCTTCTCTTGGTAAAGTTTATAGTATGAAAGATTTGAATATGCGTTTTCTTAGTAGCTTGGGTAGTAGATGACATGTTAAAGTCACTGCCATTAAGGAAGCAAGAGACTTGCACAAAACTCATATACGTAGTCTTGTCGCAAGTCTGAAAATCTATGAAAAAGAACTCAAAACTCAAGAAATTGAGAAAATTTTTAAAGGTATATATCTTCAAGCTGAAGAAGAAACTTAAAAAACTTCTACATCTCTGTCAGATGATGACTTTGATGAAGATGAATTTGCTGCTTTTGCTAGACAATTTAGAAAATATAAATCTTTTAAAAGGAACTTTCAAAAACCTTCAGCAAACTTTCAAAAGTCTTCATCAAATCCTCAAAAACTTTCTTCAAGCTTCCAAAAACCATCTACTTCAAACTTTCAAAAACCTTACTTCAAAACAAATGAGGACAAGATTGAGAAAGAAAAACTATTATGCTTTAACTGTAGAAAACCTGGCCATTTCGCTTCAAATTGTCCATTTACAAAAAATGAGTATTATAAAAGAGCTCCCAGAAATTTTGAAAAACAAAAGGGCTTAGTTGCTGAAGATCAAAATCTTGCAACTTGGATTGAAACAGATTCTGAAGATGAATCTGCTGATTTTGAGCAAGAAGCAAATATGTGTCTTGTTGCAGAATCAGCAATATATGATTCAGATAATGAGTTTCCAAGTCCAAAATATTCAAAAGAGTCTGAAAATGAGCTGTCAAGCTCACCTATTACAAACTCCAAACTGACCAAGGTCATCAAACCTGATCAGTTTGTGGTTAAGAAAATAGGAAATGGATTTTATGGACAAGGAATCATAAGTCAGCTAGAAAGGAAAGTCAAGCCAACTTCTCCAAGGACTGCTAAAGTAAGTCATGATTCAAAAAGGCAGGAGGAGAAGATTACTAACTCAAGTGTTGATGATTTGTTGGAACAAATGCAAGAAATGTATTCCAAGTTTGAAACACTTAAAAGAATCCATGTTTCTTTATCTGGAGATTTTAAAAGAATTTCTGAAGAAAACTGTGAGCTTCAAAAGATCAATGAGCTTTACAAAGTTCAGCAAAAAGAATTGCTACAACTTAAAAGTCTCAATGAAAAACATGAGATTCAAGCAAAAATCTCAGATGCCCAGATTGCTGACCTTGTGGAAAGAAATCTTCGACTAACCAATGTTGTTGATACTTACTCAAAGTCAAAAGCTGTTGTAGAAACAATCATCAGTCAACAGAAAAATCATGAAGACCATCATGGTCTTGGATACTCAAAGGATGATGAAGATTGTGAGATCAGACAGTCAAAAGGTGAACCTAAGATTCTAAAAAAGAACAAGGGATTAGATTATAATGCTGTGCCGTTCACTTATACCAGAAACATGAATCAGCACAAGAGGTACACTAACAAAAAGGATAGGCTGAACAATGACAGTTGTCAGACTTCTGGTCACAAGCCTCTAAATCAGTCAGCTAACCCAACAACTGACAAATGTCAGTCAACTGACAAATGTCAACTAGCTGACAAAAGAGGAGGATTCAGAAGAAAGGGAACTGATAAGTTCAAGCCAATAAATTTTGTTGTTGCTAAGACCTCTAAGCTGAATCATAAGGAATCAAAGAATTCACCTCAAATGACTGATAAACCTGGTTATCACAAGTGTAATATTTGTTCTACTTTTGGTCATCGGTCACATGAATGCTTGTATAGATTTAAACCTACTGACAGAACTAAGATGCCTAATTTCAGGCAAGTTTGGATACCTAAGAAAACTAACCCTTTGGACCCAAAAGTATAAAGGGTACCTGATTTAAATATTCATATTTTCGGTATGCTTAATGGCAGATGATCAATCAACTGACTTATGGATATTAGACAGTGGATGCTCGGACACATGATGGATCGGTGAACTCCTTACTAACATTACTGCAACAAAAGGACTTTCTGTTATTTTTGGAGACAACTCAAAAGGAAAAACTATTGGCTATGGATCCATTATCAGAGGATCTATAGTAATTGAAAATATCTCTTTGGTACAAGGTTTGAAACACAATCTTTTAAGCATCTCACAATTCTGTGATAAATGTATGAGCTGCTCTTTCTTCTCCACACACTGTTTTATCAAAAATAGTATCACTAATGAAATTTTTCTCACTGGTTCCAGAAAAAAGGAATGTTTTTGCTATTGATTTACTTTCTTTAAATAACAGTACTCAAATTTGTTTGGTAGCAAATAATATTTCAAAAAGTTCATGGCTTTGGCACAAAAGACTCTCACACTTGAACTTTAAGTATCTTTCAAAACTTTCAAAAGGAGATTTGGTAAAGGGTCTGCCGTCCATAAATTTTCCTACTGATAAAAAATGTGATGCCTGTATTTTAGGAAAAATAACAAAAACCTCTTTCAAACCAAAACCATGTCTTTCAACCAAAAGAATTCTTGAGCTTCTACATATGGATCTATTTGGTCCGATTACAACGGCAAGCTTAGGAGGAAACAAGTATACTTTGGTTGAGATCCTGCATCTGCCAAACACATTTTGAGATCTTGCATCTGCCAAACACATTTTCAAATTCAAAATGTGTTCCTAACGGGTTACTCTTGAAGATTATCTATAAATACCCACTGGAAGCATTCTTGAAGATAACAATTTGTTTACAGAAGTCTAAAGCCATTATACTTTCCAAAAATTTCTCTGTGACTTAGCCTTCTTAGAAAAACATTAGCTAGATACTCTTCTTTGATTAATTCCCTCTAGTTATTGTTTAGGCAAACACTGAGTGATTCTACTTCATATCTTTTGAAATCGGTCGGTTTGTCTCCGCAGTTTGATTGTTTCTCAATCATTCTCCACAAACACCGGTCTTTTGTTGTACACTGATCCATTAGAGATCAAATAGACTTTTAATAAAATTAGTGCACTTCAAAAATCCAAGTCTGACCAACTTGGTAGTGGACGTAGCAGTTTATCTGTGAACCACTTCAACTGATCTGTCAGCCACAACTCATATTCTTGCAAACTGACTCAACACTTAAGAAGTTTTTTTAACTAATTAAGTGTCAGTCAGTTAACAAAAATTGTTTTCTTAGTTGTTCAGTTAATTTGTATTTCAGTTTCCTCTCTATATTCAGTGATCAACTTTAAAAACAACTTCTTTTGAAAACAGTTGTGTCAGCTAGCTGACCAACTTTCATCGACTTAAGCATTTTTCAAAGTGTCGACCGGTGACCAATTTTCGGTGATAAAACTAGTTTTCCGCTGCCAAATTTACAAGTTTTACAAATCAACCCTCGAAGTTTTTTAAAGGCTATTCACTCCCCCTCTAGCCTTAACTGTTGCCATCTGGACTTACAGAATGTCTCTAATGTGAAACTTGAGAAAGGAACGGTAGAGAAATCAAAGTATACCGATAATAGCTCTGCTAAAGCAAAGTCTGCTGGCGGTAGACCTATGAAATCTTTGCTGGTACCTGTCAAGTTTGTCTATGAAATGGCTAAGGCAACCAAGTTAATTAACAATAAACTTAAAGGAATTCTACCGAATCCTACTAAAACAGTTAACAACAGACCAGTCAAGGCTAAGTCTGCTGGTAACAAATCAAGGAAGGTTCAACAGAAACCAATTAAGTCTACTGTCAACAAACAAGCTGAACCTAAGACTACTGTTGAGAATAAAGAAAGTCACAAGCACTCTACAGCTAAAGCTAATAAGAGTCCTCCATGGAACTTTGATCTATGTCATTCTTTGCTGTTTAGGCCATCGGCCTAGAATACTGCTAAGAGTTCACACAAAATCGAGAGACCTAGTTCTCTCAAGGTTAGGCGGTATGGGTCCCAGGTTGCTAATCCTCGGGACCCGAAAATAAAAGGGGACCTTGTTCCTTTGACTTTTTCAGGTCTACTTCATGGCTATAGATTCAGAAGATAAGGACATCTGGTACCTTGATAATGGTTGTTCAAGGCACATGGCATGAAATAGAAGTCTACTCTCGGATATAGCTGGAGCTAAAGGTCCTACGGTGATTTTCGGCGACAATGCAAGAGGAAAGACAATTGGGTATGGCTCAATCACTTGAGGAAGTCTCTCCATCAACAAAGTTTCTCTAGTGAATGGCTTAAAGCATAATCTTATGAGCATATCCCACCTGCGACAAAGGACTCATCGCCAATGCTGCTCAACCAATGTCTCATCAAAGATCGTGAATGGGTGCTCAACGTTCTTGGCCAGGCAATAGACAAGGAAAGCGTCTATGTCGTGGACTTAAATCTTCTAGGGAGATCCTCCAGCCTTTGCCTAGTTGCAAACAACATTCGTGACAACAGTTGGCTTTGGCACAAGCGTCTCAGTCATCTCAACTTGAAGTACCTCTCCAAGCTCTCCGAAGATGGGCTTGTCAAAGGTCTACCTACGGTGTCTGCCGACCACGACAGAAGTTGCAAAGCTTGCCAGTTAGAAAAACTCTCCAAGTCTTCCTTTAAGAGCAAGTCGGTCATGTCAACTTCGGACCTCTTGACGCACGCATGGATCTCTTTGGACCAATCACTACGGTCGGTATCTCTAGAGACAAGTATACACTTGTAGTAGTTGATGACTACTCTAGGTTCACCTGGATCGAAACAATGACTTCAAAAGATGAGACACATGATCGGGTCACTATTCTTTTCAGAAGACTTCAAGCCCAAAAGCTTGAAAACATAAGTGACATCAGATCAGATAACGACACCGAATTCAAGAACAACAGTGTTGAAAGATACTGCGACGACCACGGGATCGGCCACAACTTCTCTACTACCGAAACTCCTCAACAAAACACTGTAGCTAAACGAAAGAATAGAACACTCATTGAAACAGCAAGAACTATGCTGGCAGAAGCAAGACTTCTAAAATACTTCAGGGCAGAAGCTGTCAACTCTGCATGTTTTACCCAGAATCGATCCCTAGTAAATAAATTTCACAATAAAACTCCATATGAAATATGGAGAGGAAGAGCCCCAAATTTAGGATTTATCAAAATCTTCGACTGCAAATGCTTTATTCTATATAATGGAAGAGAATATAAAGGTAAATTTGATTCAAAATCAGACGAAGAAATTTTTCTGGGCTATTCCAAACATTCAAAAGCATTTCGCATATTTAACAAACCCTCTTTGAAAATCTTAGAATCTGTGCATGTTATTTTGATGAATACAATTTATTAGAGCCTCGAAAGGCTCCAAATATTGCTGATGATTCTAATGATGTTGAGACAGGTATATATATAACTTCTACTTCTACTTCACCTTAGAATCCTCCATACATGACTCTTTAAAGTTACGTAAATCCGGCTTGACAAACTTCAACTACGATGGTACCTCTTCCAACCCTTTGTTGACCACCCCAGACATCTCTTCGATTCTATCTCAAACACCTTTGCAAATCACTCGCCCCTTCTTGTTCACGAGAAATGAAGGTGCGGAAGATTCTACCAATTTTTGGTGAATCACCTTCTACCACTTCTCAATTCTCTAAGGGGAAGAACTCACCGAAGTGATCTTCCTCAATTTGTTATTAAAATAAGAGATCACCCGTCTACTAAATCATTGGTGATCTTAACTCGGGAGTTAAATGCGAATAATGTTCGAAATGAGACCATGTTTGCCTTCGCATTAGGTAATAGAAATCGAGCAAAAGATTGATGAAGCTATCAAAGACCATTCTTTGGATTGAAGCTATGCAAGAAGAGATGAACAGTTTGAAAGATGCAAAGTGTGGAGCTTAGGATTGAACTGCGGCCATCCGGTCGCTAGGCACAGTGGGTATTCGAAACAAGAGAGATGAAGATGGAAATGTAACTTGAAAAGAAAGCTAGATTGGTTGCTCAAGGATACTGACATGAAAAAGGAATTAACTTCGATGAAATATTTGTTCCTGTTGCCAGATAAGAAGCAATCAGACTCTTTCTAGTCTATGTTTCGTTCATGGACTTCAAAGTATATCAGATGGATGTGAAGAGTGCCTTTCTCAATGGTGATCTTCAAGAAATGGTATACGTTCAATAACCTCCAGGTTTTGTCATCCAAGACAAACAGGATCAAGTGTACCGACTCAAGAAAGCACTCTATGGCCTTAAACAAGCTCCCAGAGCTAGGTATGAAACTCTATCCAAGTTCTTAATTGAACAAGGATTCGTGAGAGGGAGAATAGACACAACTTCTGTTCATCCTCAAGCACAAAGGTCATTCTCTACGGTATAAATCTACGTTGGCGACATTATTTTTGGATCTACAGCCAAAGCATGTGCAAAAGATTCGAGAAGCGATGCAACAAGTTCGAGATGAGCATGATGGGAGAGCTCACCTACTTTCTAGGACTTGATTCAACATACTTGGAGGGATCTTCATCGACCAAACCAAATATGCAAGGAACTTATCAAAGAAATTTGGTCTTGATTCGACTAAAGGATTCGAGACTCTAATGTCTACCGACTGCCATCTTGACAAATATGTAAAGGGAAAGCAAGAGAACGTGACCAAGTATCGAGTAATCATCGGTTGACTTCTTTACCTTACTGCCAGTAGACCTGATATAATGTTTGCTATTTGTGTTTGTGCTAGATTTCGAGGCTGAATCGAAGGAATCAAACTTGCTTGCAGCCAAGCGTAACATCGGATATGTTTCAACAACTACAAATACGCGGGTATACGGTATTCAGGAACGACTTCGATCTAGTTCGATGCGAGATCTGGAGACTCAGTAGCCTTACGTAGACACCTCAATTTCGTACCTGATGCGTAACTTTGACTTATGCGATATCAAGACCTATTAAAACTTAACAAATGTCAAGGATTCTGATGTGTAAAAATGCAAAAGACAAAGCATGATGTGCAAAAAGAGTAAAATGCAGGTGCCAAAGTGGCAAAAAGGGTGACTGAGAATTGAAGGAGGCTGGCCCGAAAGGTCATGGCGGGCGTCAAAAATGGTGGTTCAGGCACCAAACTGCTCTGATGCACTCCAAAGTTAACAGCATGCATAATTCTGAAGCACGGCTGGCCAAAGGCGGTGAAGCACGGCGTGAAATCCACAAATGCCGGTGATGTC
>CM028384.1:40959991-40993592 GCA_013146195.2 Codonopsis lanceolata | reverse complement strand
ATAGTCATCGATAAAAGTGAGAAAATAGGATGCTCCATGACGTGCCTTAACATTCATTGGTCCGCAAATGTCCTGAATGGACTAACTCTAATGGGTGTGTGGCTTTTTTGCCTTACAAAGGCTTTCGGCAAGCTTTTCCCCAAACAAGATTCACACAGTAGTTGACTTGGTGAGAGACCAAATGCCTTCAGCTAATCTAGTCATCCTATCTTTTCCTATATGTCCAAGTCTAGCATGCCACAACTTTAATTAGAATCATCATAAACCATGTAAGAAAAGAAATTAAGAGAAGAATTATGGGAATCCAACAAATCTAATTTAAAGAAATTATCTCGACAAAGAACCATGTCCCAAAACCTCATCACCAAAACAAATATCCAAGTGATCATTACTTAAAATTAAAAGAATATCCATGTCCTAGCAATTGTACTCATGATAGAAGATTATGTCGTAATTCAGTGCATAAAGAACTTCATGAAGAGTCACCAAGCGCCCACTCGCAATGAGTTGGTATGAGTCAACCTTCGACTTTAAGACGAACTGCTTTCCCATGAAAATTCTTCTTGTACCAAATAGAACTTTTCGAGCACCCAAATCCTTCTGATCCTCGTCATACATGTTTGGTTGAGCCTCGAGTCTACAATCCACACAAGGAGAGAGTCACTAATAAAATGAGAGCAAACATAACTTCTGCATGGAGATAGGATTAAGTGATACCTTCTTGGGCTCAGACAAGTCCGAGCAAATGACCCAAGGCACCAATAGCACTTCGCCAGCAATATTCTTTTGCCTCTACGGCGTTTAGAAATCTTGTCACTTTTAGCCCAAATTTCGAGTCTTCTTGCTTTTAGCTTGTCTCTTTGTGTTGCCTGCGGTGGCTTGCGACCCTCAAGGGAAACAAGAGCAAGATCACGAGTCGCAAGACTTATTGCGCCGATTCGCTTCATGACACTCAGCCTCAAGCTCAACATGGTGAGATACATCCGCAAGTCTGAATGGAGTCCGTATGAGTCAAGATGCGCCTCAAACCACTCCAAGAATCCAAAGGAACGATCACCGCTTGAATTCTTCGCTCATCGATAAGAGCAAACTCGAAGCCGGTTTTAAGATCACTAATCATTCTTTTACATCTCAATGTAGTTGTTCAAGAATGTTTCAAGCTTCTCGTAAATCTTATAGCTTTCAAACTTGTAGGTCAAAGTCCTTAACTTTAGCAAGCAGTATTCCCATAAATGCGCTTTAATTTGGTCCCACATATGTTTAGCGTCGAAGTCTTCAAACTCGCCAATCGATCATTATGCATGCTACACAAAGATAGTAAAGCGCATGCACATCGATCTTTCTTTTTCCAATAAGGAATTCTGCATTTTTCGACGACAGCCGGGCGATGGTCAAGTTACCCATCTCTCGGTTCTACCATCACGATCAAGGTTGTCCGTAACCTCTGCTCGCTTAGCAAGTACGTGATTTTCCTTTGCCAAACACCATAGTTTGAGCCATCTAATTCTCACCTTTATTAAGGTCAGCGATTACATTCTCGAGAAGCCATTTCACTACAATTTGCAATAAGACATAAGCATATATATATATATATATATATATATATATATATATATATATATATATATATTTTTTTATTTTTATTTTTGATTCACTTTTTTGTTTCAAAAATCACTAAATATAATCACATCATACACGTAAAGGAGGAAAAATCATCGAGGCTCGTAATCACAACCAAAGTATGCACAACATGAAAATATTCATAAATTGATGATTTAAACAAAAGAAATATGATAGAACTAATCCATCAAGCACATATGATGTACATAAATATTTTCACTCTATTAAAAATAAATTTATTGTCTTTGAGAAGTCCCAATCGCAATTTTAGAGCCCAAAACGATAATTAAATATGCTAAAAAATGACTTAAAATAGCTTAAAATTCACAAAGAATTTTAAAAATTTCCAACAGCCCCAAACAAACCCTAAATAGTCACATAATGACAAAACAAAACTCGAAATTATTTTTGTATTTTTAAAATCGAAAACATGTTTTTTAATAATCAAAATCAAAAAACATTGCTAGGCTGAATTGATCAAACAGACCACCATTGACTCGTGACGGCCAAAACAGAGCCATTGCTTTTAGACGGAGTCTGCATCAAGCCAAGACGCTGGCCTCTTACTCGCCACTGTGGGCTTCCCAGAAGCTGATCAGATGCTGATCAGAACGATCTCGAATCCGGATTCCAACACGAAATCCCAAGGTTGTGCCGGAACTATTAAGAAGAGGACAAGCACTTGATAAACAAGTAGTGCTAGTCAAACAGCTTGAGCAAACGCTCTAAACATGAACAAACACCGCACTAAAATACATGTTCAAAAATCGAATTAGCGAAGCAATACATGAAAGAAGTCCCAAGCTATGAAGCTCGAAACCAACGAATGAAACCAAGAGACATTATCTCTCAAAGGAGAAAAACAAAACCGCGCGTGCCGCAACAATGCAGACGCTAAACAAACCATCGGCACTCCAGTCGGGCGCTTCAACAAAGAACCAACTCGATATAACATTTACCCAACTGCTAAAGCATGGGGTCAACCAACAACCATAAAAACTAGAATAAAGAAATTCCCCAAAGCTATCGCGTGCTGGAGACAACTAAAATATATACTAAAACCACAAACAAGGCACGACAAGACGTCGGCCCAAGAAATAATCAATACAAATACCCAAGTATTCTACCCGATCGTAAAGTCTAAATAACTTTACAAAATGTCGATCTCACAAGAATAACAAAGTACATGAAATCAATGACAATGCTAAAAAGGAACAAGACAAGCTACTACTCGGGAAAGCGTCAGCTACAAACACGAACCACACGATCTAACATCGATCTATCGACCACCGCGCCCGCTAGCCACGATCTACTCTGACCTCAAATTTATCAGCCATCGCAACTAAAAACAAGTACGAGATGAGTCATAATGACCCAAGACGCTATCACAAGGTATATATGCAACATATAATTATGTAACATAAACATAACTGTGGTGTCATTTTATATATGACGTAAAAAAACCCTGAAGAGGCGTCGATTGTTTCGATACTCCACAAGATATCCACTCCTTCTTACTTACTAAACCGTCCAAATGAACCAGGTGTAATTTGCTCATACACAAATCAAATGAATTAGAATGTAGTTCCCACAAAACATCATATGCAAGTATACATATCATTATATATACGAATCAATCGCTATTCACAATAATGCTACTAACACGCAGGTGCATGTTTATGTATATACACCTATATCGCATGTATATCTCTAAATATACATATCAAATCTCCCATAAAATCATCATGCATAAGTGTGCATATCTATATATATACACATCAAGTCTTTCATATATATCTCATATACAAGTATGCATATATCTATATATACATATATCAAATCTCTCATATAACATCAGCCAATACAAACATGGTCAATAAGATCTCATGTTCAACTAACACTTTGTTATCACATAAGTGCCCATGAGGCCACATAAGGGATATAGAAGATACTAAATCAATGTCCGTCGTATTGCTCCCCGCAATCACAATCGTTAATCATATCGTGCCAATGATACCCGTGTTCAGTATCAAAGTATCGAGCCTCTTCTCTGTCCGAGTTCTCTACTCGAAAATAGCACTAGCCAATGTGCTCAATTGGTTACAACAAAGGGGGCTACTTCCCCACAGTAGCTGGGGGAGGTGTGTGTGAAACCCCGAATCCTAAGCGGCGATACATTACAATCACGAATCCCATAATTGTGAAGGCAATGCATCGTCCCCACCATCATCAGAAAACTCAAGTAATGCCACCATTGGACTTATATGCAATGCACAAGTAGATGTTTACTTGCTAATTCTCAAGTAGATATAATGACCTACTAAACTCATACGATTATGCACATTGTTACATAAATCACAAAACCACAATAGGAACTCATTTGAGTCTCTAAATCATAAGTGCCAAGTTTGTTCACTCTATTCACTTCAAGTCCCAAAAGCTAGTAATCTAGTCAACTGGAATATAATTGTCATAGGATCTCACCACGATCCTCGTAAGGTTCAATTGTTCCTTAACTCGACCGTTGAGTCTTTACTACAATTCCAACCAAATAGAGTTTGAACACTATATGTGTCCCAAGACTCTTTTCTATGTTCTCGCTGAGGCATAGCAAGGTTCTCATTCCATTTAGGAATCTTAGTTCAAGTCCCAAGTAAGTTATATAAGGGAAGCCCAAGTTGATTATTGTGAAATCAAGCTTAGTTCAATTTTGATTCATAATTCCACTTAATAGTAGAATCCAAGTTCACCACAATTCATTAACCGTAGAGAACGTGCATCTACGAAGGCAAATACATTCAATATGCTCATAAGTCATATCATAGAAACACATAGAAGAATCAATTTTGACAAGGTAGGAAATCATGCATTTAGTCATAATATAAAATATACACAAGATTCCATATTCACCTATGAAATTCAACAGAGTCACAACTTAACCATCACGATTATACTATCCAAGACTACTCCGTTAGTCTGGATCATGAAGCCATTTACTAAACTCTTCCTAGAGTAGTAATTCATTCAATAACACAAAAGTCGATGGTAGTCAAAGGCTTAAGCAACACTAGAGCGGTAATGACCCGTAAGGTCAAACCATACCCAAGTGAGTCTTAGATAACAACATGGTCATCCTAGCGACTTATATACAAGTAGACTCCATGTATAGAGTACTAAGAAAGCCCCAATCCAAATCTTCTCATAGAATAGTCCTCAAATTCATTATTCAACAAGTAGGTGTTTTTACTCATTAAAGAATCAAGTAGGAATTCGACAAGAGCGAATTCAAACCTGTCAAGTAGATACATCATTCTACAACATGCTCTCAATTGTGCATTTGCTTCACACAATCACATAAACCACATAAGAACTCGATTGAGTCTTATAATCACTCATATCAAACATGCCCTTCAATCCATCCCAAAGTCACGTAGGCTAATATATTAGTCTAACGCACTACAAACATCGTAGGGATTGAATGTGGAGTCGGTATTGTTCAATAACTCCCTAATCTCAACCCCGTGAGTTTTACTAAAATTCAACCAAATAGAGCATTGATAATATATGCATTACATTGCCCTTTCCTAAGTTCTCCTTTCATTTAGAACTCGATAACTAGGCCGTTCATGATCTTAAACTAGCCTTAAACACAATCCCGAGTTTCAAACCCTAGAATCGGAGATTTTGTTAAACCTTGAATTGAAACATAATATTTCACAAGAGTTGTTCCTAAGCTCATTATAAACAACATTCATGCTTTACAAAATTTCAAAATCACAACTTCATAGAGAATTCATGAAATCCTACACATATTTCAAAGGTTGAATTGGAGGATTTGTCTTCACAAAAGATGTTCATAATCATCAATAGAGCAACTATAATGAAGGGGTCATGTCATTTTATTGAACATGAAAATTTCAGGGATTTCTCAACGTACCTTAGTCCTATGATTAATGGATGAAAGGTTGATTAGAGCAAGGATTGTTGTAGAGAAGATCGAGGGCTTCGATTTGGCGGTCTCGTCGATCGTCGTCGGACCACCGGATCTCCGGGAAATGGTCCTTCAACCTAGGGTTTCTTCCATGGACGAATTTTGGAGTTAAGTCTCTGAATCTCTGGTTTGTTATGATCAACAATGGCTGATTTGCTGAATTTTGTGTTTATATACTTCCCAAGAAGTCCCTAATCCAAGTGAAGTGAGTTAAGAGGCTTCTAATTGGCCAAGGAAGGATGGCCATTGATAAGGAAGATCCAAGGGCTCAAAAGGGTTGAAAGTAAGTCAACAAAGGTGGCTTTGAGTCACAATGGACATCCAAGGGCCAAGGGTTCAAGAGTCAATAGCCAAAACACTCAAAAAATGACCAAAGGCTGAAAACTGCCCAATTTCCAGATTGTTGTTACTGGACAGTCGATCTTGTAAAATCGACCATAAATAGATCACACCTCCAAATGAGGTGATTATTGATTTTTGTGAAACTAGACTCTTTAAACTATAGTTTAGCCTTTTAAATTACTCAATTTGGGCTTATATTCATCAAAATATGGCTACTACAAGTTCAAGTACAGAAGCTGATTTCCTGAAAACAGAATTCTGGCACAGCCGTAAGTCAAGACCTAAATGAGGTACTTATACACCTTGGAAAAATACCATATTATACAGGGAGTATCCTAACATATGTAGGTAAAACATAATAAATTTTAGAAAATTCTCTTCTGTAGATTGGTACCAGAATTTTTCCGAAGTTTTCCAAAAACCGGACTGAATCTGTGAAGTAATATGTTGGTCATCTTATTTCCAAATGCAACAAGTCTATGAACAATGATTATGCAAGCATGGGAAATACTAGTACACTTGGTTTAGAACTCAAATGAACTTCTCGCAAGTTGAAAACACAAACAATACAAGCAACGAAGGCAATCCCGAGAAACCCTAAGGCTCAAACGAAGCAACAATGCTTCTAAACTCTCGACCAAGCATACAACAACTAAGATGAACATTGTAAATCTTATATAAAAGGTACTAAGACTCCAATGAGACTTATTTAGGTGCTATCATGTTAAGATAAACACTCGACGCATTAACAACAAAGCATGCAACACGAAAAGTCAAATACCACGAAGGTTCGGGTCTTACACGGCGGGCATTAGACGTGTCTGCGGCGTGGCGTATGATGTGGCACGATGACGTCACCGATAACGACATCACAGAGGATTTTTCTGGAAGTGGGCCCCATTGATGATGTGGCAGGTGACGGGGCAGCCACGTCATCAGTCAACGATTGACCGTTGACCGGCCGGGCGAGGCTCGATCGTCTCCACGCCCAGAGCGTCCACGCCCACGCTACCCAGGTGGTCCGATGACTGCGCAGTCGGTGGCGTTGGACTCGACTCATCAAGTACTTCCCATTGGTGTACTTTTTACCTCGAAAGGAGTGCCCAAAATGGCACGTGTATCGAGGCCGAGAGTGGGGGTCGTTTTAGGTCGAATTTTTATCCCTAAAAATCGATTCGCGAAGGGCCAACTTCGCGAGGCCATAAAACGTTCATTTTAAGTTCAAATTAAGCATATAATATGTCGTTGGAAAGCCCTCACGGAGTACTACAAGTACAGTCCATAAAATCACGATTTTACAGAACATAAATAGGTCGAATCAGCACGCAAAGTTTCAGAAAAATTACTTTTCAACAAAACTTGGGTTTGCGATATTTTGAAAAATATCCAACGGAATTCAACGAGAATTTAATATGTTGTTCGCCTCGTCGTAGGGAACTCAGACATATAAATTTTCTCGAAAATTTTAAAGTTTTACACATAAAATAATAAAACCCATTTGTTTCGTTATCGGGTAAAACTTTTAAATAAACCCAAAAACAAGAGCATGCGATTCATGGCATAACAATACGAGCAATCAAACAATACGGCTCTGATACCAATGAAGGATATATCATATATATATCATACAAGTTCACTATCAAAGCAGTAATTAAGGATTACCTTTATGCGAACTAGAGCCTTGTGCGCAGCGGAAGAATTTCGCTTGAGCTACGATCTTCGTATGCCAATATCCACAGACCTGCAAGTCTCTCTCATCGGATTGATATCACGGAGCACAGATATCAATACTGGTTCACACCGCAAATCCAAGCCTCTTGATGGTTAGGCTAGAGGGAGTATTTTGGTGAGATAGATTTAGGGAGAGAGAGAGGAGGCGCCCACCTTGCTATTAGGCTTGCAATACACAATTAGAGTTTTATCCCCTTTGTTGCCCTATTTATATTATTACAAGAAACCTATTTCTTGTAGGTTAAGTCAATCCTAAACCCACTTGGATTAGGATTTTAATTAACCAATAAGTAATATAAATATTATTTCCATGTGGGCATGACTAAATAATCGGGCCGCAAGCCCAATTACCAACAGTGACAAATAAATTACTCCTAAAGTCTTCAAGTCTTAAAGTATAAACTAAATTATTAATAATATAAAAATTGTACTAGTTCCTTTAATCTATAGTTTAATATAAAGAATATATATATATATATATATATATATATATATATATATAGCTTTATATGAATATTTATATATTTAAAATGCGTCAACAAATACCATTTGGTCAAATACGTCTACAAATGTTACTTGGGTAAAAAAAATCAAAAATATTATCAGCTTTGTTTAGTTATTATGATAGATAAAATAATGGGGTTTTACAATGTTAATACAATAACATATGAGAACATGTATCGTATAATCTTTGATTCACTAAAATATTTTTTTCAAGACATTCATATATCGCATTAATATTCATGTAAATGCATATAAACAAACCGTATGAACCGGAGTGTGCTCCTCTGATCATAACAAACCAAATGGATTAGACTGTGCGTCTCTGATCCGCTTCCACCGTATTACTCCTGCAAAATACGTGCAAATCATATCAGAGTAGAATGTCTGTCGTTCCAATTAGATTTGATGTTGTCTTTCATTAGCATCAGCGTTGTGACGCAAGTACATATATAGCAGGTGATTGTTAGAGAACAAGTTCACTGAACATGATCCATTGAGAATTCCTAAATGGAAGTTTTAATTGTCAAATTAAGGATTTTCACATTGCGATAATACATGATTAGTTCTCGGACTTGGGGCACGATAGTAAGCTTTTGTGCATCACGTAATATTTTGATTTACTTTCTAATTAATTGACAGTCGCAAAAGGGTAATTTTTGTGTTGCACTGGTGTGCATGGAGGTTAATCAGTGACTAACTTACAATTCGACATTTGTCAGATAATAAGAGAATTTCCTGTGTTTTTCATAGTTCATGATTCGAAGACCATGACCAAAGCATGATGAATTTGATTAATAAAGGAATCATTGGTACTTGAAATGAAATCACAGTTATTAAATCAATTGGATTTGACTTATATTCCATATTCTATATTTAATCAGGAAATTAGATGTCGAAAGGACCGTACATGTATGCACTCGTAATTGAAATATGTTTACTCGCTTTTCACCTATTACTAGGTATTCGTGCTACTTGCTAGGTGTTCCCATGATTTGTAAATTCTTGAAATTAATGGGTTAATTTCAAATATATTAACTAATTGGCGAGATTGTGGTAGTTTGGTGGGTGATTATTCTCTTCAGCATGTTTTTCGTGAACAAAACTTTGTTGCAGACAGGTTAGCCGCGTTGGCACATTTTCATCAAGGTTTCCTAAGTTTCAATAATTGTCAGGAGCTCCCCCCATTCAGTTAGATTAGCTTTACAGCAGGATTCTACGGGATTGTATAATTTTCGTCGTTAGATTGTATTTTCCTTATGAGGTAAGGCTCCTCTGTCCCCCCTTCATTGGGTTAGGCTGGTTGTCCCCCTCAAGTTTGTATATTTTTTTTTTCTATCTATAAAATCTCGCATGGTGTCGCCCCTGTTTCCTAAAAAAAAAATTATTTAATAGAATAAATTGTTATTCGTAAGTTACAAAATTGTTGTGAGCCTACAACTAACATTAGTTGTGAACCTAAAGGGTCACACACTAAGAATCGAATGATTCATTTGTTCAATAAAAGAATTAATCAAAATTGTTGGACGTAGTTGATTAGTAGAGATTATTAGTTGACGGATAGAATTCATTTGATCAATTTAATTAAATTTGGGTTTAGTTAATTAATTCGATTAATTGATTAAATTTATTTAAAGTCTAACCTGATATTTAATTGGGCTCGTAAGTAAAGATCATCCGGTTAATTTGAAAAAAATAAAAAAGAGGGATAGTATTGCTAATATTAGATAAATGTTAATCTAATAAGGTAATATATGGTATTAATTGTATTACCACATAATCCTACAAATGAACCTAGACACTATCCTGTATACAATAGAGGTAGCACATATTAGAGTTTTGATTATTTTGGAAGGGATTATGATGATACGGTTTAGAGAAAAATGTATCCTTCATTTTTGTTTAAAAAAATGGCTGTCACTTTAATCACTCAATTATGAGTATTCATTATCTTTTAATATTTTGATTAAGGTGATGAAAAGTGGCCGGCCACCTCCTATTTTTAGATCTTTGGAGTTTACTTTCAAAAACAATTTTTACTCAATCTCTAAGGAGAAAGGAAAAGGCTTTTCCTTGACTTTTGATACTTGAACATAAAGGGATTAAAATTGCTAACGAAATTTTTTATCCGCTGATTTCATTCATTCGTGTGGACTTACTTTGGAAGAGGGACATGTGTACCTCTGCGAGTAAAAGTTCGTTGAACTAGTGGAAGCTTTTCGGAAGCGTTTCGGTAAGAACCCAAAACTTCTGTTTTTCTACTTGCACAATGTGCACGATCGTTAAAATCACTACGTGGTTTTCGGGGCTTGTTTTTTATATTTTATACATGTTTTAAAATTTTAAAATTCCGTTGCTATTAGCCCCGTAACCTAACGAACCCAGCAATGGTATCAGAGCCACGGTTTGGAATTGTGCAAGTATGTTTGCGTTTTTAAACATGTTTTATTTTGTTTAAATATGTTTGGATGTTAGCTGTATGCGTGATAAAAATTAGTTTTATTCAATTTAAATTTTGGGATGAATAACTAAAATCATAATTGGAATAAGAGAATAAATTTGATTTCTTGATTCTATAATTTTGTAAGGATTTTGAATCCTCTAAGTTTCTGATTCGGTGGGAAAGAATAAGAAAAATGTTATTATGATGTTCAATAAAAGATGAGATACATGTCCATCCTTGAATTTTGATTCGGTGAGATGGTTCCCTTTTCTTTTGGTTTTGACTCAACTGTAACGGTTTGGTGCTGCTTGTCAATGAAAAGTTTAAAATGTTTTGAAATTGTCATTCTTCCCTAGTCAGTACTTGAGGGGTTTATTATTTGATTTTTGAAATCAAAAGTAAGTTTAACATTATAATATTCAAGCAACAAAGTTTGACTTTGGTGTGAGATTTTTCATTAAGGAAAACTTTTTTTTCCCATCCGTGAATTTCACGTTTAATTTTTCTTGAATTATTCAATCTTTAAGATTAAATGGTTAATTTTAAAGATTAATAAAATAGTTTTTTATAAATAATCAAGAAATGTTTATCCCATAATTAAATTGACAGATACAATTGGTATATTTATGTGATGAATGATTAGCATGATTTATTTAGGGATGATCATGAGTATATGACCAATGTGATTGGACGTATTTATCTTTGGGATTTTGGGGCCTGCGAGCCTCTTATTTTATTATTTGTAGGTTCTATAAATTTTTGCATTGAGAGTAGATTAGAAGGTAAGTTTTTTTTTTGGGAGGATGTTCGATGCGAAGGCCTACACTTGTGTGGGTAGATCTTACAAATGTAATAGAATCGAATTTGAAGACGCATGTTTGTATGAGTAATTATAATAAAATGTAATAGAAGTAGTTCTATTTATTTTGTCCCTTAGATTGACCATGACCAATTTTTGGCTCAAATGGGTCGCATAGGTTGGTCATGATCATCCCACCGTTTTTGCATAGGTTTTATGCTAGATTTATTTAATGCTTTATGCTTGCGCTCATATGATGATATATTACGTTATATATAAATTCACCTAATAAATTAATTGGATGAGGTCTTGAAAGGAAAACCTAAAGTTTTTGAAACTTAAAAGAAATTTAATTTGATTAAATTTATATCAAACAAATATGGATAAAGATGTGTCAGACATATTGTTCCATGCCTTTCATTAAAGGTAGATGACATGATGATGCTATTGCTTTTAGTCATTGGCCATGAGTCGTGGAGTGATTTTATGTGAGAAAGTTATGATCCCTACCAAACATATAGATGGTCGTGGGATTAACTTGTTTTTAGGTTGGTCACGAGTCGTAGGACTCTAAATACTCCATCTACACGATGGTTTGATGGGTTTTGTTTGACATTTAGTACCATATGGGCTCATAAAATTGGGGCATATGAGAAGAGATGAGGCAAAATAATCTTGGGGGTTATATATTGATACAATTGTCAAAGAGTTGACTACCGATGGAAATATTTCATGGGCTTATAAAATTGGGTTATGAAATGTTTCTATTGGGTTTCAAGCCCACTAAGAAAAATTTGATTCTCTAAAATCTATTTTGTTTCATAGTTTACTCATTTTCTGCTTCATTTATTTTGTAGATAACTCTTCTAAAACGGCTAAGAATCCAATCATATCAATTCTTGAGTAAAAGAAGTTAACTGATCCAAACTTTAATTATTGGTTGAGAGACCTTAAGATTGTTCTTGAATTTGAGAAGAAAGTTTATGTGCTTGACACAATGCCTCCTCCACCGCTTGAGGACCATCTATCACATGCCTATGGAGAATATCTTCGTCATGTTGATAACAATCTCCAAGCTAGATGCTACATGTTAGCATCTATGTCCGTTGAGCTGCGAAGGCAGAACGATGTTTTTCATATTGCACATGAGATCCTTGTTCATCTACAAGAGTTGTATGGTGAGAGTGCAAGGCAAGTTAGATATCAGATATTTAAGGAGCTTTTCAGAAGTCGTATGACTGAGGGTTCTTTAGTCCATGACCATGGAGTGAAGATGATATCACTCATTGAAAGGCTCGAGTTCCTTGGAGTCGTTATGGACAATGAGCTCTATGTGGACCTTTTGTTGCAATCTCTGCCTCCCTTATTTGACTCGTTTGTTGTTAACATTAACATGCACTCTATGGAAACTAGTCTTCCTGAGTTGGTGAATAAGTTCACAACTGTTGAATCCACTATCAAGAAGAAGAAGTCGTTCCTCCTTGTTGGATCCTCTTCTGGTTCAAAGACTCCAAAGTCTAATAATAAGAGCAAGTGGAAAGGAAAGAGTTCCTCGAAGCCCAACAAAAAGGCAAAGAACAAAGGCAAGAAAAAGGTCAACTCTCAAACCAATGACAAATGCAACCATTGCGGAACATTAGGGCACTGAAAGAGAAACTGCAAGGAGTACCTAGCGAGCCTGAAAAGTTTAGGTATATATTTTGTTAAAGTTAATTTATCTGTTAATGATGCTTCTTGGGTATTAGATATCGGCTGTGGCTCACATATTTGCAATGATTTGCATATAATAGCAAGAAGCGGGAAACTGGATAGAAGGACAAGGCCATAAGGATGAGGAATGGAGCAAGAGTTGTTGTATCAGCTATTGGGACTTTTTTTATCTTACTTTAGAAAATGGTTTTAATTTGTGTTTGAACAATTGTCTTTACGTTCCGGATATTGTTAAGAATATTATCACTGTTCCTGTTTTGGACAGAGAAGGTTTTAAGTTTATTATTGAGAATGGAAGTTATTCCATTTTTAAGGATTCTGTTTTTAAATATACCGGATATTTGACGAATTGTTTGTACACTTTTAATCTTGATAGCCCCATTGTTGTTTCTAATTGTATCTTGATTTGCATTTGTTCATACATTACATTAGGTTCTATGCACTTCCAATTCAGGTTAACTGCAAGTATATTTGTACGATCCTGATGATCTAGCAAGAACATAATCAAATTAACTAAGAGAACCTAAACTTCACAACAATTAGCTTCTTTCCAAGAAAATCGTAATAGCAACAAACAGAAGAAGGGAAAAGAAAAAATTATTTTTAACTTTTTATGTCAAAGAAACCCATCCGATATATCTCAAATATATAGTCTCCCCTAGATTCAGGAGGAAATTCCAGGTTGGGAGAAGGAAGCAGTGGATATTTAAGGAAACATAATGGTGGATTTGGTTGAAGAATATCCCTGTATGAAGAACAAATTGGAGGCAGGTTTCCTTTCTTAAGTTAAGTTTGGAGGTGGCACTCTGCTCGGTCAGTAGGCTGTCTAAAACTCCATCCGTTAACTTACAAATACGTTGTGACTTGCATTAGTCATTAAAACTTACGCCAGATGTTATTACCATATAAAAATAAAAACAAGGCTTTTTCGGGAAAGGGAAAAACTAGCAAAGACGAGACGGAATTTTTTTCGAACCTTAAAGTTCTGGATCAATTTTAATTTCTCATGTCAAAAATAGCTACGGGTGGGGTCTATAGACGAGGCAACTTGGTTGTTCTGGTTCAATTCCAACTGTGGGGTACGCGTTAAAATGATGGATGTCTATGTTTTTGACATTTTTCAGGTGTGGGTTTGGTGGTAATTGCTTCACTGGTGTTTGTTTGTGAGCTGTTGCTGGGGTCTTCAATCAAGCCTTAACAAATCCCAATAGATTTAAAGTTAATTCAGGAGCAGAGCAATGTAGTTGCTGAAAATGGTATCTATATGCAAAAAATGTGAATTTAATCTTTCTTCACCTATACCAATGAATAACCTGCCTAAATCATATTATGATAGTGAAATACATCTATAACCAAAGTGTACAAGTCACTTTTGACTATATCTTACACAACTACAGCCTGATCATAGTTTTAAATGCAATATCTACAAATACTTTATTAGCTTTTCCAAGATCCTCTTCCAACCTTCAAGAGAGAAGCATATATCAACTCATTCCATGTATCAGATACTCCAGGCAAGCACTGACTGCAATCTTGAGAGTGCACAACAGCAATTTCTTCTTCTACTGTCTTATACTCCTGTTACGGTGTCAAAAAACTAGAACACAACAAATCTGTCCCAGCCTTTTTGGACAGCCCCTTTGGCCAAACCAAATCTTCAAAACAGCCCGAAAACCTCCCAAAAACAGCCACAAAAACTGCTCCAAAACTCCTTCTAAAAATAGCCCTACAACCTTCAACTATCCTCACCACATCCTATTTAATTTATGGAAATTTCCCTACAAAGATCACCCAAAAATCCTAACCTTGTAATTGAGTTAATGCAAGGTGTAATCTGCCCCAAACCCTTTACCAACAACACGTGAATGCACTTCCTAGCCAACAGGCCAACAAATCCAAGCAGTCCACGTCTTTGGTGTTTCAAGCTCCTCCAAATCAGTCCTAACACAATATATGAACTGCCCAAACTAGTTATTTTAAAACAAACTACTAACAGATTTAATTAATCCCTAATCTAATTGGTTTTGTCTCCATGGAAGACGGCCTCCCCAAGCCGTGTGGCTGCCCCTTCCAATAGTCCAGTCCCTTTGGTGTTAAGCTGGGCTTCCTTGCTCCATTTGGTCTCCCTTGGTCCATCTTCTAGCCTTCCAGCATCTAGCCCCGCCATTTTTAGAGTCCACTTAACACAAACATCCCAGCCCGTGCTTGTCTTGTCTTGACCATAGGGAACCCTTTGTATGCGCGTCTCCTTTGTCGGACTTGTTTTCAATGGGCTACCTGACTTTGATATTATATTCGCACCATTCCACTTTCACTAGCCCATTTGGCTGCCCCACACATATCAAACATTTACAAATCATGAATCATCACTACTACGACTACGACTACTACTACTACTATTACTACTACTACTACTACTACTACTACTACTACTACTACTACTACTACTACTACTATTACTACACACACACACACAATCCATCTAGACTACTACCTGTAGAACGTACGTACGTAGTTTCAAATTCCAACTCAAAATTTAATTGGCAATCGTTAGAGTTTAGGGATTTGTTAGTATAGTCTCAAACTATCAAGTATGTTAATCAGTTCTATACTACGTTGTTTGAATTATTCATTAGTAGATGTCATTTGATGTTAAACAAACACAATAGACTGAAAGAGCACACCAGAGAAAGCACTCTTTGTACGTTGAATGATCTTTTCTATAACATATACCTCCACTTTATGTTTCTATGTGCCTAGTTTTCCCCCCCTCTGCCATATGACTAGTTGGAATGAACAAGTATATACGTCTTATCAGAAAAATAGCATCTGATGATGAGCTTGTGGAGTGCTTCATTTTCTTGATTGCGTCATATTTTCTTTCTTTCTGTTGTCCTTACTTTCTTTGCGTTATACTCTTAGTAATCTCCTAATTCTACTTTTGGTTTAATTCATCTTATGTTTTTTGTTGATGCAGTTTTGGCTTATGAACTTAGGCAGCACTTCTTACATCCCTCTGACTCATCTGACCTCGATACTGCGACTCCTCCCTCTACCTAATCCCTTTGAGACTTTTTCCTTTATAGGTATGTCTTAATTGAAGAAAAGAAGTGTCTCACCGCTCTCAGCTGTTGAACAGACTTGTAGAGTTGCTTTTTGGGTACACAAATGACTATAGAATAATGATCAGCTGCTACCCTCCCATCACGTTTACAGAAAACTGGACTTACAGTGGGTCCCTGCATGTACAACAGAAAAGCGTTAAAATTATAGATTGCATTACTCGTTTTCTAATAAAAATTACCAATCAAAATACCCATAGTATGGATGGGTGCTACTGCTCCTTTTTTCTTTCCTGTGGTGGTAGATAGGGGAGGGGGTACGAGGTTTGCATAGTGTTACAGGACATAGATTCCTATGCAGGACATAGATTCCTGTGCATAGTGTTGAAGCTTACTTCATAGTTAATAGATACGGCTACTTTGAATATGCATTGATGTTTCCAAAAAGTTTGATGTTCAAGGGACGTGTTTGCTATTTGTTCCCTTTTTTTGAAAAATTTGAAGAACTAGGGCAACTGCGAAATGTTGCATCCTTACTAATTAACCTGTCTTAGTTTTCTATGTTGCCGAAGCTTTCAGCTTTATGTTTTTAAATAGTAGCTAATTTGTGTATTCATTGAGTTTTCTTGAAGGCTGAAAAATTTGCAGTAGTTGGTTACATTGTTATGTCCTTGTTGTATGTTGAAAATTTGATGGAGATATATGATTATTAGAGAAACTGATACGGTGTCAAAATCTTGGACACCACCAATCTGTTCCAGCCTTTTATAATCAGTTCCTTGGCCGAAATATTGCTCCCAAAACAGTCTTAAACCCGTCTCCAACCTCCCTTAAACTGATTGTTTTAACATCGATTTTCTTTACAAATATAACCTAACAATTAACAATAAACTCCCCTCAACAAACCCTACACACAACCCTACACACGCCTAAAATTATGTTGTTTTGGACTGCCCAAACTGTCTCCCAATTCCAGCAATTCCCACGCACAAAAGCTGCCGAAAGCACTTGTCAAACCCACGTCTATTTTGCCTTCAAGACAGCCCACATCTTGGATACTATGCTACCCAAAAAAACTGCAACCTTAAGCATGGGAGATTACACCCTAAAGGAACGATAATGAGAAATAACATTGCCCAAACATGGCAGATGATTATTAAAATGGCATGCACAAGATAATACAACTTAACAGTTCCTACATATGGGACTATGACAAAGGCAAAAAGAAAAAGAAAAGGAGAGCCCTGAAACTGTTCACTTTACAAGTAATAAGGAAAGAACATTTTCCAGAGGATTCTGAACAGTTAATACCCAAAGAGAAACAGAGAGCGGGATTGAGAAGAATTGCAGCAACCTTTATCATTGAATCGGCTTGTAGTGTACTTCCGCAAGGGCAGCGAATTTTCTCAATTAGGTAAGTATCTTCAACTTCCTCCTTCAACTTTGTATTAGAACTATCTGAGACACCTTGATCTTTTGATGCTAAGTCAGTAGTTGCACCAGACACCTGCATTTTTCTGTGGAAAACAACAGAAGTCAATGCATATCTATCAGTTTAAGGCGACCAAGAGAAATGATTTTAATAACCTTATACTGATATGCATAAACCATTAGCAAAACTTGTATGCCACTGTTACACATCCCTACTACCAAACAGAAGGGAGATTGCAACTATGGTGTTTGAGTTAAACTCATTGAACTTATTTCTCATGTCTCGTTTTTGTTGCACTCTTGGCGTCATAGCCGCCCCAAACTTGTTACCACCCATCGTTATTGTTCTACACCTGAGACCTTTAGAAACAATCACTTTTTTTTGTCTTTCAAATCAGTACCAATCTTGCTGCCCTCCCACACTATTCTGAACTTTAAATACTCAGCATCTACCCCGTGTGAATAGGCAGTCCCAAGCTTCATTTCTTCGGATGAAACACCTACAACCCATAAACTATTGCTGAATTACTCGACTTTACTCTCACTGTCCTTTGTACAATTTTACTTTTGAACAGCCCCACATTTAGTGCCTCCATTCAAAACAGCCTTGTCTTCGTTCAACAACTGCCACCCAAAAAAACTGCTACCCAATAAAACTGCTACCTTAATCTAGAAACAACCTGCCCACAAACTGTCCAAAATCCCACACACAGCCCACACCTCTTACCCCATATACTCGTGCCTTCCATGTCCATACTTGTGTCTTCTTGTAGCCCGTAGCTAACGCATCCAACCCCGGTTGCAGCCCACTTCGTCCAACCCCTATTCGTTCCTTCGAGAACCTTGGCAGTCCCATGCGCATCAGAAACACAAGAACTTTATCACTGATTTGTGGTATGCCAGAAAGGAAAAATAATAAATGAATATTATAGCTTCAGGCCATAGCAAGGCGACCTTGCCTTCAGGCCAAGGAAGACCCTTACATGTCAACTAACAGGCTATACTGAACACAAGGCACATTAACTGGAAAGTTTGGAATTCTGCATCAAATGTTTATATGAATCAGTGTAAGAAGGTGAATTTTTCTAATCTAACTCATTCATAGACTGATGAAAAAATAACAAAAGACGAGTACAAGATGGGAAGGATTTCCGGGGCACCTATAAGAGATTACCTACTTGAGAGGTCTTATGTATGCCAAATTTCAGATCCTGAAAAAAACTACCATTGCTTTTTATATTTTTTTATCAGTACCACCCGAGGTATTTAGATTATACTTCCTCTTGCTCTTTTTTGCCATTATGGATTTACCCTTTGAACATCTTATTTGATTACTTAAGAGATTTTGACATTGATACTGGACAGAGAGAAGTTTAAAATGGGGAGCCCCCAGTCTTACCATTACTGAAATCAGTCAAAATGTTATGAGCTTGATGGAGTAAATGATGCTCACGAGTATCTTGAAACCAGAAGGGCCATGGACATAGTTGGAATCAGTGATGAAGAGCATGTTAGCCTTTTCAGATTTCCTATAATTATTTTGTGTTATACACCAGATTTTTCAGGACGCAATTTTTAGGGTTGTGGGTGCAATTCTCCATTTGGGTAATGTTGAATTTTCAAAGGGAGTGGAAATAGACTCTTTAGTCATGAAAGATGAAAAGTCTAGATTCCATCTTAATGTGACCGCGGAACTGCTTATGTAGGTGTAGTTTTCCCTTTTATTTGGTTTACCTATCAATAATCAATTTGTTCGTAGGTTGTTGCAACTTGTATCTTATTGAATCAGTATCATGTAATAGGTGTGATGCTAAGAGCTTGGAAGATGCAATGATTCAGCGTGTAATGGTGACTCCTGAGGAAGTTATTACAAGAACACTAGACCATGAAGCTTCACTAGCTAGGTAGCAGGGATGCTTTGGCTAAAACCATGCACTCTCGCTTGTTTTACTGGTGATAAAATTAGCTTCCATGCTTTAAGTCAAAAATATTTTGACAGTCTTATTGCTTCCTCTCATGTTCCAAATTTTGTGATTTGAAAACAACATTTGTATAATAACAGGTCGATTGGAAGCAGACTGTCTTTGATTAATTACCCAGTCACCCGCTTTATGTGGCTCTTTGTTTTTTTTCCTTGCATAAAATATTTTCAAGAACATATTTTATTGAAAATAGTGTCTTCAAATGAAATCTTTGCAAGCCTTTGCGATAGTTTTTTTTTCCATCAAAGTGAAAGTGTAACTGTGTATTCGAAATGAAAGAAGAAGGCTATTTTAATGCATCCCTGTAATTTTTTTACCATAAATAATTTCCTGTCAAAATGAAGGGAGTCTCATTGTTAGACATTGTTTATTATTGATGTATCTACTATCTTCAATACATTATTTTACTGCTGAAAATAACAGATTCAGTTTGGCTCTGTTTTTGCTTACAATAGAAAGGGATTTTGTTATCATTTTACTACCTCCTAGTTTCCAAAGTACAATAGCAGATGCTTGTATTGAGGTATTACTCATGCATATTGATTTTATTTTATTTTTTGGTTTGATATATCATTCTCATTAGTCATTACCTGTTGTTGCTGCCACCAGATACCCAAAGGCTAGATATCAAATCTGAACCTTAAGAAACTCAGCCAACTAATATTCTATTTTTATTTTAATGAAAAACAGGATTTTATAAGAATAAATAATGACACATATGGATGAAAAGATATCCATTTTGCAAAAGGAGAACTTGAAAAAAGAGAACGAGAGTAAGAAAGCATCCTACAATTACCCTGAAACTATGACATAATAGCATTCCAGTCGATAAACCAATTATGTGATAGCAATTCTGTGAAAAGCCTCAAAGGTCTTAGCCCAAAGAGATGGTAGATATACATGTACCAGAAGTAGGTTTAGGGCATGGCTTATTGTGTTAAAAGCATCATTCTGCTCCAGCCAAACGCACTAAAGAAGAGAAAAGAGATCCGACATTTCAAAAGCAACTTCCTATCATTAACCCCCGGAAGCCCAACTCCTTTAAAGAAGCAAAGCTCCAGCTATAGAAAGGGCTAACCATAGTTTCTTGAAGTTAGATAGCAAATTATTCCGTAAAAAAACTGAATGCTTACTCCCTATGCTACATCCTATTTGCCTGCAGTAGTTAGTTTGGAGTGTCCTCTTAATCAAATCCAGAGGATAGACCTCCTTGTTGCCTGCAGTAGTTAGCATGGAGTTTCTTGATCAAAGCCTGAAGAAAACATGAATTGTAGATTTTAAGATTGGGGGTATTTTATTAATGTACTTGATTTTGTTTTAAGCTATTTTGTATTTTAACTGTTAAGGGGTACATGGAGGCACTCCTTCAAATACGGCAAGTGAACTTGATGGATCTTCTCATTCTCAACTGAATCGCTCTTGTCCACCTAATGGGTCTCATTCTGAAATGAATCGCTCTATTGAATCTCTACTAAACAGCTCTCGTGAACCTGATGTGTCTTCTCAACGTCAGTTGTGTCACTTACCATTCACCTTAAGACGTCCAACAATTCAGGTAAGTCTCATTGGTACTTAAAAAAACTATTTACTTTAATTCATTATTGGTAGGGAGGTGACAATTTATATCATTTGGAAAGAGTAGTATTTATGGAAAGAGTGATTTTAAGGTGCTAACCGGAAGGAGAGGCCAAACTGCCAAAGGTTCAATCTCCATCGCATTCCCATTTTTGAAAATGAAAAAGAGGAAAAAATGAGCTTAAGCTATTTCAAATCCTTTACCTTTATAGAAAATGATTTTTCAATTTTGGCTTGAAACACCATGAAGAAGCTAGATTCTCCTTGTCCGGTTAAACTTGCTGGTGATATCACCAATGGTTGGATTCTTTCTTGCTGGTGATAAGATATGACTTCAATACATGCGCCTTGCTTCAACTTGCAGGTGAAGCAAATTGTGCTGGTCGGCTCAATGGGTGGAACAAACCCTTAGCACCCTTTAAACAACATAGGAAATGGGAATATACTGGTTTACTTTTTTTCCATTAAAACATTCTTTTCACTTCTGCCATTTGACCTTTGAGGTTTTCATTCATTTTCTGTATACTCACCCTTTCTCTTAGCTGTTTTGAGTTTGAGACCATCAAAGGTAGTACTATGGTTGCTATTTTCTGTGTGAAACTCTCATCACTCAGAATCAGAAATGTGATAATTTCTTTAAATACTATTTCTTTCTCCTTGCTATCAAGAGCTATAATCTGTCTCACACTTTCAGTGATGAAGAGGACTGAACTGCAACTGGGTTGTTGGGCAGAATAATCTGCTTCAATGCAATGGAAACCTATTCCTTTTATTGTTTCTCCCTTTTCTCTTTAGTACTTATCTCACATTCGCTGCAAATCAGTTTATTTAATGCACTTTTTTACGATTGTAGGTTTGGAAGAGAAAGGTCGAAGAATATCTAGCTGATTTTGGGATCCCATACACGATTATAAGGTTTTCCCTCATCGTTGGTGCCTTTCATTTTTCCCATTTTCTAAGTTCTTGAGTTCTGGTTTTTTTTGGGGGGGGGGGGGTGGGATGATAAGTGGTTTTGTCATATACTAGTACTAGTACTACATGTATTAAAAATTTAGGATGATAAATTTGGCGTGCAAGGTTGAAAGGGGCTAATTGGCCTGACCATGAGGTTACAAAGGGACAAGCTAAAAGAAAACAAATAGGAGCAACTGGCCCTGACTAAGGGATGAGCTAAAAGAAAAGGATTAGAAGTCTTGTTAAAAAATAAAAATGAAAATAAAGGATTAGGAACAATGGACCCTGCTAATGTATAATACAGTGGACATATATACTCGTTAATGCTTAGTAACTACGTGTTTTATATCTTAGCATCATTCTAATTATGTAAACCAATTATGTAATTATTAGGTGAGGGACGTGAGTCTAGACTATCTACTTTGCTGTCTCTAGTTCATAATCCATCTTGGGAGTCAACTATTTTTTTATGGAAGATTCTTCTACACTTGGTATAGCTCTTAATTTTCCATTACAATGCTGTTTCGTCTCTCTTAGGAACTCATAAATCTCACTTATATTGAGATTTGCTTATCCTATGCCCTTTGCTTCACTTCAACTGCATTTATTTCTATTTGATTAGTAAGTTTTTGCTATTAATGCTTCTATGGGTGATCCATTATTTCTATTTTATTAAAACCTACAATATGACTAGACGGATAGAAAATTATCTAGAAACATAAATCAAGCTTTAGGACTTGGTCACTAAGTAACTCCTTGATGTTCTTTGTTCTCCTTTGCTAACTAGTTTTGGTAATTCCTTCTTAGTATCTTTGTCGTCATCCTTAACCCTTGTGAGTTCGTTTACACAAGGACCATAAAGCCAACAACAGAATTAAAGAAAGCTATGTACTTTTTGTTATCATACTTCAACTTATTCTTAAGCTGATAATTGTTTCTTTGAGAGAAAACATTTTCCGTTTCCTCAATTTTGAAATTTTCCTTCATTTGAGACCTTACATGAAGTAGATGGGCCTGATATTAGTCAATGTAATTAAATCACCTTAGACGAAGTGAAGAATACACTTAGAAGTTTGAAGTGACCAACCTTATACCTTTTTTTTTTTGGATAGGAGTCCCAGTAAGGTCCATGTACTCTTGATTACATCTTGAAGAACATATAGCTTGATCTACAAATATATTTTATGTTTATATTTGGTGTACTTCACTATTGCTTGAGATTTCTATATGATATTCCTTAGATGGTAATTCTAGAATGAGGTTGACCGAAAGCTACAGGTTGTGTAAAATGCTCTATTTTTTCATGCCTACTTTTAGCTTACCTTAATTAACACTCCCACCTTTGCTTATCTTAAACCAAATACGGTTTTCAAAAGAGGAGTTTTTGTCGCATATGCATTGTTTGTTTATATTCATTTCATTGGGATTCATTTTATTTATGTTTCAGGCCAGTGCAATAGTATCTCTCAAGAGTATAGTAAATTTAGGCCATGTTGTTGCCAAGGGAATCATCTCTAGTATTGATTTAAAAAACACAAGTGGGAGGTGCAGAATTAGGCCGTAGCTGGTGAAAAGTATCCATTCAAGTTCATGTGGGATAGAACGAAGAGTTAGTTAGGTCATATGTATTTTTTACAACAATTGGAGATGCGATTGAAGTACCTATGGCTTGGCCTTTATCATTGGTATGTTGGTATTACTTACTACATTTTTCATATTCAAATTCGTACGCATGTATGTCATTTTTTACTTCTACTAATTTAAATTCATATATTTGTATGTAACATCGCTGGATTTTGATTCAAGTTAGTTGCAACATCAAAATGTTTCATAGATTCGTCAGGATGAAATACCTATGTTTTGGTAGTGTGGTATATTATTTTTACTCGTGTGATACAATTACCACACATGGTTAGTGTAAGGGTAAAATAGGCAAGGCCAATTTTTACTTGTTTTCACATTTCTTGGTCAAAATAGGATTTTAGATAAGTTTGTGTTAATTTAGGACTTAGTATATTGTGTTAGATTTAGTTTATTTATTTTTGGTAGCAAAATCTTTTTCTAGATTTCGGCTACACCATTTTTGGTAACTAAATCTTTGGAAAAATCCTAGTCAAACTAAGTCTCTTGACTTCCTTCATATTTGGTAATAAAATCCTACACAATTGGTAAGTTGTTGATTATTTCCTTATTGACTAATCTTTTTCCTTGTAGTAGATGGTTTCCTTTGTGTGATGTGTAGGTTATCAGGTGTATATATTGAGGAGCTGGAGTACGGGTTTTTACACAGAGTTTGAGAGCAAGAACAAACAGAATTCATCCTTGAGCAGAAGCATAAAATCCTGAAGTTGTTTTTCAGATCTGAAGATCATACACTTGCTGAAGGCTGTAAATGTTACTACATTGGCAGTAACATCAGATTTCTGGAAAAACAGTTTTTGTGCTTTCTGTTTTTGTTTTTAAGGAGGCTGAGTTTGTTTTTATCCCACGTTTTGTTTAACTGTTTTATGTGGGTTTTTGTTCTCCAAGATTCATTGTCTTGTGAGAATTTTTGTTAGTGATTTCACTAGTATTTTTCGTGTAAAACATTATTATTTTTAGTGAAATTTGTGTGGCCTTGAGGCTAGGTCTACAAGTATTAACTTGTAGATTTTTTTTGGTAAAAACTTGAGTTCAATCTTTCTGTTTTGTGCTGTGTTAAAATCAATCTTTCGCTGCTACTATTATTTGCTGATTCATTGTGATTCCCATTGTAGCTACAATCACAGCTACATTGGTAATCACGTTGATCTCTCTTGAGAATCCGTGCTATAGTGTTCTTTCAGTTAGTTTTATTTTGATATGCTTAAATTATTGAAAGACTTGGTTTAGAAAAAATTAATTGAAGTGTTGGTGATTAATTTTATGATAATATTGTGATGATTACTTGTCTTTTGTTCTTGTACCTTGTACTATTTTTCATATTTTGTTTTCACATCTTGTCCTTGGGGGGGGGGGCTCTATTTGTATTGCCTTAATATTACTAATTATGATTTTTTAAAGAAGTGCCCTAATAGCATATAGCATGTGATATAACAACCTTTAAAGATTAACTATTGAGGCGTTTTGAAGTGTCCTAATAACCAACCATTGAACTGCCTCTACATCCTAGCTATTGAGACACTTGTAAGTGTTGCTTTAATGGTTTTATTGAGGCATTTGATGGTAGTTAAAACAGTTTGAATTGTTTTAAAGGGACACTTGAAAGGGTCACAATAGTTAATTTTACACATTTCAAATTACTTTACGGGGCACATTAAAGTGACACTACAGAAAATATATTGAGGCATTTACATGAGCCTCATTATGTTATAGTCTGTTAAAGCACTTGAAAAAGCCTCAATAGTCTATTGGGGCTTCAAAACACGCGACACTTGGTTCAAGTGCCCCCAGGTTAAAAAAGCGTCAATAGGGTACCTGTTGAGGCACTTTTAAGAGCCTCGAAAGACATAATTTGTTGTAGTGATTTCATCTAGCATACTCATCACCAAGATATAAATTAATCTAGCATGCTCATAACTTTCAATTCATGAATCATAGTTGACCAACCTACTCTTATTGGCATAAAAGTCAACTCAACCCAATGAAGTCAAACATTACATTTTAATCATGTAATCCATAATAATAATTCATTATACATGCTCACAACCAAAATTCATGAATTAGATAGCATCATACTCTCATATGCATGATAGTCAACTCTTATTCTTAAAAGTCAAACGAAACATTCAAACATGTAAGTCATTGTAAAAATTCTTCTTCATGCTTACAATAAAAAATTCATCAATTAGATAGCATCATACTCTTATGTACATGAAGGTCAACTTTACTCTCAAAAGTCAAACGAAGCATTCCAACATGTAACCCATTGTAAAAATTCATTCTTCATGCTTACAATCAAAAATAGAGATTCAACAAGTATACTTCCAAACTCCCAAATATATATCCATTTATAATTCTAACAATTCATAATATCCAAAAAACTTAATCAAGATATGCTTGAAGAATTCAATTCCTTTAGAGTAGCCTATGTAAAACTCGCCAAGAACTATGAGAAACTTACTACTGAGAAATCTCTGATGGCAGCCGAGATTCAAACTCTCAATAGCTATCAACAAGAAAGTATCAAGCTCAAAGGAGAAAACAAATTCCTTTGTGACAAAATTGAATGTCTAACTGAGCACATCAAAGGACTTGACCTAGAGAAAATTGCCTTGCAAAATACAATTGACTCCTGGAACAACTCCAAAGATGCCTTCGAAGAAATCCTTTCAAGCCAAAAATCTAGTAAAGATAAATCTGGCATAGGATATTCAGATGAGCCCAGTATGACATTCTCATCAGTCACAGAGAAAGGGGAATCCTCCGAGACTGCTAATGATATCTCTTTCTCTAAACAGACATTCGGAAACAAGGGGAAACAAGGCCTTGGTTATTCAAGTGTTCCTTATATTTACCCCAAAGCTCAGAAAGGGAAAGCCAAGATTACTGATTCAGATGAGAAACCTGAGAAAGCAACGGTAGAAAAACTAAAGTCTACCGGCAACAACTCTGTCAAGGCAAAGTCTGCTGGCGGTAGACCTACTAAATCTCTACCGGTGACTATCAAGTTTGTCTATGAAACAGACAAGGCACCTGCACCTGTTGAAAGTAAACTTAAAGGTATTCTACCTAATCCTCCTAAAAAGGTAATCAACAGACAAGCTAAAGCTAAGTCTGGTGATAACATACCTAGGAAGATTCAAAAGAAACCAATTAAGTCTATCGTCAACAAGCAAGCTAAACCAAGAATGAATGTTAAGAAAAAGGATAATCATAATCATTCTTCAGCTAAAGCCACTGACAGTTCTCTATGGAATTTCCATTTATGTCATTCTTGCAATTGCCTAGGCCATCAGGCCCCAGAATGTCTGCTAAGGTTCACTCCAAAATTTGAGAGACCTAGTTCTCTCAAGGTTAGGCAGGTATGGGTTCCAAAAGGTTGCTAATCCTTAGGACCCAAAAGAAAATAAAGGGGACCTTATTGCTTTAAATCTTTTTTTAGGTATGCTTCATGACTAAAGAATCAGAAAACAAAGACATCTGGTACCTGGACAGTGGCTGCTCAAGACACATGACAGGAAACAGAAGTCTACTTATAGATATAGCTGAAGCCAAAGGACCCACAGTTATTTTCGGAGACAATGCAAGAGGAAAGACAATTGGATATGGCTCAATTACTAGAGGAAGTCTCTCCATCAACAAAGTCTCTCTAGTGAGTGGCTTAAAACACAATCTTCTGAGCATATCCCAATTCTGCGACAAAGGATTAATACGCCAATTCAACTTCAACCAGTGCCTCATCAAAGATCGTGAATCCTGCTCTATAATACTGACCGGAAATTGACAAGGAAACGTCTATGTCGTGGACTTAAATCTTCTTGGGAGATTCTCAAGCCTTTGCCTAGTTGCTAACAAAGTTCGTGACAACAGTTGGCTATGGCACAAGCGTCTCAGTCACCTCAACTTCAAGCACCTCTCCAAGCTCTCCAAAAATAGGCTTGACAAAGGTCTACCTACGGTGACTGCCGATCATGACAGAAGTTGTAAAGCCTGCCAACTAGGAAAACTTTCCAAGTCTTCCTTCAAAAGAAAGTATGTCTTGTCAACAAACAGACCTCTTCAACTTCTGCATATGGATCTCTTTGGACCAATCACTACAGTCAGTATTTCTGGAGACAAGTATACACTTGTAGTAGTTGACGACTACTCTAGGTTCACCTGGATTGAAATAATGACTTCAAAAGATGAAACATATGATCTAGTCACTGCTCTTTTCAGAAGACTTCAAACTCAAAAGCTTGAAGACATTAGTGACATAAGATCTGACAATGACATTGAATTCAAGGACAACGATGTAGAAAGATACTGTGATGACCACGGGATCGACCACAACTTATCTGCTGCCGAAACTCCTCAACAAAATGGTGTAGCTGAACGGAAGAACAGAACACTGATTGAAGCAGCAAGAACAATGCTGGCAGAAGCAAAACTTCCAAAGTACTAAGGCGTCAACTCGCATGTTTTACCCGCAGCGCATCCCTGGTAAACAAGTTTCATAACAAAACTCCATATGAAATATGGAGAGGAAGAGCCCCAAACATAGGATTTCTTAAAATCTTCGGCTGTAAATGTTTTATTCTTCATAATGGAAAAGAATATAGAGGAAAATTTGATGGAAAATCAGACGAATGAATTTGTCTGGGGTATTAAAAATATTCAAAAGCATTTCGCATTTTCAATAAAACTCATTTAAAAATCTTAGAATCTGTGCATGTTTCTTTTGATGAATATGACTTGTTAAAGCCTAGAAAGGCTCCGAATGTTGCTAATGATTCTGATAATGATGAGACAGGTGCAAATACAACATCTACTTCCACTCCTCTTCAGAATCCTGCAACAGCAGACCCTTCCAGTACCACTAACCCTTCTCCAGCAAACTTCAACTCTGCCGATACCAGTTCCAACTCTTCTGTTGACCCAGAACCCATCTCTTCTGTCTTACCTCAAACACCTCTGCAGATCACTCATCCTTCTTGTTCACCAGAAAATGAAGGTTTTGAAGATCCTATCTCTTCTGAACCAGATTTTGGTGAATCTACCTCTCAACCTACTCCAGAATTCTTAAGGGAAGAACCCACCAGAAGTGATCTTCCTCCAACCATTATTGAAACAAGAGATCATCCTATTTCTCAAATCATTGGTGATCTCAACACAGGAGTTCGTACGAGGAATAGAGTTTGAGAAGAGACTATGTTTGCATATGCATTCGTATCTAAACTCGAGCCAAAGAAGATTGATGAAGCTATTGGAGATCATAACTGGATTGAAGCTATGCAAGAAGAGCTGAACCAGTTTGAAAGATGCAAAGTGTGGAGCTTAGTTTAAAGACCGACTGACCATCCAGTTATCGGCACCAAATGGGTTTACAGAAACAAAAGAGATGAAGATGGAAATGTCACCAGAATAAAGCTAGATTGGTTGCTCAAGGCTACCGACAGAAAGAAGGGATTGACTTCGATGAAACATTTGCTCCTGTTGCTAGATTAGAAGCAATCAGACTCTTTCTAGCCTATGCCTCGTTCATGAACTTCAAAGTGTATCAGATGGATGTAAAGAGTGCCTTTCTGAATGGTGATCTTCAAGAAACGGTATACGTTGAACAGCCTCCAGGATTTGCCATTCAAGACAAACTGGATCATGTCTACCGACTCAAGAAAGCTCTCTATGGTCTAAAGCAAGCTCCCAGAGCTTGGTATGAAACTCTATCCAAATTCTTAATAGAACAAGGATTCATGAGAGGAAGGATAGACACTACTCTATTCATCCCAAACACAAAGGGCATTCTCTTCTGATACAAATCTATGTGGACGACATCATCTTTGGATCAACTAACCAAAGCCTGTGCAAGAGATTCAAGAAGCTGATGCAAAGCAAATTCGAGATGAGTATGATGGGAGAACTTACCTACTTTTTAGGACTGCAGATTCAACAGACTTCGGACGGAATCTTCATCAGCCAAACCAAATATGCAAAGGAACTCATCAAGAAATTTGGTCTTGATTCAGCTAAAGGATTTGAGACTCCAATGTCTACCGACTGCCATCTTGATAAAGATGAAAAGGGAAAGCAAGATAACATGACCAAGTACCGAGGAATCATAGGTTCACTTCTTTACCTTACTGCCAGTAGACCTGACATTATGTTTGTTGTTTGTGTTTGTGCAAGATTTCAGGTAGATTCAAAGGAATCATATTTTCTTGCTGCCAAACGCATAATCAGATATGTTTCAACAACAACAAATCTAGGCATCTGGTATTCCAAACACAACAACTTCGATCTAGTTGGATACTCATATGCAGATTATGCAGCCTGCAAAGTGAGCAGAAGAAGCACCAGTAGGACTTGTCAATTCCTTGGAAATAGACTTGTCTCATGGTCATGCAAGAAACAAGGATCAGTTGCAAACTCAACCACAGAGGCAGAATATATTGCTGCCAGCAGCTGTTGCTCTCAACTTCTATGGATAAAGCAACAACTAGTGGACTACAACATCAAGACTGCAAATTGTCCAATTATGTGTGACAACACATCAGCAATTTCAATCTCCAAAAATCTGGTGATGCACTCGAAGACAAAGCACATTGATATCCGTTATCACTTCCTCAAAGATCATGTGGAAAAAGGTAACATCAGTATGGAATATGTTCCAACTGAACACCAATTGGCTGACATTCTCACAAAGCCATTGGATGCCACCAGGTTTGCTTATTTAAGGAGAAATCTTGGTATGATCGATCCTACTGCTTAATTTCAAAGTCTTATAATTTTTCTTTCATACCGGTAGACTTAGTTTTAGACTGACCGGAAGACGTAATTTTCCCTTTAGCGGAAGATTTAAAGGTTAGTATCTTTACTTAGTCTATTTTAGTTAAAGAGGTTTCTAAAGCAATAAAGGGGGTCAAGGGTAAAAATTGGTACTTAGCATATATCTTAAGTTCCGCTTTTGCGCTAAAATTTTTCTTTAAATAGACCTTGAACCGCCTTTTCCAAAACTTTCTGAAACCCCTTTGTCTAAAATATTTCTCTCTATTCAAACTCTCTCTATACGTACGTTACATTGCTTTCTCTTAGTTCCCAAAATTTTCTTGTTTCTTCTTCTCATCAACATCAATGGTATGTTCTTCTCCACTCTACTACTTGAAATTCATCGTTTACTGTTTCGCATTTCATTTCTTAACATAATTGTTTTGGAATACAAAAGGTCACTTTCGAGTATCTAACAGTATTCGCCATTAATGTTCTTCAAATCCTAATAACTAACAGTCGTTTATATGCTTTGTATGCTTACTCTCCTCGAAATCTTAAGCATAAGTTTCTACGGTTCGCTTATTTTAAACATTCTAGGGTTTTCAAGTTTTCTTTTCAAAATTTTTCAATAATCTCATAAAACCTTGAAATCTCGCTTGTTTAACTCATGAGGTAAAAAGCCCTAATTTTTAATGCATTTTTTCGTGCAACATCATCAAAATCCAAGCGTGACAAATAGAAGGTGCTAGACCCTAAAAAGACATTCCTCCAAGTTTGATGTCAACCTTCCGGATACCCTACTTTTCCCCGCCGCTCATGACGCCATCGTAGCCCCGACCCCAAACTTTACATACCCGAAATGTGCATTGACCTCCAACTGCTCTGACTATTGCCGTCGAGTCAAGGCTCAACACATGAATGCCTCAGATTCTTCCACTCTTCCGCTCAACGACAAAGACTACAAGATTTTCTTGGCCGAAGAGTTCTACCAAAGAATGGAGCTCAAAAATAAAAATGCTCGCTGGATGGATTAGAGGCCTCTATCTCCATCACCGCCAAGACAATCTCCACCATTATTGGTGTGCATTTCTGGTGGTGCTCTGAATCAACAATTTCGAGGTTGATCATGCCTGGAAGCAATGAGGGAGTTGATACCCCAAAGAACCTCAAGGAAGATGCCGAGAAATCTCTTCCCATTGAACGCTCACCACAAGCCACCTAATTGAAGGGGTCGTTGTTCAAAAGTGGTGCACATGATATGTTCACGCACAAACAGCTTAATCTACAAGTGTCGTTTACCTTCAGACTGTCTTAACTTCTGCGCCATTATCTTCAACGAACTAAGGTGGAAAGAGTGAAGAACAACCCCACCGCAAACGACCATTCGCCGATCGATCAATGCTCTCCTTCGAGACACGTAGCAGTCAACTCTTCCTCAGGAAGATGAGCTTATAGTGGCGGCCAAGGAAAACAATGACCGCTGCTTCTTCAACAAGTATAAAGAATACGAGAACAAGCGATGTCGCAGAAAAGGTCTTCCGCCCATCTCCATCGACAAAGTTGTTAAGCCTCGGCCAATCATAGTTACACGCTTCAACATAGAAGCATATAAAGCGGCTAGCTAGACTTTCAAGCTGCTTCTCTAAATTGATGACCTGTGTTGCTAAGACCCTCCATCAACAAGCCAAAGATCTCGCTAATGAGGCGGAGAAAGCCATGGCCAAGCAGTAGCCAAGGGCAAAAGGCTAGGCTCAAGAAGAAGCAAGATCTATGAAGCATCGCCAAATGGATAAGGAAGAAGATGAAGGAAAGCCAAAAGCACAAGACCCCCGACCCAACCAACTCTATCACCTTCCCCAAATTCCAACCATCCCAAGCTCAACCAAAGACTAACTCATCAAACTACCTCCTACTCAAATTCTCCTAAAACCAAACGACCATCCTCATCTTCACCAAAGACCCTCACCTAAACCAAAACGTAGGCGACTACGCAAAACCTTCAAGACCACCACTGCACCTTCCCGCCTACCGATGAAGCACTGAGCCCCCTATTCACCGCTAAGGAAGAAAAGAGGTATGCCAAGACCAAGCCCTCTACCGCAACCAACCTTCTACGTGAGCCCAACCATCTACCGACACTCAAAACACTACTCATCGAACAACCCTCTACCGTTAACCAAACCACTACCGACACAAGCCAACCTATTCCTACTAATTCATCTACTCGAGGAATTCACCCCTCCTGAGGGGTCTATCCCCGTGAGGAGCCTCACAGCATGTGAGGAGCCTACCCAAACCCATGCCTGCACTCCCTACACCTCCTCCTTCACCATTTAACTACTCTCCAAACCCATCTACCCCTATCTCACCTCATCCTACCCAAACTACCTCATCTACACCATCACAAACAACCCAACTCCCTCCAACCAAACCAATAGATTCTCGGCTGGCCGCTAAATTCATGTTTGAACTTTCTTCGCAGAGAGCGCATCTATTCTCCCCGATCAACCACAACCCCAACCTTATCTTCGCAAACCCAAAAGCCTCTTATATC
Source organism: Codonopsis lanceolata (assembly GCA_013146195.2). Lineage (NCBI taxonomy): Eukaryota > Viridiplantae > Streptophyta > Magnoliopsida > Asterales > Campanulaceae > Codonopsis > Codonopsis lanceolata. Next base: position 40,960,509 of record CM028384.1, on the reverse strand, counting down.
CTCCCTCTTTCTAGTTCTCCACCGACCCATTACCCGATCACTCAATTATTAGTGAAAATTCCGATACGACACAGTTAGACTCTCCACCAACACCTCCTCCCTCACCACCTCAAAACATCTCCTCTTCTACCAACACCATTCCTACCCAAGACTCCACCCTTCTCGACTCCATCACTCCACCTCTCCAACCGCCTTCCGCCCTTGTCTCCTAAAGCCACCTCCGCTAATGCCGCCACATTCACATTGGCGTGAACCATCTTCCTCTCACCGCCAATCTCAAATTTTGTCAAGGCCGACGCTATCTATGAAAGGCTGCGAACTTACAAGCATTACTACCGCCACCGCTGAATCGCCATCGCCGCCCAAGGCCACAACCAATTCATCGCTCTTCTTCGCCAATTTCAAGATGATGGATGTGTTTGATGATTGAGACATGAGCCATTGACGCCAAAATCAATGTCGGCTCAACGCGATCGAATGTGTCCTGGCCTCGCCATCCCTCTACTTCCATGCCATTG
>CM028384.1:40930767-40959891 GCA_013146195.2 Codonopsis lanceolata | reverse complement strand
TTCTCCTCATCATCTAATCTATCATAGACTAGAGTGCAGCCTCATAATACTCTCGTCCTCTTACTTGCCTAAGGGAGTGATAATCTTGCGATTAGGACAATGCCGCATGAAATGTCCAAACCCTTGCATTTGAAACATGCTTTCGATTGTTTGAACCACTTGGCTTCACAAAACGCTTGTTTTTTCCATACTTGCATCGAGTTTTTTGTTTTCGAAGATCTGTGTTGTTGTCGTGTTCTTGGAAATTGGGCTGCACTCCTCGGTTGGAAATAGCACCGCTTGGAGAAAACCTTCCACCAAACCGGCGTGCTTCTTTTTGTTGTTTTCAGCCCGAGAGAGTTTACACGCATCGTTGTAAGTCCAATAAACCGATTGGACAACATTTCCAGATTCGTCAATCCCTCCAAGGAAGCGACAATAGTTTGCTCTTTAAACCACAAATATCACGTCTCATCAGCAGGATTCTCAAACTACGAAATATAATCTTCCACGAACATGTCTTTTTTGCTTAAAATTGTGGTATTTGAGAAAAGCTTCATGACGATAATTGTTTGGTAAAAATTTTACGTCCCATAGTTCCTTCTTCTCTCATCTTGTCCCACGTTCGGATCCTTGCTTGCCATCACGAGCACGTTGTTTCTTCAAATGCTCCCACCACATTGATGCATATTTCATCAACTTAATAGCAACAAACTTGACCTTACTATCTTCTCGAATCTCCTGAATTCAAAGACTTTCTCCGAGTTGAGCCAATCAATGAACTCATTGGGATCATTTCTGCCATCAAATTTTGGAATATCAACTTTAAAGTCGAAAAAATTGTCACGAATGTTGTTCCTTCGAAATCCTTGACCATGAGAGATCGATGTTGTCACTTGAAGCTTCACCATGAAATGGATTGAATTCCATTTCATTATTGGTAAATCGGCCTCGAAACATCCGAAACATGACCCTCAACATCACGTTCCATAGGTTCGCAACGTGTAAGATGTTGCTCGAACTATTGCACTTGTCTCCTTAATTTTTCCAACTCGATATCACGAAGGTCCCTTTGACGAGCAGGTTGACGATGCCGGTTTGGCATGGCTGCCAAAGGAAGAAACATATCTTTTTAACAAGCTGAAAAGCTCACAAAATATCTATTCATAATCTGTGTTTTGTTCATTACAAAATAACCCTTTTATAGGCAAACTTGGAACAACCTTCCAAGATAAGACTATGAACAAAAAAATACTAAAGGTGAGACTGCTCATTTTGACATTTGTAATGATAATGGTAAGAGAGGGAAACTGATAAGAAAATCAAAATATAAGATGAAATGAATAGAATTTAAAAAAACGTAGGATGATCTATCTTTAAAATAGGTACAAGTCAAGGGATCAATTTATTATTTAATTATTCATGAAATTAATTTGCTTATGACAAATTTACTCTTTTGGCCTTAATTCATGGCAAGTGATTTATAATATTTGTGGCAATTTTTTTCTAATCATTATTGTTTGGCATAATAAATTTATGTGTATTGTCCTTAACAAAAGGCACAAATTCATCAAATGATTCTTCATTTTTTTCATCTTCTTGACATTATGACACATTTTCTTAACTTATTTCTCTTATTTTATTCATGGGTAATAAATAAACATGCTACAAATTTGCTTAATATCTCGATACTAACCAACAATTTTATTACTATAGATATAATTTTTCATATAAATCTTATAATGTATTTCCCGAACATATTTAAAAAAGTAAAACCATATTATTTTTTTAGTTTCCAATAAAGTTATAGTATCTCAATCGAGTAAGGGTATTTTTGTCATTTCAAAAAATATTGGGTGACATTTGTAACGCTCCTGTGAGGCTGGGGAAATTGATAAGAAAATCAAAATACAAGACGAAATGAATTGAATTAAATAATGTAGGACCTAACTTTAAAATAGGTAGAAGTTAAGAGATGAAACTATTATTTAATTATTCATTGAATTAATTAGTTTATGACAAATTTACTCTTTTTGCCTTAATTAATGGTGAGTGATTTATTAAGTTAAAGGGTAGGTTTGTCCATACATTAAGTTGTAAGAGACAACCTACACTTTTATAAGTAGTTAGATTAGATTAGATTAGATTAAATTGTATTGATACAATTTTTCATATAAATCTTATAATGTCTTTCCCGAACATATTTAAGAAAGTAAAACCATATTATTTTTTTAGTTTCGAATAAAGTTTTAGTGTCTCAACCAATTAAGGGTATTTTTGTCTTACAAAAAATAATGGGTGACATTTCAATTTATTATTTAATTATTCATTAAATTAATTTGCTTATGACAAATTTACTCTTTTGGCCTTAATTCATGGCAAGTGATTTATAATATTTATGACACTTTTTTCTAATCATTATTTTTTGGCATGATAAATTTATGTGTATTGTCCTTAACAAAAGACACAAATTCATCAAATGATACTTCATTTTTTCATCTTCTTGACATTATGACACATTTTTTAAACTTATTTATCTTATTTTATTCATGGGTAATAACTAAACATGCTACAAATTTGCTTAATATCTCGATACTAACCGACAATTCTATTACTATAGATATAATTTTTTTATATAAATCTTATAATGTCTTTCCCGAACATATTTAAAAAAATAAAACCATATTATTTTTTTAGTTTCGAATAAGGTTTTAGTGTCTCAACCGAGTAAGAGTATTTTTGTCATTTCAGTAAATATTGGGCGACATTTGTAACGATCCTGGTAGGTGGGGGAAATTGAAAAAAAAATCAAAATACAAGTCGAAATAAATTGAAAAATGTAGGACATAACTTTAAAATAGGTACAAGTTAAGGGATCAAACTATTATTTAATTATTCATTGAATTAATTAGTCTATAACAAATTTACTCTTTTGACCTTAATTAATGGTGAGTGATTTATTAAGTTAAAGGGTACATTTGTCCATACATTAAGTTGTAAGAGACAACCTACACTTTTATAAGTAGTTAGATTAGATTAGATTAGATTAGATTAAATTAGATTAAATTAAATTAAATTGTATTACTATTGATACAATTTTTTCATATAAATCTTATAATGTCTTTCCCGAACATATTTAAGAAAGTAAAACCACATTATTTTTTAGTTTCAAATAAAGTTTTAGTTTCTCAACCGAGTAAGAGTATTTTTGTCTTTCAGAAAATATTGGGCGACATTTCAATTTATTATTTAATTATTCACAAAATTAATTTGCTTATAACAAATTTACTCTTTTGGCCTTAATTCATGGCAAGTGATTTATAATATTTATAATACTTTTTTCTAATCATTATTGTTTGGCATGATAAATTTATGTGTATTGTCCTTAACAAAAGGCACAAATTCATCAAATGATCTTCATTTTTTTCATCTTCTTGATATTATGACACATTTTTTAAACTTATTTATCTTATTTTATTCATGAGTAATAACTAAACATGCTACAAATTTGCGTAATATCTCGATACTAACCGACAATTCTATTACTATAGATATAATTTTTCATATAAATTTTATAATGTCTTTCCCGAACATATTTATGAAAGTAAAACGATATTATTTTTTTAGTTTCGAATAAAGTTTTAGTTTCTCAACCGAGTAAGGGTATTTTTGTCTTTCAGAAAATATTGGGCGACATTTCAATTTATTATTTAATTATTCACGAAATTAATTTGCTTATGACAAATTTACACTTTTGCCCTTAATTCATGGCAAGTGATTTATAATATTTTTGACACTTTTTTCTAATCATTATTATTTGGCATGATAAATTTATGTGTATTGTCCTTAACAAAAGGCACAAATTCATCAAATGATACTTCATTTTTTTCATCTTCTTGACATTATGACACATTTTTTAAACTTATTTATCTTATTTTATTCATGGGTAATAACTAAACATGCTACCAATTTGTTTAATATCTCGATACTAACCGACAATTCTATTACTATAGATATAATTTTTCATATAAATTTTATAATGTCTTTCCCGAACATATTTAAGAAAGTAAAACCATATTATTTTTTTTAGTTTCAAATAAGGTTTTTGTGTCTCAACCGAGTAAGGGTATTTTTGTCATTTCAGTAAATATTAGGCGACATTTGTAACGATCCTGATAGGTGGGGGAAATTGAAAAAAAATCAAAATACATGACGAAATGAATTGAATTAAATAATGTAGGACATAAATTGAAAATAGGTACAAGTTAAGAGATCAAACTATTATTTAATCATTCATTGAATTAATTAGTCTATAACAAATTTACTCTTTTGACCTTAATTAATGGTGAGTGATTTATTAAGTTAAAGGGTACATTTGTCCATACATTAAGTTGTAAGAGACAACCTACACTTTTATAAGTAGTTAGATTAGATTAGATTAGATTAGATTAGATTAGATTAGATTAGATTAGATTAGATTAGATTAAATTGGATTAAATTGTATTAGATTAGATTAGATTGAATTAAATTGTATTACTATTGATACAATTTTTCATATAACTCTTATAATGTCGTTCCCGAACATATTTATGAAAGTAAAAACAATATTATTTTTTTAGTTTCGAATAAAGTTTTAGTTTCTCAACCGAGTAAGGATATTTTTGTCTTTCAGAAAATATTGGGCGACATTTCAATTTATTATTTAATTATTCACGAAATTAATTTGGTTATGACAAATTTAATCTTTTGGCCTTAATTCATGGCAAGTGATTTATAATATTTATGACACTTTTTTCTAATCATTATTATTTGGCATGATAAATTTATGTGTATTGTCCTTAACAAAAGGCACAAATTCATCAAATGATACTTCATTTTTTCATCTTCTTGACATTATGACACATTTTGTAAACTTATTTATCTTATTTTATTCATGGGTAATAACTAAACATACTACCAATTTGTTTAATATCTCGATAATAACCGACAATTCTATTACTATAGATATAATTTTTCATATAAATTTTATAATGACTTTCCCGAACATATTTAAGAAAGTAAAACCATATTATTTTTTTAGTTTCGAATAAGGTTTTTAATGTCTCAACCGAGTAAGGGTATTTTTGTCATTTCAATAAATATTAGGCGACATTTGTAACGATCTGATAGGTGGGGAAATTGAAAAAAATCAAAAATCTGAGACTGAAATGAATTGAATTAAATAATGTAGGACATAAATTGAAAATAGGTACAAGTTAAAGGATCAAACTATTATTTAATTATTAATTGAATTAATTAGTCTATAACAAATTTACTCTTTTGACCTTAATTAATGGTGAGTGATTTATTAAGTTAAAGGGTACATTTGTCTATACATTAAGTTGTAAGAGACAACCTACACTTTTATAAGTAGTTAGATTAGATTAGATTAGATTAAGCCTTGCACAGTGCATCATAAATAATGAATCTTTCCCTAAGGATTTTGGTAACATAGAAATGGCGTTGGAATACTTGAATTTAAGTGGAAACCCAATTTTTAGACTGCCAAATTGGGTCAAAAGTCATAGCAAGCTTAAAGAACTTAAATTGACGTCATGTAAGAAGCTTGATCCTCTTCTTGCTCTGCCTAGTACTTTACTATTTGCGGATCTTGTTTATACGTGTGTCAAAATAACATCTTCAAGTGCGTTTGATCGTTTAGCTGATATCCGGTTTTACGGTAACACAAAGCTAGTTGAAATAGAAGGTTTCATAAGGATATCACCAATGGCAGAAGTTGACGATAGAATTATAACCATCTTGGGATGGCGCTTGTACGATGTAGTCATTGAGAAATGTTGAGGTGGTACTTAGAAAGAAAGATAATCTTTTTAGTGTTCAAAGTTTCCAGGTTCTCTTTCTCTCTCGCCCTCTCATACTAATTGGAATTTGTGAAGTGCATTCATAAATAAGTTAGAAAATTTCACTAGTCAGATCAAATAGAGGACACACATATACAATTGATTATTATCATTAATTATGATTCTTAATTAGGGATTGTATGAATGGGGAATATATAACACATATGTTCCGTTGGAAAAGGTTCCATCCTGGTTCTCTTGTAGACAACCAATTAGTCATGCAGGCTCGTCAATACTCCGGGGAACATCAGTAACCAGTGGAAATTTAGTAATCATTTGGAGGCTGGTGATGAATTGATAGTTATTGTTGATGTGGCGGATAATATGCTGCTAAAAGATTATGATATCCAATGTGTGTATGGTGGGGAAGAAGAAGAGGACAAAATCCAAAACAAAAGCACTTCTTCTTCTTGGAACCAAGTCATTGGTGGAGATTTGTCGGCTTTTCAGCTGAGCACAGGAGACTACTTGCACCGAGGACAATCTTTATCTCAACTGATGTACAAGTACGGTCGTCTTCCACAGGATCAGTTCCGGAATATATTTGGAGACCACGCCTTGTACAAAGGTGTGTAGCTTTTCTTATCAGTTTAGTTTCCATTCTCTAAGAAAGCAGAGAAACATGGAATGAATGGATATAGTTCCATGAAAAAAATTACATTCTGCAGTTCATATGTGTATATATATTACTTTAACAACATATATATGCGGCTGATGTGAAGATTTTTGTGCCTTAATGGTTGCAGAGTTAGAAAACTGGGGATGGAGTGGTGCTGGATCTGGGGGAAGCAAAAAGCGCATTTATGTTGAGAGAACCTTCGATGATTGTTTCCCACCGGGGGTGAAATTGTTTTGAGGAAGTCTTCTACTTCTTACTTTGTGTGTGTTTGACAGAAAACGTTGTAAAGAGAGCTTCATTCTTAACACTCATTTAAACCAAAGAACAACTGCCAAAAAAAACTCATTATGTGTAAAGCTCTAGAACCTGTCACTTCCTCCATGACTTATTTCCTTCTCATTTGCTAAAAAGTTGAACATGGATGTGTTAATTTGTAGTTTATAGCAGTGAATTATGATCAGTAAGCACTTTTATGAAAGTAAATCTTGAAGTCTGTGCTAATCTTGATATAATGGCCGGCCCACATGACAATGTTGGGGCTGGCTCTGCTTGATATTCAGACCATAAGGTTTACACACCAATTCTCATCGAATTCACACTTGATAGAAACTAGCTATAACCTGCTATCATCACCTCACATGATAAGCTAAAAACTAAACTAACTTTTGTGTGTGTGTGTGTAACCTACAAAGGAATGAAAACAAGACAAAACTAAACTACCTAATCTATCCTCAGCCTACCCAGCACTGGTACATATCATGCAGCAAGAGGTAATTCAGAATCTCAGGGAGGGTCATTAAGGGTCACTACCCTTTGATATTGCTCCAAGCAAGGCTAGAGCATCTGCAGTTCCGCACGGTAATTTCATTCTATCGTGGTATGTTGGATGATGGCATTCATGTCTTAGAGCAGTTTTTGTAATGGACACATCGTTTCAGTGTTTCGATCAGTTCCCTACGGAATTGTTAGATTCAACTCAACGTGGTATCTGTGTTTGTTGCTCTTCTTTTTTTCCGCCTACTAGAAAGGCATTTTGTTCCGCTTAAGAATATGGTACTTAAACAATATGAATACATTATGACTCATCAAAGCTACTCATCTGAAGGATATATCTAGCCATTCTGATTACTGATTAGTTATAGACATTTGGATGTCAAAGACTACTCTTCATGCTTTCACATTCCGTCCTGGCATGCAGCACAGTATACTAGTAGTATAATTCAATGACACGAGGACTAATTTTTACAGTATACTAGTAGTATAATTCAATGACACGAGGACTAATTTTTAGGCATTCAAAGAAGCATTCCTTCATAATTGGTAAAATGTCAAAAGAGTGACCTAATTGTGCAGCTATATAACATGTTTATGAAAAAGTTTAAATTGTTACACTGTTGGGAATGCCCCTGAAAGTAAGGCCTATTTCACTGCTGGGATAGAGCAAAGTGTATGGCATCTTTGCTGGTCCAGCCCTGTTCTTCAACTTTTTGTCTTTGTTCATTTCAATAAGTTTCTCCTCTACTTCTGCCAGATTCTTACCAAAGTTCTCAAATGCTTTTAGCGCTTCTTCGTCTATTGTCCATTCCAAAGTGTCTCGCTGCCCAAGAAAGACCTCATCAGCAGAATGCCTTGACAGTATCTCGATGAGAGAAATCCCCAAAATGCTCAGCAGCTGAGGGGTAACAGTCTCCAAGAATGCCTTTTCCGGATTTGTCTCGAGCTCTTTGTAGTCCTCAGTGCCAGGTTTCGGTATGAACCTACGGCTCATGCCTGGGCGATTCAGTAGGTAGCCTCCGTAAGGATATTGCCCAAAATTCACAGCTGCATGGAGGGCAGAAGCAATCCATATGATGGTAGTGCAGGATTCTACGAGTTCTTCACGGGTCTGCATCTTGGGCCACCATGGTTCATCTTTCTTGTCGCCATGGCCCCTTGTCCGAACCTCTTCCCACCATGACTGAAGTTCGAAGTCGTTCTGAACTGTGTGGTCAGTCTCATAGTAGAACGTGCAATAGTCCTTGACCCATGTTTGGATTGTAGACCAGATCTCGAGCCCATCAGCAGCGTATGGGTAATCCTCTATTAGCAGTCGCACACCATGTGGAGAGTTCGAGTCCTCAACTGCCACTCCTCTGTATAAAGCGAAACAAGCCATTTCATGTGAGTAAGATCAAAACATTGGAAACAAATTCAAATTTTTTCACTTAGCTCATCATGATATAGTCACAGCTGGAGTTGTTAGTTAAGCTATACTTATATGCCAAATTTCCTGTTTCCCCTTTATATTTCTTACTAATAGATTTGCTTTCATTTATCTAATCTTTGGCTATGCTTTGTCTTTGGTAGTATTACCTCTTGATTAGATCCTTAGGAAGTGCTTGGTCAGGAAAAACCCATTCTTTGTATATGGTAGATGACATCTCCATGGCATATTTCTCTGGAAAAACAGTATTCTCAAGCAGACCACCGGCATTAATGAGGGATTGCCTTCCAACGGCATTTATGTTCATTGTGTCACGGAAGTGAGGATGCAAGAGCTTATGAATTGGGTGAAGGACGCTTAGCTGCCTATTGGTTGCAATTATGAATGGCTCGATTGCTGCATGCGTATGCAACCTGCAACAAACATCCATGTCTTATTTTCGAGACCTCATTCCAAACTAGATCTTCTATTTCATTTAAAAAAGATGCTTTCTTTGACAGATATAACTATACCAGTGACAGATGAGCTGATGATAACCAGAGTCATTTACTGCAACATAAGCTTTAGCCAGCTGCCAAATGGTACCTTCGGCCCCGTGGTCTGCTGGTGTGTACACTGTACTGATCGCTCCGCCTTGATCACATTCTTCATGTGGGAGGCTCAATTCAATTGCTAATGGCTTCAATGTACCATCTCTTTGCAAGAAGAGGATTGTCCTTGTGGCGTAGGTCCTCGTGGAAGTTTGGTTTATCGCCCTCAAGTATGGCATCAATGGATCATGGTGATCTAATATGTATAGCCTGTTGTCCTTAATTGCCTAAACAACAAAATAAAAACTTTTAGTTAATTTGATTCATAAATCATGTACAAGATATCTGTTCTGATTTGAGATTATTTCCTTCAAAAAGTAGGGTTAGGCTAGTATGTGAGTTTTACCTGGTTTACGTCTAATCCATCCAAATGATCTTTTATGTGTTCCTCGGTAATTGTACTGTTCTGGTTACCATATAGTCTCAAGTCTAGCTTGCTTGTTGGCGGGAACGTCTGCAAATAAAGAGTCTCATAAATGATAGTATAACTTAAGATAGAAGGGTAATTATATGAATGCTTATTACGAGAAACTTAAAATAAGATTGTGGTTGACAAGGTGGAATTTACTTGGAGACGACGAATGACAACAGGGTTTAATCCAGCCAGCATTTCTCTCGCGAATTCTTCATCCGTCCTCCATGAATTTTTGTCCTCTGTTTGTGGAACACGAAAGTTATATAATTCGTGAAGTGTATTCATAGATAAGTTATGAACTCTCAATAGTGTGATTAAAATTGTTTAGAGTATGATGCCTTAGAGATGAGTAGCGATACCTTTGATCACTTGCGGCACAGGAAATTTCAATGGTCCCTCACCATCACTCCGAAACAGTTCTTTGAGCATTTCTGAGGGAAGCTTCTTTCTGATACTTTCGAGTAAAGAGCTTCTTGGTAGCGTGATCCCACGTTCAAAGAGTTTTAATATATCTTCAAATGATTCAAACTCATTAAATTTGTTATCAGATATAGCCTCAAACTTATGTTTTAGCACATGCTCGATTGCATCAATGATCTTGTCAGAGAGTTTGTCAAATAGAGCCTCAAATCCAGGGATTAGGGACTGTGCTATTAACTTTAGCCCGTAGGCAACCACGTCTGACATCTTTATGTGATTGAATCTTTCATCTCTAGGTACATAAATCTTTAAGCTATCATAAAGAGGAAGCCTGCTTTCAATACGTGGATCTATAAAAAAACAGAACAAATCTTACATCACTTTTACAGTATAAACTAGGAAAAATTAAAAAGTAAAGCCATCTTTATCTTTACTATGGTAAAAACATGTTAGAAAGTATTTAACCTGTTTTTGTTGGTGGTCGGCCTGTTCTTCCCCTGCGAGGATAAGGATGGTCAGTGGAACCTCCAAGAATAGGGCGGACATGTTTGGGATTATCAGGCTCACCCAAATCGTTGTAGACATCATAGTCATAAACCCTGTCCCATTCTTCAAGCTTGTCTGTTCCATTTCCTCTCAGGACCTTTAATTCTTCTTCTCTGTAGTAGCGTAGTGGCTCGGGTGTTTGGCTTGGAAGATATGTCTGTGACACATAATTTGACAGTATTTTTTTAGTTTAGCTGACTATTCTAAAAAGGATTTTTTTTTTCCTGAGGTTAAAGTAAAGCTCTAGGAAGTTTAAACAAGTACTCCACCTTATTTGTGAAGAAAACACGATCCATTTTGTAACATTCAGCAGGGTAAACCCAAGAATTGCAGATAAAGTGAACTCGACCGTGATTAGGAACATCTTCTAGTGTCAGTGTCTTGAGGTAAAATTCACTATGGTGTAAATTTCTTACGGTGAAGGCTCCAGGAAGTCCAAACTCCTCATTCCAGTCAAAGTTGACGGTGAATGTATGAGCTCTACAGCTCCAGTTCTTCAAGGGTGCCGGTTTACCAAGTTTGCCTCGCAGCTCTTTGGCTAGAAGAAACCAAAGTCAGTTAGTGTTAGTTTCAGAAAAGCAAGTTGAATCAATCAAAAGAGTAAGTTAACACTCTAAATTCAATAGTGGTTCTATTACTAACCACATGGGTTAGTCCGAGTGGTATCTAGTCACACTAAAAATTCAGGCAACTTTAATTTTTGTAGTCTGCACCTTGGAGGTAATTTCCAAATACCATAGGTGGAAATAAGGCGTGCACCCTGAACTCGCCTAGGGAGGTTGATAAAGGCAAAGAAAGAAGATACCAGTAGGGTCAGGAAGATGAGCACTGATGAGTTGAAGGTAGACCTTCCGGCCAATGAGCTCGTTGAACCAATCACATGTTGATGCTTTCAAGCTCTTCCTGGTAAGCACAACTGTTGCCTTAATCTTCTTCTTGATCACTTGATGATTATCTCTAGTTCCCATATCCAACTTCCTTTTTGTTTTTTTTTTTGCAGTGCCAGCAGCATTGACCTCTTTGCTGTTTTCTAGTGGCAGTAACAAAGAATCTGATACTAATCCCCACCAACAAGTAAGAAAAGCAAAGAATCTGATATCTGGAGTTGTAACAAAGAAAGTGCTTCCCTTTAGTTATGTGCCTGTGAGTGTTAAGCGTATAAAGCTTATCTTAAAATATGGAGAGAAATCATTGAGATTATGCCTGTAGTAAATCACAATCATTTAGATTATATTCCTGTTTTAGATAGATTCACCGACAATACATTAGCACCGTTAGGATAAACGTTGAAATTAGATCTTAATTATTTTCTGTTGAAATAGTCATAGCAGTACGGTAATTTTCCTGATAGAAACTATCCTTTAAAAATGTGTGGCTTAGCTAGAATTTAACAGATGCATCAAGTTAGAAAGTTGTATTCTCCTTCTCATTAATTGATTTGTATCTTGGTAGATGCAATGTCACTTCATGGAGTGAATGGAAATTCAGCAATATTCTTGGTTGGTATGAGTACACGAGGTGTCCCCAAACCACATTCGTTTCTGAATGAGTTTTTGTTCTAACACCAGCCCGCCCGCCCTACGATCACCAATAATTTGATCTCTAGGGTGATCCCTAACTTCCACAACTTCGGTAGGAAGGTTCTGCGTTACGGATTCTTGCTGCAATTCTTCTATATTTGCTTATCTTGATAACAGGATTTAGGTTTGCAGATCTTTCATGCATACTTGGAGGATTTGGCACATTGATTTCTGCTGGTGAGCTGGTCTCATTTTTAGTAATGTTACTATATTCACTTGTCTCAAGAGTGTCTTAAAAAACATCAACAACATTTGAAGCCACATGTGGCTCAAGGAAACTAAATTCATCAAACAAACATGCACTGATATAGACTTTGGAAACTCATTTTTGGTATATATTAAGCCACAACATATTATATTTGTATCTCAAATTAATTTGTAAAAGAATTAAATTTTCATCACATGCGGCCTTTGGAACACGAACGACATGTGACCAATTAAAATTTAGAAAAATCAAGACAAAGATTGTGATTGACACATGTCATGATCCAATGATCGCTTGTGTAAAAAATATGTTGCACTATCAGTGGATGAAAAATCACTCTTTGTAAAATCCTTTTGTTGTTTAGGGATGTGGATCTAGGAAATTTCCCGAACCATGTAAATTCTTTTTTACCTTATTTTCAGTTTGCTATTTTATTGTCCTATTTTAATCTTTTGGAACTACAATTATAACAAATACCAATGGTTAATCTAATAATTTTAGGAAAAAGTGAACAACCCATTGAGTAACTGTCCCACTTCTCATGCAATATTAAGTTTTGGGGTAAACATAGGAAAAATAATACAATTACACTTAGGACATCCAACTAATAATATTTCAAGGAAAAAAAAAGTTTGAGCAGGGTAGTGAATAGTGATAAACAGTATTAGTGATGAGCTCGGCCCAAACTTCGGTCACGAGCCAAGCACAGGTTCCAACACGTGATAGTCACGTGTATGACAGAGACCAGGAAAGAAATTACCCGAGCAGGATAGCCGCGAGATGATCATCATACGTCAATACCGAGCAGGAGTTTCCCTACCACTTAGCGAGCAGGGGACAAGGCTGCTCGACTGAGCTCGATATTAATTTCGAGATATCATCGCTGATCCCGAGATTTTAGCCTTGATTCCTTCGGTTACGCGATCAACCCGCATTTATGACATTACAGTCCTAAAATATCTCCGTGATCATAGCCTAACCCAGATCCTACTCCCAGAAAGGCTATATATACTTGATGAAATCACATTTGAAAGGTACGCATTATTCTACATACCGAAACCCTGTTATTTTGCTTTCAACTAAGCTCAATACTTACTCTCACACCTGAGGGGTTTCGCGAGGCCCTGCCTTGCATTCCATCTAAGGTTTTTCCTCTTTTGACAGGGTTTTAGGAATTCTCACATTCAGATTAAGCCCAGATATCCTACAAACCGCAAGGACCGGCCCAGGACTAGATTGTGTAGCATCAGTTTGGTTCCATTGCCGGGAATCGAACCCGGGTCTCCTGGGTGAAAGCCAGATATCCTAACCGCTGGACGACAATAGTTCAACGCCAACTGCAACTCCTAGCTCAGGAAATAATAATAATTTTCTGAGAGGCAGAGGCAGGAGCAGACTTCGATTCCACTCAACGATTCAGAGAGCAACATTTCACTCCCTTGAACACTTCAAGAGAGGAAATAATGATGCAGATACAGAATGATCTCCCCGCTCCCTATCCCATGAATCCGGATACTGCACAATACCGGGATAGCACAAAATTTTGTGCCTATCACAACGACGTGGGGCATGTCACAGAGGAATGTTTCATCCTCAAGAAAGAAATCCAACGCTTGATTAATCAAGGACGTCTTGATAGGTTCAAGCAAGGGAATAACAATGGTGGCAATCGCCGTGATCCTCCTGCTCGGGGAAACGGTGGAAACAGAGGCAATGCCCCCCAGATAAACGGGGTTGTGAATGTTATTCTTGAGGAAGAACCCAGTTCGACTCAACTGGGAAAGCATATTTATTCACTGTCAAAAGTGATGAATATGCCACCAGTAACTCGATTTGGCGAGCAGACCATCCAGTTCACTCGCAGCGAGCTGGCGAGCACAACCCTTGCATCCGAACAGCCTTTGGTTGTGTCGGCTTTGATTAACAACTGGCAAGTGCACCGAGTGCTCGTAGACACGGGAGCATGCCGGGACGTGCTTTACTACAACTGTTTTAAGGAGATTGGTCTTACCGATGCCCGATTAAAACCTTACTTGGGAACTCTCGAAGGTTTTACAAATCATAAAGTCGGGGTCAAGGGCACAATCGACCTGGAAGTTTACATAGGTGATGGGGAGCATACGAGGCTAGAAGTCATAACTTTCCTCGTGATCGATCTGAAATCTCCATATAATGCTATCATGGGCATCCCCTCCATGGCTCGCTTCCAGATGGTAGCCTCGGTTCCCCACCAGCGAGCAAAGTTTTACACAGACACTGGTGTTGGCATCCTTCATAGTCAACCCCGAGCAATGTGGGAATTTGTCCGAGAAACACAGAAGAAACGGCAAAAAATCGCGCTCGCCATCCCCAATGGAGAAGTCGTTGTTCCAGACAAAGCTCTGGACAATATGGAGGTTGATAACCCTACGGACAAGGAGACAGAGGCTGCCGAGGAAACATCAAAGCCCGCTCGCAAAAAGAAGGCAAAAGGCGACGGAAAAATTGAGATGGACACATTCTGTCCGTGAAGAGCCAGAATTCCGGGCTGAAGATGAGCTCGAAGAAGTTGTCATCAATCCATCTTTTCCAGAGCAGAAAATCAAAATTGGGACAGCACTTTCCCCCGAGGAGCGGACAAGATTGATCGAACAATTAAAATCAAGCCTTGATGTGTTTGCCTGGACAGTGGAAGATATGAGGGGCATAAGTGAGGAGGTAGCTCTTCATCGGCTTAGTGTGGACCCAGCATATCGACCAATTCAACAGCCAATTCTCCACGAGAAAAAAAAATGAGGCTATAAAGAAAGTAGTAGAAGTTCTTTGGCGAAAGCGCACATCATTGAAGAAATTCATTACCCGTCCTGGCTTGCTAACGTGGTGATGGTTAAAAAGAGCAATGATAAGTGGAGAATGTGCGTGGACTTCACAGATCTTAATAAGGCTTGCCCCAAAGACAGTTACCCCCTCCCTCGCATTGATAGGCTGGTTGATGCCATTGCCGGATTCGAAATGCTAAGTTTCTTGGATGCATATTCGGGATACCACCAAGTGAAAATGGCGAGCGGGATAAGGCTTTGACCGCATTCGGCGGTGGCGGTCTTCTTGTTATAAAATGATGCCCTTCGGGTTGAAAAATGCTGGGGCCACTTATCAGCGTATGGTCAACAAAGTGTTTGGCCAACAAATTGGCCGAAACATGGAAGCATATATTGATGACATGGTCATCAAGACAAAAGGGAGAGACCACAGCAAAGACTTGGAGGAAACTTTTACCAACCTGAGAAAGAACAACATGAAGCTGAACCCGAGCAAGTGCGTTTTCGGCGTTCGAGCCGGGAAATTCTTGGGGTTCATGGTTAACCAGAGGGGGATAGAGGCTAATCCGGAGAAGATTCAAGCTCTGCTCGACATGAAGGCGCGGATGTATTAAAGGCGTCAGCAGCTTGAGCAGAACCGTCATCGCCCTTGAGTCGTTTCATTTCTCGTGAGCGATGTTTACCCTTCTTCAAAGTCCTCAGGAAACAAGAATTTTGAGTGGAATGAGGAATGTGCGAGGCGTTCAAGCAACTTAAGAAGTATCTTGGTGAACCACCCTTAATGAAGCGGCAGAAAATGGGAGAAAACCTATATTTGTACTTGGCGCACCCGGTGGCCGCCGTTTGGTTAGGGAGGAGTCAAATGTCCAAAAACACGTGTATTACGTGTCAAAAGCTCTCACACAGTGAGAGCCGATATTTTAATATAGAAAAGTTGGCCTACTCTCTTGTTATTGCTGCTCGGAAATTACGAGCCTACTTTTCTGCACATGTAATAATTGTATACACCGACTCACCATTACGAAAAATTTTGCACAAGCCCGATTTTTCAGGAAGAATGCTCGGTTGGTCCATCGAGCTCACGGAATTTCACATCGACTATCAACCACGAAAGGCAATCAAGGCACAGGCATTGGCCGGCTTTTGGTAAAGCGAGTTTTTCCAACCATGAGGAAAGCAGTTGTCAGAGCACAACTACGCCGCCAAACAGGGAAAAACGATTAAGATCAAACCAGCTTGTTGGGAATTATTCGTGGATGGCGCCGCGAGTAAAGCGGGCAATGGAGCGAGCATTTTACCGTCACAGGATCGGTGACGAGTTCGAGATGGCTCTTAGATTCAAATTTCCTGCCTCCAACAATCAAGGCTCGAATACTGAGGCCATGATTCTTTGGATTAGAGCTCGCGTTAGACATGGATATTGATTCGGTTCAAAGGTATACTCGGATTCACAATTAGTCGTGAACCAAGTATGCGGGGAGTATGCGGTCCATAATCCTACATTGGTCAAATACTGCGAGTTAGTCAAAGAAATTTTGAAGAGCTTCAAGTTCTGGGAGATCGTCAGGATTGATCGAGCAGATAACATGCGAAAGCAGACTACCTTTCCAAGATAACGAGAGGACGAAATATCCGTGTTAAGGCCAGCGATTGATCATCCGGAAACGCCGATTGAAAAGGACCGAATAATGGATATTGAGCGCCGAAAGGATGCTTTGGATCGACGAATATAAAGATTTCATCGAAAGGTATATTACCGTGAGGACA
Source organism: Codonopsis lanceolata (assembly GCA_013146195.2). Classification (NCBI taxonomy): domain Eukaryota; kingdom Viridiplantae; phylum Streptophyta; class Magnoliopsida; order Asterales; family Campanulaceae; genus Codonopsis; species Codonopsis lanceolata. The sequence goes on along the minus strand of CM028384.1, from coordinate 40,942,869 downwards.
AAAACCGAGCAAGAGTTGTCCGAACCAAGTATGTCGATACTCTGGTGGCCGGAGGAGTCTTTGTCCGCAAGGCAAGGGTAATGCCGATGCTTCGTTGTGTTCGACCGTAAATGACCCAAGAGCTTCTATACGAGGTCCATCAAGGAGAATGTGGCGGTCATCCAGGCACGGACCTTGGCACGTAAAAATTTTATTTGCAAGTTACTACTATTGGATCACGCTAAGGAAAGATGCACCTTATACGTGCGTAAATGTGACAAATGTCGAGGTTTGCGGATATACCTAGATCGCCATCCATCGAAAGCGACCCCGTGCGGCATGGCCATTCGACATGTGGGGAATCGACATAATTGACTCACTTCAAATTCAAGGGCGGCAATCTAGCACCAAATGGATTGAGCGAAACCATTGGCGACCATCCATCACCATCATCATTAGTGCACTTCGATCACACATCCGGTGTCGCTTTGGGTTACCCAGACCAAAGCCATTGTTTCGATCATGGCACACAATTCTCGACAAATTTAAATGTATGTAACGTAGGTTATATGTAAAGCATTGGCAATCTTCGGTCGCCTATCCACAAGAAGGCACGGACAAGCGAGAGGCCGCGAACAAACAAATCTTGTACGCTCTCAAGCGAAATTTGGATGATCGAGCAGGAAAATGGGCAGACGAGTTACCAGCTGTTTTATGGTCAATTAGAACAACTGTAAGGGGATCAACAGGCGAGACGCCTTTTGCTCTCACGTACGGATCAGAGGCTGTAATTCCAACTGAAACAGCCTTTCCCAGTTACAGAGTGGCCCATTATAACGAGCAAGATAACCAGGTCGCCCGGGCAGTCGACCTTGACCTTCTCGAGGAACGTAGATTGGAAGCTCGCATCCGGATGGTTAATTACAAGCAGAAAGCCAAAGCCCATCACGACAGGAAAGTTCGGGAAGAGCATTCAACATTGGAGATTGGGTCCTTAGGAAAATTGAGGTTACAGGACAACGACCAAAACGAGGAAAATTGTCACCTAATTGGGAAGGACCATTCAAGGTTACAGGAATTGTTAGAGAGGGTACTTACACCCTGCAGAATCAAGAAGGCAAACATTTGAAACATCCTTGGCATTCTGATCATTTGAAGAAATATTATTATTAACATGAGCGTTAGTTCCAGTTTATCCTGGTTGACTGTATTTTCAGTAAAGGTTTCTTCAATAATAAAATTGTTTCGAATGAAAGTGATTGCGTACATGGATTGAAATTTTCGAAGTTGTGCATGTCAAAAGGAAAATATACTCAAACAAATATAAACAAAACCTTGCTTGAAAAATCGAGCAAAGTGGGACCCTGCCCGGTTTATATTTAAGTTTGAATGCCTCAACAGGAGAAGGGGAGCAACCCGGTGTTCGATATTATTTGACGGCTTTGTTCGTTTTTGGCGGCAAAGGGAGATAAATCTCGCTCAAATCAATATCCAGCCTAAATAATGTTAACGGTTTAATGAACCAGGGCCATGCCCAGCATTTACACAACTCGCCTCGACAACTCGGGCAGTAGCCGATTATTTAGATGCCTGCCGAATTAGCAGAAGGGGCCCTGCCCGATGATCATAATTGTTTTCAGTTAAGTACAAAACTGGAAATAAAACAAGTAACAGAAAGACATTCATACATATTTTTGAAATAAAAGTTCTCATTATAAATTTTCAAATTACATACGAAGGGAAACAAATACAAGGATGATCAAAGTTATCTAGTTCCCTCCTTGCTCAGCGGCTGTCCCCGAGGTGTCTAGCTCGGCAAAAATTCTGTCCATCTCGGACTGCATGTTCGGAGGAAGAGGTGGTGGAGGAGGTAGGCCAAGCCTGGGAGGAGGAGGCAAGTTCGTTTCTGCCCCGGCAGGAGGAGTAGCCTGATTCTCCTCGACATCTATTATCACCGGGCCGACAGGTTGGGGAGCAGGATCCTCATCCTCATCGTCGTTGGCCTCGCTCTCAAAAATGGCGTTCATCTGATCAACCACATTATTGGCCAACGGAGTCGGAGGAATCCATTCCGGCTCACCGCTCTCCCTATCATTATTTGCAATGATCCCCAGTTCATCCACGGTATAGGGGATCAAAGCATGGCTACCAGCCGCAAGCACTGTGGCGGCCGCTCCCATCTTGCCATCATCTCAGGAGTTACATCCAGCAGGCCGCTGCTCGCCAACATGCGCAAAACATGGCCGCACTGGGAATAATAAGGAACCATCTTTGCATCCACGAAATTGGTCAAGCTCGGTGGCTTGAAATTTTCAATAATTTGCCGTTTTGGCGACCTCCGTGTCGGCTGGCACGCCAAGCTCTCTCCTTCTGCTCGGCAGCAATCTGCACGTCCTCGAATTTTTTCCTCTCCTCGCTCAATGATTTCTGAGCAGAGACCTCCCCGTTCTGAGCAAATTCCACCTGGGCTTTTAGGCGGATAATCTCTTCCTCGAGCTTGGACAGCTCGGCGACCTTTGTCAAGACTTCTTTGTCCTTAGCCAACAAGTCTTCTTTGTAAGACCGGGCAGCTTCATCGGACTTTCGCTTCTGCTCGAACAGAGCTCCAGCCTTATCTTTATACTCATCTGCACGTTTGTGCAGAAGAGTGACCTTGGAGGTAAACTGCAAAACAAAAACATACATGAGCAGGAGATATACATTATCAGCAGCGGTTACCTTCGTCAGATAATAAGAATGACATACCTCGCTGACTAACAAACCAATCTCACCGAGCAGCACGCTGTTCGGAGTTTCAGCGTCACCACGAACAACATCAGGATGAACGACCCTCTTCAGGATCCCCTGGCCGCAGACAGCGCTCATGGTCCCCCGATCACGAATGTTGATTCCTTCGAGAGGGGGACGGCCAGTTCGTCACAAGGGCCCTAACCCCATCTCGGGATACGGGCGCCACAAAATTGGCTCTCAGCCAACTAGGGGTAGCACTCCGTGGTGGCTCTTCACGACGAGGAGGGGGAGGGGGAAGCCCCGTGACCGGAGGCGTTGGAAGAGCAGGAGAAGGTGCGGGAATAGACCCTGCTTGAATTGTTTCTTGGGGTTCATCCCCCCCTGTTCGTGGTCGGGTGTTCCGCCTCCGAATCGCCACAATTGGTCTCTTTCGGGACGAGTGCTCGGTGGTCGGCGCCGTCCTAGTGGGAGATCTCGGCTCAGTAGAGGAACCAGGAGCACGAGATGATTTTTTGCTCCTTTCAGAAAAGGGGGCCTTGGGTAAGGCTTCAGAGGCAGGCTGCTCGCGGCCAAGCAACTCGCCATGGCGAGCAACGGACCTCGCCTTAAACTCAATCTTCCTCTGCCGTAAGATATCTTTCACCACTGCAGACGAAAAGAAAACGAGTTAGAAAATATCGAGATACTTTTCGTGAGACTCATCATAAAAAATAAAGGGTAAATACCAGCATCATCAAAATCAAAACGAGGGGTACAATCTCCCCCACCAGGCTCGGCCTGGGAACTTGTGGTCATGGCAAGTTCCCAAGCGGATGAACGGGCTCAAAAGGGTGTATGTCGATCAAAGGAACCACACCCTCCACGGCAGCAGGGTACATCCCGGCCAGGCGTAAGATCCGAGGGTCCTGCACGATTGATTTCCAGTCAATCAACCACTCCTGACCCTGCTCGGTCACTCCCAACGCTCCTCGCAACATATCCATACACCTATCCTCTCCGGTAAAGGTGGCATACCGATCATAAGTCAGAGGCTTCATCGCATAAGGGGTCGGAGCAAATGGCCACCCGACCCGAGATTCCACAACAACAATCCTTTTGTCCCACTTATCGACCTTATGGGGAAATTCGGTAAACAACTTCGGGCTCAGCTTTTGATCGGCCAACGATCCTACCCGATCTCTTGTCCTGGTGAATTGGAAAAGTTTTGGAGAATAGTTGTCTCGGTTCAAACCCAATCAGCGGCAAGTCGCGCTTAAAGGCGTCGAATCGGCATCGTAGTAAGCGGAGGTCACAAGGAAGCGTTGGTCTCCCTTAAGAACTCGACGACAAAAGGATCTAGGATCTAAGCGGGTGTGAGGTTCCTGGATGTGCCCCGCGCCCGCGCCTGGATAGGTGCGCGTGCGTGCGGATGCGGGACACCACCGCCTCGCTCCACCCTCCCTTGTTTAGGGAAGACGAAATCCAAAGCGAGAGGAGTCATATTAGCACGTTTGAATGTGCCTCGGTTGCTTGAGTGGATTTTGTATCCAAAATGGGAACTAAAGGTTTCCTCATGTCGGGTTATCCCTTATTTCGGGATAACGGGATATGGGAATGCATTACCTTTCCATTCTCATTCTCCCTTTATCTTTCGGGAAAATAGAGAAGTGCAAGAAAAGATATTGCGGCGCCCCACTTATGGATTTATTAAAATAGCCTTATGGCCCAATCGATCGCTATGGAGCTATGGGTTTCCCGCATCAAGTTATCCTTGTTTAGGGGATATCGGGATATGAATACATCACCCTCCATTCCCGTACCTCCCTTTTTTAGGGAGAAACAGGAAAGTGCAAAGAGGAATGTTGCCCCACCGATCTCGAAAGTTTTAGAGTCGCCACCTTTATTTTAAGGCAAAAATAAAGGAAAACCAAAAGAAAACCGAGATTTTAGAAAACGGGTTCGGGGCTAAGTTACGAGTTGGGAAGGTGCTAGGCACCCAACTCGCCCTTTCGGTCTCAAACGCTTTTTGGTGAAGTATGCTCATTGTTATATTTATCTAGCAAATAAATAAGGTCTTATTTTGACAAGGGAAATTTAAACAGATACATTCGTGGCTACATTATTTACTGGACTGCCTCCTTCCAATAATTACAAACATATTTAAGAATATTTGGCCATTATAACGCTCTTTTACATAATATTTCCTAATCTAATCCGGGCAAAGACAACGGCTTATATTGGCTACATTGCACGGTTTTTAAATACAACTTTAAATAATAAATGAGCGAAAAGTAAATAAATAAATAAAAACGCCCTTAAAGCATTACCTTTTAGACGGTGTGCTCGCTTCCGAGAGTGAGTGAGTCTTTTTTGTTGTTGTTGTTGTTGTTGTTGTGTGTTGTGTTTGTGTGTTTGTGTGTTGTGTGTTGTGTGAATTTAAGGCGTAAGCTTGATTTGTTGATTTTGTTGTGAAATCTAAGGCAGTGGGGTGTGTGTTTGTGTGTATTTGTGTGTGTGTGTTTTTATGTATTTGTGTGTGTGTGTGTGCGGGTTGTGTGTGTGTGAGAGGGGGGTTGCCGGGTTTGAGGGAGTATATGTGTGTGAGTGTGTGGGTTTAATTAAGTGAGAGGGAGACGGGTTTGTGAGTGTGTGTTTGTGAGGGAGGGGCGGCTGGTGGGTATTTGTGAGGGAGAGTTTCGGCTGGGAAATTGGGTATTAAGGGGAGAGAGAGTATGAGGGTTAGGGATTATGAGAGTGAGAGAGAGTAAAATTGAGAGAGAGAGATTGTGGGCCGGCTTGGGAGTGAGGGAATTGTGAGAGAGGGAGAGATTATGAGAGAGAGTCGCTGGGTGAAAGAATTGAGAGAGAGAGAGTTTGTGGGGGAATATATTATATATAGGAGATTGTTTAGTGGTTAAGAAAAAGGGGGGGAAACCGGCGGCCCCTTTCTTTTCTTTTTCTTTTTGCTTTTTTTTGTTTTCTTTCTTTTTTTGTTTTCTTTCTTTTTCTTGTTTTGGTTTTTCTTTTTGATTTCTCTTTTTGTTTTGTTTTCTTTTTTTATTTTTCTTTTGTTTTTCTTCATTTTTTCGTTTCTTTTGTTTTTCTTTTCTTTTGTTTTTTGTTTACTTTTCTTGTTGATTTTTGTTTTATTTATCTTTTCGTACCTTTGTTCCTGAAACATACAAGAAATAATTAGTAGTCTATTTTACAATATTTATTGGACAATATAAAATAGGGGTACGAATTTGGGGTGTCTACAGCGGGAAACGCATCCCGACGCGAAAGAAATCATAGAAAAAGACCACTCTTTTGGTCTTACTCCTCATCTGAGCAGGAGTCATCTCGGATTCATAAGGAACCCCTCGGTAATCTTCCCTGGAAATCCCAATGGAGTCAAACCAGTTCCCCACCTCTACAACTGAGTCCATAGACTCCCAGTGAGCAAGCGAGCTCAGATTAAAATAATCCTCGTTGCGAGGTCTCCTACCCGCCGAGGCCCACTCACCCCTCCTCGCCGGGCATCTCACTCGAACTCGCCCCATCTACCTCATCCCGGCCTGGGGTCGGTGGTCACATCGTTCACAACCCTTTCAAGGACAGCATGACTATTTGCTTCTTGAATATTCCTCCTCTCTGAAATCAACATGTCCGACCCGGTTCTCTCAGAATCTACGGGTGAATGATGCTCCTGGGCACCATGGTCATAATCATAAGCCTCTTGCTCATGATCAGAACTGTCATCAAAAAGTCGAAGAGGGGAAGACATCCTACAACAGATCGAGCAATAATCTGGATTAATCCCTAGAAAATTATGATTCTTCGAAGGTTTTTCCTTGATCTCCTCAAGCGACTACCCAAGCCTAAACCGAAAACCCTAAGAATCTACCCGTAAAACCATGAACGTGAAGAACACGTAAAAAGCCCGTAAAATCCAAAAGAATTTACAAAAGGATGAAGGCCGAGAAGACTTACTTGTGCGTTGAGCGGGATTAATTTGCCTAAGTCGAAATATTGTAATGATCCGTAATGGCAAGAGCCGAATTCCTTGTCACAATGATACCACCTGGAAGAAGCTAACAAGAAGAACACCAGATAGAGAGTTTTGAAGGATGTAAGGCGAAAAAGAAGAAGGGTTAGGGTTTTCGCCTTTTATAGGCGAAATTTTTCAATAAAGGGAAGAAGGCGCCCAAATCACGCCTCAATTTCAAATAAAGGCGGCTGCGAAGCAGCCGATCAAGCCCGCCATTAATGCCTGCCTCGAAAACACGCAGCTCATCATAACTGAACTAATCGAAGAAATGCCACTTTAAAAGCCTTTTCGCCTCCCCGCAACCTGGCTAATACACTAACTGTCACCAATAAAGCAGCTCCCTTCACTACGGCATCAATAAAATCAAACAAGTATATTGCTCCCTACACCGAGCATAAATACTCGCCGAACAGGAGGGGGCCATCGATGAGCTCGCCCAAACTTCGGTCACGAGCCAAGCATTGTGTGTTCCAACACGTGATAGTCACGCATGTACGAGACAGACCAGAAAGAAATTACCCGAGCAGATAGCCGCGAGATGATCATCATACGTCAATACCGAGCAGGAGTTTCCCTACCACTTAGCGAGTAGGGGACAAGGCTGCTCGACTGAGCTCGATATTAATCTCGAGATATCATCGCTGATCCCGAGATTTTAGCCTTGATTCCTTCGGTTACGCGGTCAACCCGCATTTATGGCATTACAGTCCTAAAATATCTCCGTGATCATAGCCTAACCCGGATCCTACTCCCACAAAGGCTATATATACTTGATGAAATCACATTTGAAAGGTACGCACTATTCTACATACCGAAACTCTGTTATTTTGCTTTCAACTAAGCTCAATACTTACTCTCACACCTGAGGGGTTTCGCGAGGCCCTGCCTTGCATTCCATCTAAGGTTTTTCCTCTTTTGACAGGGTTTTAGGAATTCTCACATTCAGATTAAGCCCAGATATCCTACAAACCGCAAGGACCGGCCCAGGACTAGATTGTGTAGCATCAATTAGTAATCACGATACTAATAGCTCGTTATTAAACCCAAGACTATATATTGGGGGTAGTTTTGAAATTAAAAATGTTAGTTATGTATTTTTTTTTTTTAGGGAATGCACTAATAATATCACCATCTCATATAGTTAGCGAGGGGATAAAGGGTTATCCATATAGGTTAGCATGGGTTATTAGTCTAAACCGTTATATCAAAAAATTTAACTTTTTTTTAAATAAATGCATTACATAGAGGATCAATAGTGGTTCCTCACTTACCCCCTTGGTGATTCGAACCCACGACCTATTAGTGGTTTTCCACTTACCCCCTTGGTGACTCGAACCTACGACCTATTAGGTCTTACCACTAAATTGCACTTACTTGTCCAAAAAATTTAACTTATTAATCTTATTTGATCTTAATCCTAAACAAAGGGATGCTTAGAAATTATCGAAAGGAAATTATACTTTGCTTGTGGGTAGCGGGGGAACTTGTCACCATTTTATTTGAGCTCTTGAGTGGAGTGTGGAGCCTATGCCAGACACTTATTTAAGTAAGCATAGTGGGGTTCCCTAAGTACGATTAATAGGGTACACACAAGTAAGGTAGCTGTCTTATGGCTCAATGATCAAGCAATCTATTTTCTATATTATTATTTATATTAACTTTTAAAATATACTCACTTTTCAGGTAAAGAGTTCTCCCAATTTAAAAGTTAATTTTTTAAAAAAATGATATTTTTAATAATTCATTAGTAATAAAATGACATTTTTATGACTTAATTTTTAAAAATTGACTCTTTAAATGAAATATCTCAAAATAGAATAATAGATTATTTACTTGGAACGGAGGGAGTATTAAGTGCTTGTTAGGTGGAGCGTTTTGGTCAAAATGCTGCGTTTTCTCTTTTAAAATGTTTCAATGCAGCGTTTTAAAACGCAATGTTTTAAAAACGTGAAGCGTTTTAAAACGCTCCAATTTATAGCGTTTTAAAAATATGCTACGCTTATAACTACTTTGTTTATATAAAATGATGTGGCCAAATCACAGCTTGGGCCGTCCTTTAGTTGGGTAGGATATTTGGGCTTCAAGATCACCTTCTTTGAGCCTGTTAAGAACACAAGAACACCTGAGTCGAAATGCAAGGTGGCTCGCGAAACCCTCCTAAGGTGAGAGTAAGTCTCGTGTATAATCTTGAAAGCAAATCGACAGAGTATTAAGGCTCAAGAAAGTGTGTGTACCTTGTTAATGATGATGGAGAGGTATTTATAGGCCTTCAAGGTGATTGAATCCGTCTAGGATTCAGTTTCCATAGTTACCTAATCAATCAAGGGGAGAATCCCTTGATTTTAGGCGTGATAGGCGGCTGGCCGCGTAGATGTAGGAGTAAATAAGGCAAGTGTTCTGCCTATACATGGAAACATTTGACTTGTCATGGAAAGTAAGCCTTCGGTGCTTCCAGTTGATGTGTGGGCGAAAGGTGGCTCGCCTACTGTTTCTATTTGCATTGTTTTGAACTTATCAGAGGTCCAAGGGACGGCCCTCCCGGGTGGGCAAGGCCAACACTGACCGGGTTTGGACGATGAATCGTTTCTCTCTGGCGAATGTGATGTCCTGCATGGCCCTCGGCCTGACAGTAAGGTCTATGCCCGGCCAGGTCTGGACGGAATTTACGCTGCTCTATGCTCGATGCTTCTATTATTTTGCCCGCTAGGTATGTGGGCCCCATATGCATTGTGCTCGTGATTGGCACGTGATGCTAACTCGTGCATTGCTCTTGACCGGGCTTGGGCCGGGCATATCAGTGGCCCCTAGCTCCCCGTTCGGGCATTCATGCTCTGAGCTGGGAGCGCTCAAGTCCGATATATCGCTGGCTTCAACACTTGTGAATTTTTCTAAGAGGCCGAAAATTTAGCTGGTAGACTTGGGGCGTGTCTAGAAGCTTATCGCCGAGGCGTGCTGCACGGAGAGATTAAAGCCGTGAGCCGTCGTGCTGTGGGTGACTTGACTCGGGGCACAAAGCACGAAGGGCTGCATTTAATGTTTTGTGATAATGGGCCGCCGACTCCAAGTGTCGCTTCGGCCCGAAGTTTTCCCCAGACTGCTCAGGGCCCAATAAAAAGGCACACCCTACTTCTTCTTCTCTCTTTTATTGTCTTCAAGCTTGTGAATTTTTAGAGAGAGAAAATCTTGGTGAGCTTCCATTGCCGATTTCCGAAGCTTTCAAGACTCCGGTGAATACACTCGATCAAACCCCGCGACTCATTTGTCCCAGACGTTTTTTACTTTGGAAGAGTTGTTTTCCTCTTTCAGTTGCTTACAGAAGACATCCCTTATCAAAATCAACGGAAAGCTCCTTGAGCCCTTTTATCTGTTTTCGATGTTTCTGGTTTTTCTCGGTTTAGGGATGATGTTTTACTTTCTTCATCTCCTTATGTCTCTTAGTAGGTTTAAGAGGGTAAGACCGCCTTAGTAGAGATCGAGGAATGTAACCCGTGATCTGTTTTTAGGCGGCAGTAGCCCCTTGTGTTGACCTAGACATAGAATTTCTTTCCCTTTTTCTTTGCTAGTTACCCGGACAGGATTCTGATAGCCTTCTTCCTCGATCTCTTTGTAGATGTCTGAAATCTCCGAGAATCCATCACGAGGCCTTTAGCTATGGCGGAAGAATGACTCGCTAGCAATGGAAGTCTCCCTCCATCGGCGCGAGAGCGACGAGGAGCCAGTCCGCGGCGGCCTACGTTCAAAGGCATGCAACGGCCTCATGTAGATTTAACCGACTCTCCAAATGAGAAGACTCCGTAGATAGATAGTGACCGATGGCTTTGCTCTGCAAGGCCTCAACCAACAGTACCCGAGACTCCTACCGGGCGTAAGGGCCGAAAGCAGGCGATATGGTCGAGAGAGGCTTCAGATGCCGATGAGGTAGACGACATGCCGCTTGTCTCCTGCTGCTTAAGAAAACCGCCGCCTCAAAGTAAAGCCACTCTGAGAGGGAAATAGATGACCAGGATAACGTTCCAATTGCTCGCTGCTTCGCTATGGTAGGAGGTTCTCAAGTGGAGGTCCTTATTGACGAAGTAGTCGGAAGCTAAGAAGAAGAGTTAGAGGAAGAGTCTGACCGGTATGTCAATGCAGACAAAGCCGATACGCCGCATCATCGGGCAACTCGACACGGCGACAGCAGGTGACGGCGTGGTTGCCAAGGCCTCTGTTGATCCCGCCTATTATCGGGCAAGCAAAATGGATGTACCCGCCAGATCAACCTTTCCCGCGAGTGTGGAACGAGCTCTTATTCTTCGCCGATTTTTTCCGCATTGATTACGCCTCCCGCCAGTAGCCCTTCGTGGACTTCTTATACGAGACCAAGGTCGTCCCTTGTGATTTGATGCTAAATATTGTTGTGGCTATCACAAATTTCACTCTGGCGAAAGTGTGCTGCTAGGTTTGAGCCGACATGCATTTGTTCTCGAAGTTATTTATCTTTACCTGCAGCACTGGAGGGAGGATCTGAGCGAAGGCGAACTCCAATTTCGAGGCCGTCCGAAGTCCCCGGGAAGGTGGAGTCTGGGACAGAGGGTCCTATTTATTGAATCCCGGTCTGGCCGGGCCGCTCATGCCCACGGCAACCAACGAAATTAAAATCCCCAAGGCCTCCAAACAAGATTTCAGCCTCGAGAGACCGCCCGATTAGTCAAGCTGAAGCCAGAGCGTGATAGAGAGAAATGAGAGACGCTGGCTGCCAAAGAATTTCTTCTTGACGAAGGAACTGGTTCAGACCGCGCTACTTGTGTTTGGCCGAGTGATGCGAGTGAGGTCCCCGAGGTGGAGCCTCCCCGATCCACGTGCCCGAGAACCCACACCCTTATCGTGGCATGACGATCAAGGCCGAATGTTCAAGCGACGCGAATGTCATTAATGCTGCCAGCGCCGATCGCACGCTTATGAAGATTGATGGTTGCTCGCTAGTCATTAATATTTTTCTCTCGCTTTATTCATCCTTTTCTGTTCCTTCTAATTTCATTTTGTTTTGTCTCGGCCTCAAGAATGAAGAACTTGGCAAAAAGGCTGGTGGGCAAGTGAAGAGAAGATACCTCACGGCAAATGACTTGAAGGTCAACAAGCCCGCATGGAATTGCCTGGGGTGTCGCTCCGCCCACCAAGAAGAAAACCCCGGACTTGGGCAGGCCGCTAGTCCCGCTAAGAAGGCGTGGCGCCTAGTGCCGCTACTACCACCTTGTAAAAGGAGCTCACGCAGAAAGAGGCTATCGGCTATTGTTGCTCGCCGCCGAGCCGCCTGGCCGCTAACATTCTCTCGTGGTGCTGGCCGCTAAGGATGCCAAGGCAAAGGGCAAAGGAAGAAGAGCCCACCTCCCCGTCCCTGGAAGTTC
>CM028384.1:40882404-40930667 GCA_013146195.2 Codonopsis lanceolata | reverse complement strand
CTAGTCGACGAAGCAATAAGTCAACAACTTTGGTGTGGTTGAAACATATTTTGGCGAGGGCTTGTAAATCTCTTTCTAATTCTTTTTTGCCCATTTTGAGCCTAGGGCTTTATTGTGGAACCCCTTCTAAATTTTCGTTTTACGGTTGAATCAATTCTGGTTTTGTGCGTAGGTTTGCATCAATTAGAACTATTTGATGGAATTGGACAAGTGAATAAAATTGGTCGAAGGAAGGAGGGAGATAGAACTAGGTTTGCATCAATTAGGGCTATCCTCTGTTCCCATAGCTATTTTGGATTGAATGAGAGAATTCATTTTTCCATTTATTTGAGGAAAAGATAGGAAGGTCATATTGTCAGACTGATCAGGTGATCCTTCACATATCCAAGTCTAAAGAAGTATAGTTTTTGGCCTTGCATATTGGTCGAAGTCTTCCAAATTCTAAGGCTTGCAAAGTGTGCAGGAGAAGATTTGAGGAATAAGACAATGTGTTGGCAGGAATACTACCCACTCGGGCAGGGGAACTTCAAGGCATGCAACTTCATTACTCGGTTTTGGTCGTGCTCAAATTTTTAATATTTTGCTGGGTTTGAAATTTTTCTGAGGAAGGGATATGCAATTGATTTGGTTCCTTACTGTGTGTACATGAGAGAGAGAGAGAGAGGGTACTTTGGGCATTCTGAAAAATAATTAGATGGTAACTTTAACGTTAACCGGTTGGAGGGGGAATATGATGGCAAACGTCAACATGTAGGACCAAACGAATTATTTTTTTAGTACAAGGACCAAATAAATTATTTCTGTAAAAGTCGAGGGACCAAAAAAATAATTAAATCCTATTTATATTAATAACTAATTTTGTGATTTTAATATAAAACTGTGTTGTTTTGTAAGATTAATTATATTACCATTAATTATTTACTACTAAATAATAGTATTAGTACTTAATTTAGTTATTAAATAACTTAATATGGATTGAAAATCTTAAATTTGGAGAGAGAAGAAGAAAAATGAAAGATACAGCTGATGTCTAAATGAAGCAAATCAAATCATTATTTCTAAATAAAAATGTGTAATATTTTTTTTAAAACAAACACCTTTTTTAAAATAAAATGAGGGGAAAAAAGGCCAAACAATAGAATAAAATTGCAATTTGTTTTGGACCGCCCAAATTGATTGGGCAACTGTAAAGGGGCTGGAGTAGTTGTCAGCTAGACTTGTCCCTTCTTTTCAAAATTCAGATGCGAAAAACGGTTAGAGCAAGAACAACAAAGCTCCCCATTTGGGGAGCTTAACCTTCAATTTTTTTTATTTTATTACAAAAATACCATTAAGCTCTCCACTTAAACTCCCCAATAAAAATACTCTTTCAACAATGCACAAATTCTAACACTTTTATATACCCCATCATATTTATCTCCAATAATTTAATATTTTTATAAAAAAAGGCTAGAAATTTGAAAAATTCATAGAAATTTTTTCTGATATCCAAATGAAACAAACCAAGTCTTTATTTGTAGGTAAAAATATTTACTTTAATACATGAAAAAAAAATATTTTAAAAAAATATTTTTTATGGCTAAAAATTGACAAAAAAAGAAAATGGAGGAAAAGTAAACTTTAGTCAACTGAGAAGGAAGAGAGCAGCAGGAGGTGGCAGGACTTTGCAGGCGCCGGAAGCTTTTACCAAAACGGTTGTGTTACTTAATTTTGACAAACGACTGCTGGGTTAAAAAATTTGTTAAGCATGGGAGCTTATATTGCTCCTTGAACGGCTTTTGGCTTAATTAAGCATTCACAAGAACCTTTGTTGTTTTGAAAAATCTGAAAGAATCCCATAAGCTTAATATTAAGCACCTTTGTTGTTTGTGCTCTTAGAGCTTTCAAAATGGACTAGACCGGTTGGGTCAGCCCGCTCCACCACTTAAACAAAGTTGGTTGGGTTAATAGAATGTGAACCCGCAAGGAAGCAGATCAAATGGGTTAGACACGTTTGGTTCACAAGGTGCTACGGTGCAGGTTGGTCCACAATTTTTTATCAGTATAATTGATAATACTTCAAATATGATAGACTATTAAAAATCCTACTCTTTTTTCTTTGCAGCCCTCTTTCCTCCCTCCTCCTTTCTTGTTCTTTTTCTCACACACACGCCTTAACCAACATCCTCTCTTTCTCATCACCTCACGTAACCATCCTTGACACTTAATCTTTCTTCTCTTAGATCTAACACTTCCCATTTCATCGAATCATAGCATCAATTTTGGAGGGAGAGAGACTCAACTAATTTGCAAAATTAATTTTCCTTAATTCTCATTTTTGTATGCGTGCGTGAATCAACTTTAGTTATGATGGTGGTTTCTTGATTTTCAAAAGCTTTTACATTGTAGATCTGCGAAGTGACCCATGGAGATATAAATTCAAAGATTGTACTGTAGATATAAATTTATTTTCAAAAGCATTTTTTGTATTGTAGATTTAAATCTTCTTTTGGTCGATCTGTTACCTATTTGATGATGGAAATGAAAATAATTGGAACCCCTTTGCCTAATCAAATCTTGGCTACTAGCTAAATAAGGTCAATCCAATCTTGCCTTAGTGTTTACTTGGAGTTTGATTAAGTTATTGGAGTGAAACCCTTGGTATTGGTGTGGTTAAGTTGGTGTTATTAAGTGGTGAATATGTTGTGAGTAAATTCTTAAGTTATTTGGCCTAAACCCCTTGGTTAAGACCATGACTGAGGTTAAGGTTACCCCTATTGGGTAATAGCTTTGTCTTCACGACATATTTAGGGTTTTAGGGACCTAGCCTTGTGAATGACTTCTTCCCAGGATTGTGTATCTGAATTGAGAACGTGATCAAGACAGAGCAAGCGATGTAAAGGGGAATGAATGATTGGAGATGTATCTCAATCTAGTATACCTAAAGGTTTGAACAACTATGTTATGTGAAACTTGAATATTTGAACTATCAAAGTTATTATGTATGTCTTGTGAAACATCATGGCACGACTTACTTTTGCACACATTCCTAACATGCACAATACTGAGTTTTTCTCACCCCTTCCTTATTTGTTTTTCTTAAATCCCAGCCAGTGGTGGAAGTGAGTATGCACAAGGAAAGAATGCCAAAATGCTAGAAGTGGAAATTATTTTAGGTAGCTTCTTGGTAATGTTTGTTAAATGTGGGTGGTCAGCTTGTAACCTGAGTACTTGAAGACTAATCGTCTTCTTTTGTTGTATAATAAAAAAATGTGAATGTTGTAAATATTTAATAGTCTCTTTGAGACTCAGTGTATAATGGGTGAATGTAACACCCCAGAAAATGTTAATACTTGTTATTGATAATTTTTGTGCTAAGTGTGTGGTGGACTTGATTATATCATGTTGGAATTTTTGTAAGTTTTGAAACAAGTTATGTTTGAGTGTGATTTGTGTCTCATATTATGTTGTTGAGAGTTCAGTATTATTTGGAATTAATTTGGAAGTCTTGTGATTAAACCTTGAAGTGTTTTGTAAGAATTTTGAAAACAGGGGAGACGTTGTCTCGTCTCAGCTTGTAAGGTGATAACATATTTTATACTACGATACCCTTAATGAGCATGAGACGCCTTACAGAAATGCATCGCGGTGCATTGACTATTAAACCTGATGCATCAAGTTTATTGCATTAATTTTTGCACCACTATGCACAAGTTTAATTGCATAGTCTATTTTTACACCGAGATACATTAATGTTTGAACCGCGATACATCAATTTTATTGTATTAATTTTTGCACCGCGATGCATCGGCTTTATTGTTTAGGCTAATGGTACCGCGATACGTCAATTTTTGCACTGCGATATATAAGTTTTAATTACCAAATCTAATTTTGTACCGCGATACCTAAAATATTATCTAATCAAATTTTGCATCGATATACAAAATTATAATGAACCAGACCATGTTCTCCACCTTCTTCTTCCTCCTCCTCTGCCTTCGTCCTATTGAAAAATCAGTCCACCTATCTATCCACCCACCCATCACAGATCTATTACAGTTTCGTACTTAATGAATAAAAAAAATTGTTTACTATTGTGGTTTTCAATTCTCTTTTACAATAATTAAAAAAAAAGAAAAAAGTAAGAGATAAATAGTGAGATCAAAGAGAGAGAAATAATCAAAGCTACAAAACCAATTTATTGAATCGTCAAGGAAAACGAAGTTAAAAGGAAGAAGAAAATTTGGGTCCAGGACACTTGAAGGAATAGAACATATTACCAAAAATCCAATGTTTCTAGAAACTTGATGGAATATCTTTTTTGGGTTTATGGTTTGTCCCTACAAAAGCAACCATTTATGTGAGGTATTTATTGTTGGATCAATGCTAAATTTGACCAATGATTGGATTTTAGGAAAAAAAAAATGACTAGTAATGGGCGTAATTGCTTAGAATATGCAAGTTTCTATGTTTCAACTATATGAACAAGTTCAGGTGTCAAATTGGCTACTTTCTAGAATATGTATGTATAGGTTCAACAGAGATTTTTTCAAGAGGGACAACATGCCCCTCTTAATCCTTCTGATTTTGGAGCTTCTTTAATTTGTACCTGTCCTTGCTTAGAAAATTGTTGAGGCTGTAAGAGCTTATTCCCTCCCCAAGAAAAGTTAGGGTGATTCCTCCAACCAGGATTGTATGTGCTGGAAAAGGGATCATTCATTTGCCTTGGAGGGTACATATTCATCGCATTAGCATGTTCAGAGTACAAAGCACTTGATGGACACAAGTTAGTAGCATGAGAATTTAATCCACAAATAGTACATGCTTAATGAATTTTTTTTTTTATGAAACAGGGGCGGTACCCTGCAGGATTTTATTAATTATAGAAAAAAAATACAAACTTGAGGGGGACAACCAGCCTTGCCCTTATAAGAGGGAGGAGGGAGGAGCCTGACCTCGAAAAAGAAAGACTTACAATAAAAGAGAAAAAATAGAGAAACATGAACAGAAAGGAAACCACAAAGACCAACTAAGATGTCCTTAAATACGGGGTTGCAGTCTTGTCAAGAAACATAAGGCCACGAGTACGGCTAGGCAGTTCAAAATCAACAGTGAAGGAACAATCAAATCCTTGATCACACCCAAAATTTGCAAGGGAATCAGCAATAGCATTAGCCTCACGATAACAATGAGCCAAAGAGCAAGCGAGAGAATTATAAATAGACTTGATAGCACGGATGAAATATATGCTGTACCAAGGAGGAGAAAGTCGATCCATAATGCAATCCAAAAGCATTTTTGAATCAATTTCAATAATGGAACCCGAAGCACCATGGGCTTGTAACCATAACATACCTTGAAATAAAGCTTTACATTCCGCGATGAAGCTGGAAGAGTCTCCATAAAAGGAAGAAAAGGCAAAAACCAAATCACCTTTATCATTACGAATTATACCCCCCCCCCAGAACTAGGCCCCGGATTGCCCCGACTGGCACCATCCGAATTAAGCTTGAGGGAGCCAACAGGAGGCTTCATCCATGAAAGAGTACGAACAGATCTAGAAATAGTACGACCAATACGAGGGAGAACTGACCAATCATTAGAGGAGAATGAGAGCCCACTGTTTTGGAGAATAGAAGAGATCGTATGTTTAATATGGTTGGAGAGAGTTCTCACAGGCCAACGAATTCCCTCAAATAAAGCCCGGTTTCGAAAATTCCACAATTCCCATAAAATAATGATCGGCGTAATAATGTGAAGCGTAGAATTTTTGGAGGAGTACCACCAAGAGAAGCAAACTTGGGCAAGAGAATTATGAGTAGCCTGAATAGCGCCAAGTTGATTAAATTCAGCCCATATTTGAGAAGCAACTATACTGTCGAGAAATACATGAGTGTATGTTTCAGAGTGACCTATAGAGCAACATGGACATCTCGAAGCCATCTGAATACCTTTGTTGATGACACTTTCATCCAGAGGGAGTCGTTGAGACCACTACCGCCACATGAAGACACTAATGTGACGAGGAATGGCCTTGTGCCAGATGAAGCCTGAGGAAGTAGACAAAGGCCAAACAGATCGGGATAGCTGCCAGGCCGAAGAAAAGGAAAACCGACCAGAAGATGATTTGTTCCAGACAACAAAATTTGAATTATCAGAGAGGCAGACACCATTGCGAAGGATGGATGAAATAACACTGGGACCAAGAACATTCTGAGCCATATCCGAAAGCTGGGAGGGAGATACAAAAAGATCACGAACTTGATTAAGGGAAGTGTCAGAGGGCCTGTTAATACAATTATCAAAAGACCAGTTGTTGTGCCAAATGGAGCACTCTCCCCGACCAATGACCCAAGAAATATGAGGTTCAGCCAAGTCACGAATGAGAGACATCCACCGCCAAATGTGGGAACCTAGACAGGAGACTTGGGTAGGATGAGAGGAAGAACAATATTTTTTCATCATAAATGAAGCCCATAGACTTTTAGAGGACCTGAATCTCCACCATATCTGTATAGAAAAAGCTTTCACCACATCCTCTATTTTTCTGATACCAAGTCCCCCTTCAGAAGTGGGGCGGCAACAAAGGTCCCAAGAAATCCAGTGGAATTTATTTCTGCTATTGATGGAGCCCCAGAAGAAGTTGGAAAGAATTTTATTGATTAGCTTGATAATAGAAATCGGGGGGATCAAGAATAGCAAATTGATACATGATGATCGACTGAAGAACTGAGTTGATTAAAGTGATTTTTCCAGCTTTATTAAGAAAAGCACCAAACCATGAGTTAACCTTGCTTTGCAATTTTTCCAAAAGAGGATCAAACAAGCTCTTCTTCTTACGACCTTCAAAAAGAGGGCATCCCAGATAGGTAATGGGAAAAGAGCACGAACGGAAACCCAAATGGCGCGAGATGGAGGAAACTCTAGAAGCAGAAACATGGTTGGATAAGAGAAAGCAACTCTTATTAGCATTAATGAGCTGTCCAGAACACCGTTCATATTGGGAAAGCAAATGTTTATGACGATATAAAGAATGTTTGTTCCCATTGCAAAAAATCATGACGTCGTCGGCAAATGCAAGATGAGAAACAATCAGGCAGCCATTAGAGGAGGAAAAAGCAAAATGAGGCTGAGAGGAATGAAGTTCATTAAGACCACGGCTAAGGACCTCAGTGCAATGATAAACAAGCTGGGAGATAACGGGTCCCCTTGCCGCAAACCTCGAGATGACTGAAAGAATCCAACCGAATCGCCATTAATCAAAACTGAAACCAGTTACTGGAGATAGAGCGCCAAACCATGTTAATGAAGATTTCCCCAAATCCAAATTTGCGAAGAGCTTTAATGAGGAATTGCCAAGAAATTATGTCAAAAGATTTTGCCATATCAAGCTTGATTAGAACATTGGAGCCATTCACCTTCTTTTTTAAATGCTGAGTTAACTCCTGAGCTAAAAGTAAGCTGTCTTGAATAACCCTTCCTTTGACAAAAGCACTTTGATTGTCTGAGATAATGGAGGGAAGAAGATTAGCCAACCGAGCTGCAAGAATTTTGGATATAATCTTGTTGCAGAAGTTGCAAAGACTTATGGGACGAAGGTCCTTGAATGTAGAGACATTATTCGATTTGGGGATAGTAATAATAGTGGTGCTAGTCCAGGATTTCGGCATCTCAAAGCCAGAGAAAAATTCCGATATGGCCAAGAAAAGATCTGGGCTAATGATATCCCAACACGTAGTGTAGAATTTCCCGGTGAAACCATTGGGACCTGCCGCGCTGTCACCACTCATAGAAAAAACAATGGCCTTTATTTCAGCAAGCGAGGGAGGCTCAGATAAAGTGGCATTATGATCAGAAGAGACCAAAGTAGGAATAACATTAAAAATATCCTCCTCAAAAGTGGAACATGCTGTAAGTTGATCTTTAAAAAAATATCCACTGCCGTCGATTTAATGGCATCTTCAGATGAAAGAGTATTCTATGCATGTCAACAATTCTATGAATATGCAACTTGCTGCGAGTTTGATTCACCGAAGAATGGAAAAGTTTTGTGTTTCCGTCACCATCTTTGAGCCAACGGAGATGAGATTTTTGCCTCCAAAAATCTTCTTCAGTCTTTAGAGTACGTTTCAAAGTGGCTTGGGCTAAGTGGAGAGCTTCCTGATTATTAGCACTATTATCATTCTCAAACAGCAATTCCTTTTCTAACACATTATCTTCAGCCACTTTAACAGCTTGAAAGATATTCCCGAAGGTATTTCTGTTCCAAGACTTTAAGGCCAAACGGACAGCTTTAAGTTTGTTAGAAAACCTCACCATAGGTCGCCCCCATTGAGTGATCTGCCAAGCTTCATTAAAAACATCCATGAATGTATGATGGGAAGTCCATACATTAATAAAACGAAAACGATATCCGCGGAAATCCTAAAGAGAGGAGATTTTAAGTAATAACGGGGAATGGTCTGAACATGTGCGATTTAGATGTTCCATTGAAAAGGTAGCAAAAAAATTGGACCAAATATGATTGCAAACTAATCTGTCCAACCGTTGAAAAATAGTAGCCTGACCATCTCGTTGATTGCACCAAGTAAATTTGCTACCATTGAAACCCATATCAGATAGGCCGGAAGCATTGAGGCAAGCCTGAAAATCCAACGCTCCTTGTCTATCCCAGCCTGAACCTCCAGCTTTTTCATGAGCCGCAAGAATGATGTTAAAGTCCCCACCAATTAACCAAGGAGAAGAAGAGATATTCATGTCAATTATATCGTTCCAAAGGGCCTGGCGTTTGATGCTAGAGCATTTAGCATAAACTGAGGTGATATAAACTACTTCAGACCAAGAGTAATGCTGAACTTTGATTGTGAGATGCTGAATAGAGTCCATGACAACCTGACATGTGAAGGCTGATTTAACAAAAATCCAAATCTTGTTAGCAACATTATATAAGAAAGAACAGAATTTAAGACGAGAAGCAATAAACTGAATTTTAGACTTATCGAGCATGGGTTCGTAGACAGAAATCAAAGATATCTGATGAAGTTTGATCAACTTTTTCAACCGAGACACCATGGACTCGTTGCCCACGCCCCGTAAATTCCAAAAAAGGCAATTAATCGTCATAGGAGACAGAAGTATCCATGGATCCTTGGGTTTTGGCTTGAATATGCGATCTGGTAGCTCGATCAGAAGGAGGAATATGCTGGGGTTTCCGTCCTTTTTTCTTCTTTCCAGGAGCGTCAATATTGAGAGCTTCAGTGTTGGGATTATTCAGGTTTGGAAATTCTTCTTCAAAGGACTGAAGAACCACAAATCGGTTGCGAGAGATAATATTATGCTCATCTTCAGCATCTGATTGACCTTCGGCTTGACTGGACGAAATTGGGGAGCTTGTTGACTTCGATAAGTCATTATTGGTTGTGGAAGGAAAAGCTTCTTTATTTAATGGATCTGGCAGATCACTCGTTGCATTTGTGGCATGATCATTAAGAGTATCAACGCTAGGGTTTGAGACATCATTATGAGAGGGATGAGAAGGATTGATAGCATCAGTTGGGTTTTGGTGATTCTCCGAAGTAGATGTATTCAAAGAATTTCCTTTAAGAGTCGAATCAACGCTAGGGTTTGAGATATCATTAGGTTTCGAGATGTTGTTAGGGTTTACATCAGTGCTAGGGTTTGATGCGACATTAGGGTTAAGAGACGCATGAGGGGCTTGAGGAAGAACTGTAGAAGGATTAGAATCAGCCTGAACCGCTTTTCCCTTGTCAATATTTTTAGGAACCCATTAGGTATTATTGCCGAACTGAGATTTGGAGGGATTGTTGGAAGTAGTGTTATCTGTAGGGGGCTGTGTTTGGTGATTCATAGGGCTGGCAGCCGGATGTTTAACCTTGCATGAGAGTATTGAATGGCCTTGATGATTACCAAAACTACAATACTGAAGAAGATTCTCTGCCTCCAGAACTTGCCAGAAACCAGAAGATTGAGAACCACTTTCGATCCAGATTCGCTTGGGGACGGGTTTTAACAGATCAATCTCGACACATATCCTAGCGACGCTCGGGCGGGAAAGATTAATGGTAGCTTGATCAAGCATCAAAGTCTTACCAAAGAGATTAGCAATGGAGAATATAGCTGTTTTGTGAAATAGATGGATCGGGAGATTAGGAATCGAAAACCAAACCAGAACAATTGAACTTTCAGTATCAGGACGGAAATATGGAGTCCATTTAAAAACACGCATAGGAAATCTTCCCAAATACCATTGATCTTTGATCCAGAGACGTTGATAGTCCTTATCATGATTGAATTGAATAAGGATATGCTTAGAGTCGAGATGACCTATTGTGAATGCAGCTTTGAGACCAAAAGTTTGGAACAATTTACGTGTAGATTCCATAGATGGTCGGCCGTGTGAAAACTTACCAATGAGAGTATGTTTGAAGGGCTGTGAAAGATGAAGGACAACCTCATCAGAAAGTTTCAATGCAGGTTCCCCTTTGAAAGAAGAAGGAGGAATTAAGAAGGCAAGGGGGTTGGTGGTCGAACAAGGAGAAGAAGAAGATAGAACGGAGGCAAACGTCGGAGCAGCCGGCGGAACAGGAGGAGTTGGGGCCGGCGTAGCCGGATCAGACATGGTGAACGGCCAAAACCTTAATATCCAAGGGATCACAGTTACAAGCAATATTTTAATCATCATGCTTCTTGAATTTGTGTTCTATTTTGTTGTAAGAATTCAATTTGAGCTCTCAATTGGTCTATTTGAGCTTGAGTTTCTAAACTTTCTTGAACTTGAAACAAACTTCTATTTTTACCTCTTGTACTTTTCTGTTGGGAATTTGCACTTAACATCTCAAATAAACTTTCCAACTCAGCTGGTATCATTCTATTAATAGAACCACCGGCTGCACTATCAACCATAGTTTGCAAAGCGGTGAAAGAGTATGATAAAACTAAGTTACTAACACAACTTGAGATAGATTATGACGGGGACACAAAATAAGTAAAGTTTTAAATATATCTCATGCTTCATGGAATGTCTCTCCTGGTTCTATCTGAAAAGCTATTATTTGCTTCCTATAATCCGAAAGAGATGCATATTGATAGAATTTTCCCATAAACAAATCATATAATTGAGCCCATGTATACACACTTCGAGGTGCTAGATTCATAAACCATCTTCTCGCTACATCTTTTAATGCACATTAAAAATATCTCATTTTTATCTGATCTTCTGTCAGGCCTCCTAATGAAAAATTATCAGTCATGAAACTATACTCTTTAACAAAAGTTACTGGATCTTCGGATGGCAATCCATGGAATGAAGACAACATATTATAAAAATGACCTTTAAGTTCAAAGTTTCTTACCGCTTCAGTAAAACTAAACATGATGGTGCTGCATTCAACATGGCTCGACCATAATCATTTATAGTTCTTTGATTGATTATCACTTCTATATTTATATCAGCATGTTCCTTCCTTCTTTGATTTACTGGAGGAACCGGATTTTCAGGATTTTGATTATTGTTATCCATTGGAGGATCAATCAGAGGATCCTCTCTATTCAATTGTTCTTGATTAACAGGCTGATTTTCCAAATTATCAGGGTCTTCCTGACTCTTACTAAGATTATTTATATTTTGATTTAAATCGGCCAGCTTGGAATTTAGAGATCTACGACCGTGCATAAAATACTAAAATTAAAAGCAAATAAAAACAATTAGAAATTAAAACTAGAAATAAAAATCTTTTTGCATTTTTTTATATAAAAACTGAATTTAAAAATGCTACCAACAAACTAGCTTGTCCCCGGCAACGACGCAAAAAACTTGATCGTGCCTTATTTTAATACTTTGCAACTACACAAGACTATTGCAAAATAGTTTGGAAAGCAAGGGTCGAACCATAGAGACAAGAAGAATTCAAGTAGAAAGTATATCGGTAGCAATTAAATTAAGGGGGGTTTTTAGTTTGTTCATTTAATCTAATTTTACGCTACTAAAACAGGAAATCTAATTAATAAACTATGCAGCAATCACAATTTATAAAGATCTTATGGAGGAGGGAAATCTAAGATTGGGGATTCACTTGCATCTACTCTATTGCTTTTTGAGTAAAGTATCAGTCAATAACTTGGGTTCGTTCAAAAAAGGTAGATATAGATTGTCAAATTATAATTCAGTCTCCATCCTAAATAATTCATCCAATCTATAACCTAAGAACAAGAACATATGAATTTCTATCTGTCACCTAGGAACATATATATGAACTTGACCCTAACTTATCATTCTCATGCATCGATAAGGTCAATTTATCACGATGGTGAGCCAGTGTACGACATATGCATTTGGTTGTGCAGCTATCCGCACCTCTAGGTCTTTACTACTTGTGATTCCATTCATTTGGTCAAAGCTAGACAGTAAAGAGGTTGATAAACATCATGATCAACAAGAATTGAATGAATAAAATATATTAAGCAATAGATTCGATATAAGTTACCTCCCAATTCCTAGATTAATGGACGGTTAGGTCATTCTTGAAGATGAACCAAACAACAGGATGAAGGAATACATGAATCGATCTTCAAAACTATAATTACAACTACTAAATTATGTATTACAAACTAAAATCGATGTTAGAACCATCTACTAATTATTTCTAGACGTCCTTTTGCTTTGGCTCTCGTCTTCTATATATATCAAGGTGTTTTAGGGGAAGGAAGAGGTTCAATCCAAGTGAAACACCCGTAGAGGTGGTTTCTGGGTACCTTGCGGCCGCAAGGGTATTGATCTGGCTGGGGTTGCACGGTGGATACCTTGCGGGGTCAAGGTCTTGGAGGAATGCGGCCGCAGGGTGTCCAGAATTCTTCTCTGACTTCTTTTAAAATATTGCACTTTGCACCCCCTCCTCGAAATCTTCATTAAAAGCTTTATAAATTCCATAATTTCACCTAAATCACTGAAGCTCACAATATAGCTAAAAAACACATATTAGTAGCCAACAGCCTCGTGGAATTTCTAGTTTTAAGTTATAAAAGAACCTGATAAAGACGTATAAAATACGTCTATCAAATACTCCCAAACTAAGAATATCAGTCAGGATGGTTCGTGCTTCTTGGTGCTTCTCCTATTTCATGGAAGGCGAAGAAGTAGCATATCGTGTCTCGGTCGTCAGATGAAGTAGAATATTGGTCTATGGCAGCGCTTACACCAAGGGTTAGGCCCACTTTTTACAGGTCAGTGGAATCTTTATGCTCAAAATCCCGACTCAAGTAGTCATTTATTTGGTACCTCCCAAGGAGCCGACGGCCATTCGACCCTTCTCAGGGATTCCATCCACAAACCCAAAGTTTATGGTCGATATTAGCACCATCATTTAGCTATTGCTTTTATTTTTCTCGTTGCTGGGCATATGTATAGAACTAACTTCGGGATTGGGCACAGTATGAACTAAAATGGTTGAAGCGTCTTCTTGAAGACTTAGGAGTACGGCAAAACGATGCCATGCGCATACACTGTTATAACCAATCTGCCCTATACATTGCGAAGAACCCCGTCTTTCATGAACGGACAAAACATATTGATGTGGGCTGTCATTTTATTCGCGATGCAATCAACGACGGGTTAATTGCTCCCTCGTATGTCTCTACTCGGGAACAATTGGCCGACATTTTCACTAAGGCATTCGGGACGGCAAGATTTCCATATCTTCTTCGCAAGTTGGGTGTTCAGGATCTTCACTTTCCAACTTGGGGGGGGGGGGAGGGATGTTGAGGATCGAAGAAGTTGCATGAATGTTGTAGCCTTGCATGCGCTGGTTGCATCTTCTAATTCGCATGGACTGTTGTGCGTCATGTGCATGAAGGCTTTGGTTTTTTTGGTCTTTTGTGTTTTTGGTTAGTTTTCTTAAATAAAGAAAGGTGGTAGTACGTTTCCTTAGTCATCATAGTTTCCTTAGTTAAGTTTTTTTTGTGCACAAGTATTGGTGATGGGGTAGGAAACTGTGAGTATTTATATGGAACGTGATTTTCAATGAGAAGGAGGCAATCATTTTGCACAATTTGTGTATGTTCTAAATTCATCACTCGGGGACGTCGATATCACGAAAAGGATATTGAGGGCATACTAATTGCACGTGTTTTGCAAGAGTTACAAGACAGAAGCAGAATGTGAATCATATTCTCTTTCATGTGGTTTGCTTTACAAGCACTTAATTGGAACAAAGTTCTAAGTGACTTATGAAATGATCTACCCACGTTAATGATTATTTGATGAAATGTTATATTATGAAGATAACATGCTAATGATTAAAAGGGCGAGGTGTATTTTGGGGTGTGGTCAACCACAATCTTTGATAAAATAAGTTGCTATGAGAAATGGGATTGGTGCCTTGGTGGTGGGCATACCCCCCCACTCTTATTTCACCAGTACTAATTAAGATAAAGCTTTACCTTTATACATTGGAGGAGAAATGGTAAAAGTTTGAAGTTTTGGAAAGGATGACGTTATTGAACCGGTTGATGCTTAGCATTAACCTAAGAAGCACAAACTTGTAGATTAAACGAAACTTCCGGTAGACAGATGCTGCTGGGGGACATATCTGCCGGTGCTTCTAATCGGGGAGAGGACAGAGCGAGGGCATTTGTAGAGTGAGAAGAACTCAGGATGGGTATCCTGTCGTCGTCTTCTCTCTCCATCAAATTCGCCCTCATTCTCTCCCTCTCTCTCACATCTTTTCACTCGGTCTTCTCCTCCTACTCTCACTCCTTCCTCAAACCTCAATCAACCCTCTCATGCCGTTAATCCAAATCTTTTACTCCCAAAGCTTCCACATCCGACTTACTCTCTCTCCTCGGCACCTTACAACAGGCCTTATCAATCAACCCCCAAGTAGTCCGACAGCTCAAATCCTGCTTCAAATTGCTCGTCCCTTTCATCCCTGCCTGTAAACCCGGTCTGATGATTGTAGAAAGAGAGAAGATGATCAACTCGTTTGGTGGCCGCCTGCCCCGATAATGCCATTGATTCGTGTGGTGACCCGGGGTCGATTCAATGCGTCCCTTGATCCCACCATGATTCCTGTGAGTTTTCTATTGAGGCTGCAAGCTTTTTAAATGTCAACTTCACCTTCTTACCAGTTCCATTTTTCTTTGGTGATTTCCAGTTTTAAAGCCCAACTCTACTTTTTCATAATTTTCCTTTAATTAGGTTTCCAACTAGTGGTCAACATTTTGCCACTTCTAAGTTAGAGGTAGATAAATAAATGATTGATTTTGCAATGATGAAACTTGGAACTTAGTTTGCAATTAGCGAATGGAAATGGAACTACATACTCCTACATTGTTCTCATCATGGAGAGTCAAAAATGGGTTGGCGGGCACCCCATAACCCAACCAATCATCATTTGGCGGGCGGGCGGCCAGGCCGGTAAAACAGTGGTGGCGGGGAGGAACTAAAAATATACCAACCCAATCCACTCTTTTAGGTGGCGGAGTCGGACTAACTTGAATGAGCCCAAGCCCCAACAACTGTCTTCGGTGGTAGGAAAAAAGCTCCTAAGCAACCCACAACCCACCTTCAACCCAACCAAATGGCGGCGAGGACAGTCAAATGGCAAGTGTAAAAAGTGTGCGTGCTTAAAAAAAATACCCAACCTGCCCACTCTTTTTAGAATTTAAAATTCAAAAGTGCAAATGAGGCTAACCCAACGAGCCCAAGCCTTTTTAACAACTCTAAGCAAGCCAACCCACAACCCACTTCAACCCGCCATTTGACGGGGCGGGACGGGTCAGTCCAAAAAAGTGGCAGGCTTAAAAAATATCAACCCAACCCACCTCTTTTAGGTGGCGGGGCGGACTAGCCCAACGGGCTCAACCCATTTTGACAGCTGTACTCATCTGTTGTGTTTTCTGCAATTAATTGACTAATGGCAAGCAATGCACAAAGGAAATGAATGGGAGAGAATATCTTTTCAACTTTTTTCTCTTTGAAGCAAATAGGGAACTAACATTTGGCTTTTAATCAATCTATAGGTGTAATACACCATAATTTTAATTAAAAATATTAATTCGTGTTAATTAAAATTATAATTGTTTTGGACCTATTTAGTAATTAATTGGATTGGGTCGGGCTAGGCCCACTTTTGACTAAGACTTTAATACTAATTCCCAATTATTATTAGTTAATTAATTTCGATCCAGTTAACTTTAGGATTTCGGTTTAGGGTTAGAAAACCTAGTAGTGTTTATATAAATAGAATGTTGAGAGGGGAGAAAACCCTTTACCACATAATATTTACCTAGCGGCAATGAGAGAAGGCGAGAGAGAAGAAGGAACCGGCGGTCGAAATCACAGAGTGAGATAGAGAGTCTGACATTTTGAGGTAATACTCAAAATTATTGTGTGTGTTTTCGTGTGTGTGTGTGTTTATGTTTTGTGTGTGTAGGTGATATATATATAAAATACAGAAACATAGTATAGTATATGTGTATGTATGTGTTTGACCATGAGTGGTGTGTGTGTTAGTAACTAATCATTATAGATATTTAGAAAACTATTTTGTGTGTGTGTGTGTGTTCATGTATGAGACGTGTGTGTGTGTGTTCATGTATGAGACGTGTGTTGTGTGCGTGTAAATAGTGTGTATGTTTTGATTTTTCTTTATCGATTAGATATTTTAACAAAGGTGAATTAAATACCCAATTCATAAATGACATAAATTAATGTACTAGGTTTTAATGAAAACTAATTATTTTCTCAAACAATCTTTATTATAATTACTTCCAACTATTAATTATTAATAAGTGTTAATGCAACGTGAGTCGGTAATCGTTAGTAATTATTGTTATTTGTAAAATTAGATTTGGACGAACGAGCTTAAGACGATTGTACGTATTGAGGATTATTGTGCTAAGCAATTCGAGGTAAGGGATTATACCTCATTTAGGACTTTTGAATTCTTTGTTCCATACTGTTAAGCTTCCGCTATTTCTTTGATAAATGCCTTTCCTTTGAAACGTGTGCTGATTTTGTATCGGTATTTGATTTTGAACTCCGTCGATTACGTTCATTTGCTTACTCATAATTATGCTCCTTGTTAAATCTCGCATACTTATCAATTTTCATGTGAGATACCATTTGTTTTATACATGAATTGATTATTGATATGCTTGGGTTTGAGAAAATTGTTTATTTTTTTATGTTTTATTTTAAAAAATTGCTACCTTGATCACTAAGTCAAACAACCTAGTCACGGGTTAATGTGACCTTTCGATTTATCTAGTTACGAGTTAATGTGACCTTTAGATTTACCTAGTCACGAGTTAGTGTGACCTTTCGATTTACCTAGCCACGGGTTAATGTGACCTTTCGAAACCCTTTAACCACTAGACACATTGTTAGTTATCAGGATATATCCTTTAGAAACCTTTACCCTTATGGGTCTTTAGAATTTTTTTGGAACATTGTTCGAACAGGTCTTTGATCGCTTATGTGATCTTGGTATCTGTGAGTCGTTCGTTGTCTCCAGCTGGTATGCGACGGTTGGTGACAATTGGACTACTCGAGTCGTTCTTTGCATTATTATCTTTCGTTTGGAATCCTAAATATGTATCTATGAGTCGTCCGTTGTCGCCAGCTGGTATGAGACGGTTGGTGACAATTGGATTACTCGAGTCGTTTGTTGTATCTTTATCCTTCACTTTGAATCCTGAAAATTAATTTGAAAATTTGAATATTTAAACTTTAACTATTTGACTTTTCACAATATGGATATTTGAACTTTCGATTCTGATTCCTTGATTTATTTCGGTCAACTCCTCTTTAGTAATCGGAGGGGTTGTATATGAACTTACTGAGCATTGTTCGCTCACCCTTTCTTATTCTTTCTCTTCGAGGTGACATTTAGTTTGGCTAGATGAATTGTTTCTAGTAGATGAATAAAGATGGTCAAAGAAGTTTAGACATTTATAATTCATTCATACTTTGAAAATTTTATTAATTTTAATTAGCCTTATATTGGATTTCGTTTTAGACATTTGGTGGTTGTATTTTAATTACAATTGAGGGATATTAATGTTGATAAATTATTAGTGTTGTGATTTATTATGGTTTTAAGTATTGTTTGTTGGTGACGTGACCAAATTGTGGGTCCAAATGGTCGGACCCGAGTTTGGGGCGTTACAATAGGGGATGTGAACTGCGAGATCGAATGTATATATATGAAAAAGATGTACGTCTCTCTTACTATAAAAGTCAAACTTATTTCTTATAATTTAATTGATAGACAAAAATAACTCATCATCAAATAAACTACCCACTATTTAATTAAGGACAAAACAAGTAAATTTATTATGACAAAAAGTAATGTTTGGACAAAAATAGTCCTAACTATAATAAATCACTCACTATTAATTAAGGTTGAACAAGTAAATTTGTCATAGGCTAATTAATTCCATGAATAATTAAATAATAATTTTATCCTATTTTGATTTTGTTATCATTTTTCCCCTCCTACTATTATCGTTACAAATATCGTCCAATATATTCTAAATCTCTCTTACTATAAAAGTCAGCTTGTTTCTTACAATTTAATTGATAGACAAAAATAACACTTCATCAAATAAACTACCCACCATTTAACTAAGGACAAAACAAGTAAATTTATCATAACAAAAAGTAATGTTTGGACAAAAATAGCCCTAACTATAATAAATCACTCACTATTAATTAAGGTTGAACAAGTAAATTTGTCATAAGCTAATTAATTCCATGAATAATTAAATAATAATTTGATCCTTTGACTTGTACCTATTTTAAAGTTAGGTCCTACATTATTGAATTCTATTTATTTCGTCTTATATTTTGATTTTGTTATCATTTTTCCCCTCCTACCTTTATCGTTACAAATATCGTCCAATATATTCTAAAATGACAATAATACATTTACTCAAGAGACTAAAACTTTATTCGAAACTAAAAAAAATATATTTGAAACTAAAAAATAATATAGTTTTATTTCTTTATTTCTTAAATATATATGTTCGAGAAAAACATTATTAGATTTATATATATAAAATTGTATCTATAATGATAGATTTATTAGTGAGTATCAAACTATTAAACAAATCTGTAACGTGTTTAGTTATTACCCATAAATAAGCTAAGAGAAACGAGTTAAGAAAATATGTCATAATGTCAAGAAGATTAAGAAAATGAAGAACCAATTGATGAATTTATGCGTCTTATTTTAAACGAATGCTAAAATCTACTAGTTACTTCTTTAAATTTTTAGACTACTACAACAGCTTTTAAAACAATCAATGGTCCCTAACTTATAGATATTACAAACAAAACCAATGTTAGTAATCGCAAATAACTGGATTCAAAATATTTTACTCATTTTCATAACTGGGTTCCAAACATCTAATCTCTTTTCGTCTTAATTTGCTTGCTCCTCTTCATCGGACTCGAGGTAGTTACATGTGAGAATCTCTATATTCCCTCCTCTGGCTATCGACTTTCTTTCTTCTACCGCAACTCTCTTTTTATTGAAATAGGTTGTCACC
The DNA here is from genome assembly GCA_013146195.2 of Codonopsis lanceolata. Lineage (NCBI taxonomy): Eukaryota > Viridiplantae > Streptophyta > Magnoliopsida > Asterales > Campanulaceae > Codonopsis > Codonopsis lanceolata. Next base: position 40,911,119 of record CM028384.1, on the reverse strand, counting down.
AACCGACATCCTTTTAAGTAGTTTCATCCTAAAATTAGATTTTCTCCTTACTTAGTAATTTGTACAAAAAGTGTATTGGAACTAAGAAATGAGAGATGTTTAAAGAAAGAAGTTCCACTAAACGAAAGTTAAAGAGATTTTATGTCTCTATTTGAGCAAAACGAGGTGAGTGCGTTTCTTGATGATGGTGATAACAGTGTTGACGATTGCAAGGATATTGGTGTTAGGGGCAGTGATGACGGTGATTGTAGGGATGACAGTGGTGGTTTAGATGAAATACAACATTGTGAGATTTCCAAATCATCAAATTTTCAAAGATTCATATGGGTTTCAGTTTCAATTTAAAAATTTTAAAAATTAAAAAATTGAATTTGAGTAGGACTAACGAATTAGAAAATGAAATAAATCAAATCAAAAATTAACTTTTGTGCTAATGGTGAAATTTGAGGTGGTAGTGGTGGTGAATATATGAATAATGAGGTTGACGGAAGAAAGTGAAGGATGAAATAATCAATTGAATAGAATCTAAATTACATTTATTTTGAGTAATGCAGTTTTTTCGCCTTTGAATTTAAAATGAGACAAAAGTATAACTATTGAAATAATTATTTATTATTTAAATTAAAATATATTTCAAATATCAAATGGCAAACTAAATTATGAAAATATCATCAAATCTCACTTTGCTGTGACGACCGGCTCGACTCAATCAGAATCCCAAGGTCGTGCCACCAAGACAAGCTAAAAGACGGACAAGCACTCGCTAAGCATAATGATGCGAGTCAAGGGTTGAGCTAACAAGCTCAAAACATGAATATAAGGCCATAACGGCGATACGGAATAATAAAAATCAACACCTACGGAAGCGAATCATAAGTGGGACCAAAGCCTATAATTAAAAACCAAGGAATACAAGGCTGAGAGATAACTATCTCTCGACAAATCTGACGCGTGGACCTTAACATTGCGCACGGGCTACAAACCATCGGCAAACCTAAGGCCGGCGAATCCACAAAATACCAACCTGATAAACAACACCTCAACGGCTATAACATGCCGGAGTGACAAATCAACTAAAAGAATAAGAGATTAAACACTAACAACTAAACCAATGTCTCTCGACTAAAGTTGTCAGAGATAGAATAACAATAACACAATACTAGAACAAGCGAGCTAAAACCTTGCTCGGAAAGACAACGGAATAACTTCTAGATAAATACAACAGCTCGACCAAACAAGTCGGCTCCCAAAATAATACGAAATAAAATGCTAACATAACTACCAAAGTAAAGTTTACATAACTTTACATCCGCGTCTCACAAGATAATAAATACAATAATAATAAATACTTACAAGCTATTGCCCGGAATACCACCTGCTATCCAACATGCACCCGTAGCTGCAACGCGCACTAACGAGCTCACTGCACAAACTAAGGAAAACAAACACACGAAATGAGTCATAATGACCCAGTAAGTTACTAAATGCAATTGTATGGCATAGCATGACGTGGCATGGCATAATGCACAAGCATGTATAAAATCATGGCATCTTAATAGCATACCAATAATAAACTTGTATTAAGTTATCAAGGAACATAGACATCATGAACCATATAGCACATTATCTTTCATATAAGTGCTTATAGTAAGCCACATAAGGGATAGAGAAAATACCCAAATAGTGCTGTTGTGCTGCTCCTGGAATACACAATGTTAGACTGGTTCGTGCCATCGATGCTCTGTGATTACATCGACTCATACCGAGAACCTACTTGATTTAGATAGCAGCCAATGGCGCACGTATTGTTACGGCAAAGGGGCTACTTCCCCATTGCGGCCAACAATGGAGGGGTGTGTGAGGTCCCAGGTACGACGATCCATAGCGAATACGAATCTTACGATTCGTATAGGTGATGTATCGTCCCACCCTGACAGAAAAACCAATCCAAATAATGCCAGCTGAACTTTTATGCAATGCACAAGTAGATATTTACTCTTTTTTTTTTTTTTTAATGAAACAGGGGCGGTACCCTGTGGGATTTTATTTATATGAATAAGAAATTACAAACTTGAGGGGGACAACCAGCCTTACCCTTATAGATGGGGGGACAGAGGAGCCTTACCTCGAAAAAGAAATAAACAATCAACATAGAGCTAAGAAATTCTAAAGTAGGCCGTTTCATTTTTATCCAGGAAGATGAGACCGCGAATGCGAGAAGGCAGAGATATCTCAGCAGAAAAGGAAGCAGAAGAACCTTGGTCACAACCATAGTTAGCGATAGCATCAGCCACTGAATTAGCTTCTCGAAAAATATGCCTAATGGATAAGTGCAAGTCCCGGATAGTATCTTTAATGCACCGAATAAAATAGGAGCTTTTCCAAGGAGGCCTCAAATCTTCACAAATACAGTCCAGAAGCAATTTAGAATCTATCTCCACCATAGCATGCTTTATATTATTAGATTTCAGCCAATTAACCCCCTGATACAAAGCTCGACATTCCGCTTGGAAGCTGTTAGAAACGCCATAAAAGGAGGAGTAGATATTTACTCGCATGCTCAAACAAGAATCAAGACCGACCACAGCGGACTTATCAAAATCAAGTAGGACATAAAGCTCTACACACCAATTTAACAATGCACATATTTGCACCTACTTAACAAATCCAAATAACTTATAAGTTTAGTCAAAGAACCACATAATGAGGTACTCATAATCCTCAAGTCATCACCCAATCAAAAGTAGCATGTAAGCTCAAGAAATCACAACATGAGGTCTACTATAGTCCTCTACTCGGAATTAAACAAAAGACTATTATTTAGTCTAAGAACAATCATAAATCAAGACTTAGCATTTTAGCCTCGCTTAAAGGTACACCGGACTCAACCATAGTCCCAACCGTCATATATACTCGACTTCTTCAAAGCCAATCTCAAGGGTACCAAAACTAAGTCGTAGTCATATCCTCGCAAGTGCTTTCATGTGCACGCGACTAAATTCCCTAAAAGAGAACTCATTCAAATGATCATTTCTTAAAGTAATACGAGATCATAGGTTGGTCTCTAATGCTCCGTGCCCTAACGAGCACGCTCTAAATAAATCCCCAATAAGCCTCTATATCGTGGGTGTCACAAATGGGACACAATTCGAGATGCTCGGGTACTCACAATCAAAACCAACCAAACCCGAATATCGTAGGATTTCAACCTAAGGCCCACTAACATCTTATTGAAACTATAACAACTCCGTTGAGTCTTAATATCGCATTTCATTAAATACATATTTCATAAATCCCAAAATTAACACATCATTCAAGTCTATAGAAATTCTCCCAAAAATAGTCCGGGCTTGTTTCCCAAGCCTAAAAATCCAAGAACTCATCATAATCATAGTTAAACGAAACCCAAATGTCGTAGGATTTCAACCCAAGTTTACTAACACATTATTGAGCTTATAATGACTCCTTTGAGTCTAAATACTAAGTTTCATTATTTACACAATTCATCAATCTCAACATTTACACCCACTTCAATTAACAATAATTCTCCAATAGTTCGGGCTTGATTCTCAAGCCTAAAATTCATAACAACACCCAACATAAATCATAACTCATTTTATAAATCACATAATTTCAATTAAATGATCCTACTCATGATATCTAGTGAGGTCATACATCCAAAGCCCCAATCATAGGCATATTTCCACAATAAACTCAAATAACATATGGACATGATTTCTAGCATGCTCATAAGGCTAGAAACACAAGATGAAGAGTAAGCATATACCTCAACAATCACAGAAGCCATTCTACAAATGCTCCTAACAAGTTAATACTTCCAAAAATCCCCAAAATGGGCATACAAAGCATATCAAGTGTTCATTGCCCACAAATAGCATATAGATTGTTTTCCTTAGGGCCAATGAACCAAAATCAAAAGAAGGTAACTTACCTAGCTCGGATGAAAACTCCAAAGAACACAAATCCGATCGGTGAACTTGTTCTACTCGTCGAGGGCTTCACGAATCTGAAGTTTGAAGGCAATCGGACGGTTGGATCGTCTTGGATCGAAGGAAGAATGAAGCTATGGCTCAAAAATCTCCAAGCCCCTTTCTCTCTCTAATACGTATGGAAGAAGAGAAGAAATGAAGAGGATTTTCAGAAAATTGCAAAGGGATTTGGCTTTTATACCTCCACAAACCAAGAGGGCAAAATAGCGAATTCCTTGGTAAAATTAGTAGAGATTAGGATTAATCAATCACTAATCTAACCTTAATTAACTTCCAACTAATGTTAGGACATGTTTAGGGCTAAGTATGGGAGGTTAGAGAGGGTTTAGAGGGGGGTTTAATGAGGGTAGGATAGGCATTACTCGTCAAAACACAAAACAGGCAAAACAGATCGGGGCACCTTGCGGGCCGCAAGTCCCCTATAGCTTAAGAATCCGCAAGCCTCCAAGCCTCTCTAGGTGACTTCTTCCTTTGACCTTGCGGGGGCAAGGCCATTCCACCTTGCGAGGGCAAGCCCGACAGACCCGAAATGGCTCAAAATTCAACCTAAAAGACCCCCAAACACTTAACCAAACCTAACAAGGTTGAAACCTCATCCAAAGTAGGTCTAGAACTCCCCTTAAAACACTAACAAATAACCCCCAAACAACTCCGAAACAACTCGAGCGAAACCGGAAGAGGTGCAACAACGTGCAACCGAACGGAATTCATTTAATGATGAATCTAGCAATTGAACGAGCAATGAAAGGAGACTTTAAGGAAAGTATAAGGGCTAATAAAGAAGCTTGAATATTTCTAGAAAGTTGAATAACAACTAGGGAAATGAGAACTCCAAAGGAGAGACGATTACGCGACTCGATCCCCGAACTACGCGATAGAGACGAACGCTATCTCCAAAGCTTCAAATCACCGATAGACTTAAGAACACCTCCAACTTGAAGTCTAATACATCTAAACATGATAATAAACCATCATATAAAGGTCTAGGACCAAACCGAGGTCATTAACGAACAAACGCAAGCAAATCAAACCCTCAATCGCCGCATTCGACTATCGCCGAAGTCACGACTTGTGACTTTAGCAAGTCAACAACTATATGTCATTTCTTAATAGTGTTTTGGTCTTAATGTGGTCTCTCATACATATCTAGACCCTCTCGCTAACCTCAATGACGGCCCGACCCGAATTCCCCAATCTGCGAATCGAATCGCCAGTCCAAATAAGCAATTAAACACACAAGCATGCACAAGTAGGATTATAAAATTCATGTGGCGCAACATTGCATACAAATAACAACTTCGGCTACACTTGGCCAGGAAAAACAACAAATTAAACAAGTCATCGGCGACGTTACAGCCGAACCCAACAACTACTCCTACAATTAACACATGCTTATAACAACTCAACGGCCACAACATGCGGAGACAATAACAACAATAATACCTTAACAAGCTTTAGCGAAGAAGCGTGATGAACCATACACATATGGACAAGCTCGACATATAAGTCGCATACCAAAAGATTACAAATATCAAATATTTAAGTTACTACAACATACAAAACCCCAAGCCAAGTCTACATGACTTGCTTCCCAACGTCCTTTCCAAAATAAAAGATTAACCGGTTAAAGTCCAAAGAGCAACCTCGCTCACAGCGTCCAAGCGAACACGTGAATCTAGGCGTGGGGCGTCTCCTCGGCTTTGATCTAAGGAAAACAAAGCAAACAAATAGGGTAAGTCGAAAGACTTAGTAAGTTACTCAAAATATGCATGTTCATGTTATAGCATGACATTTATCACAATTATGGCATATTATCATCATTTAACACTTAGCACCTTATTCACGTAAGTGCGTAAAGTAAATCATACAAGTAGGATATGATAGTCACGGCAGCCGTAGCTCTGCAAAACATACATTCTTGGTTCGTGCCATCGATGTTATGTGAATTCATCGACTATCGTCGAGTGCTACTCGATCTCAATAGCAAGCCAATGCGGCACTTAGCGTCGGCAAGGTTAGCTACTTCCCCTGCGGCCACGGTGGAGGTGTGTGTGGAGTCAGGGTGCGGCGATCCATAGCGAGCACGAATCCCATAATCGTGAAGGCGTGCATCGTCCACCACGACTTGATAAACAAACCATTTAATGCCACTCCGGTGGACTCAATGCAATGCACAAGTAGATATTTACTTGACTTAAACCAATTAAGGACCGAATTAGAGCAAGAAAGAATTCGACCAACAAGTAGGGGTTAATCTCTACGTAAACATATCAAGGCAATAGATTGCACAAATACCAACCTTTCATAACAACTTGTTAAAATCAATTAAATCAAACTCATACTTGAGTAAACCAAATCAAACGGTGTTCAAACTTCGTAGGGATTGAAATTAGAGCTTAACATGTTCAATTCTTCCCTAGAGTCGACTCCGTTGAGTCTTTTCTCTAAATTCCCAATTTTGGGGAAAATGAAGCTATATGCTTCACAACCCAACCTAGGTTACTTCTAAGTTCAACAAGGATATAATTTTACCCAAAACAATTCAATGTAATTCATGTTCTTCATGTAGTCCAATATTAAGGATACAATACATAACAATTTTCACACATACCACATAGGCATAATTTAGGGCATTCCCAAATAATATCACTTTCAACAACAAACATACTACATATTTATAACATGTTCAAGACCTCAATTAACATGATAAAAGAGTAATTTAAACTCCCAAAGGCAAGAAATTCACCTAGACATGCTCCTAGCAAAATCATACATTTAAAATTTCAAATGGAAAGCATAGGAAGCAATTATGTGTCCTCATTGACCTCACACATCATAAACTTTGTTTCCTTAGGGTCAATGAGAACTAAAATGAAGAAGAGTAACTTACCTAGCTTGGATAAAAACTCAAGAGAATCCAAATCTAAACGGTGAAGTCGTTCCTTTCGTCTCACCCGTCGAGAATCCGAAGTTTGGCGGCGATCGAACGGTGGAATCCTTGGGGATCGAAGGAAGAAGATGAAGCTAGGGCTCAAAACTCAAGCCCCCAACTCTCTCTCTCTCTCTAACTTGTGAGAATAGGATGAACAAATGAAGGATTTACTGAAAATTTGGTCAATGTTGGGTATTTATACCTCCCAAATAAGAAGGGTACAAGAGGTATTTCTCACTTGCAATTAGTAGAGATTAGGAAGTTAACAAGCACTAATCCAACCTAGATTAACCTCTAATTAGTGTTAGGACTTGATTAGGACTAAGTGTGGGTATTTAGGAAGGGTTTAGAGGGGGTTTAAAGGGGGTAGGATAGGCATTTCACGACCTAACTCAAAACAGGGGAAGAAAAATCCCATAACAGATCTGCAGGTGAGGCGGGCGCCTCACCCAAGGCCATGCGGCCGCCTCAACCACTGAGACCACTCCCAAGTTCAGTCCACTTTGAATTTGCTCTCTGCATTTGAGGCGGGTGCCTCGCAAGGTCCCATGCGGCCGCCTCGGCTCCAGAACCTCTAGAACTTGGTCTAAACTAGTCCTAAATGATCCCAAACTTATGGGCAATCATTCTAAGGTCTAACCCTACTCAAAACGAGTCGGAAACACACCCGAACAACTCCCGGAACAAGATAGAACAAGGCGCGAACCACGCGACGAATGAACAACGAATCAAACTACAATCAAACGCCATTCAAACTAGGATATCTTGGACATGAAAGAGACTTGTTTCAACATGATTAAAACCTGAATACAAAGCCAAGAACTCAATGAACACTTCGTACGTCGAAATAGAAGCAAATACGAGCAACGAGAGGAATCGCTAAGGCCAACTACAACGCGATTAAACCGGCGATTCAACAAACAAGTTTATATGATTCTAAGCATGTTATGGACTTCTAGAATGATCTATGAATGATTCTAAGACGTTTATATATCAAGTAAACAAGTTCACAATCAACCAAGAAAGTATAAAAACAAGCATAGAATGCACATGCAAGGTTATGGGGCGTTACACTCTCCCCTCCTTTAGGAATTTAGTCCCTAAATTCTTACCAGGTTCATCAAACAAATGTGGATGCTTCTCGCGCATCTCCGCTTCCGTTTCCCAAGTCGCTTCTTCAATGTTGTGGTTCCTCCAAAGAACTTTAACTAAGGGAATCTTCTTGGTTCGTAAAACTTGCTCTTTGGTATCCAAAATCTTCACGGGCTTTTCAACGTATGACATATCCGGCTCAAACGTTATCTCTTCATACTCAAGTACATGGGTATCATCCTTCAAATACTTTCGCAACATGGAAACATGGAATACATTATGAGTCTCGAAAGTGGCGGTGGCAATGCAATGCGATACGCTAAAGACCAACTCTCAAGAATCTCGAATGGGCCAATGTACCTCGGTGTAAGCTTCCCTTTCTTGCCAAATCTCTTCGTACCTCTCCTCGGTGTCACCTTCAAGAACACGTAGTCACCCACTTGGAACTCAAGATCTCGTCTTCGATTGTCTGCGTAACTCTTTTGTCGACTTTGAGCGGTGCGTAAACGATCTCTAATCAACTTCACGCTCTCAACCGGCATTGCACTAACTTCGGAACCCCAAAGTTTCGCCTCTCCAACTTCATCCCAACAAATTGGCGATCTACACTTACGCCCATACAAAGCTTCATACGGCGCCATCTTGATACTCGGCCGGTAGGCACATTTATTATCGCAAACTTCGGCTAAAGGTAAGTGAGAATCGGCTTCCCTTGAAATCCACGGCACAAGCTCGAAGCATGTCCTCCAAAATCTGAATCAATCGCTCGGATGACCATCCGTTTGGGATGAAAAACATCTTGAAGTCTAATTTGGTCCCCAAAGCTTCCTGCACGTTTGCCAAAATACGGATGTGAACCTCGGATCTCTATCGGACACAATACTCACCGATGCGCCATGAAGTCTCACGATCTCACGGATGTACAAAGGCATTGCTAAGCGAGTCAACGAATAAGTGATCGCGATCGGAATAAAATGTGCGAGACTTAGTCAATCGTCGACTATAACCCAAGCGCATTAAAACCTCTCGGCGTGCTTGCGGTAACCACATCACAAAATCCATAGTAATGAACTCCCATTTCCACTCGGGAATCTCCGTGGTTGTAGAAGTCCCTTGAGGCCTCGATGCTCGGCTTTAACCTGTGACAAGTCAAACATTTGACACATACTCATGAATTTCTCTCTTCATACCCTTCCACCAAAATTGTCTTTTCAAGTCTAAGTACATCTTCGTGCTCCCAGGGTGAATGGTATACCTCGATTTATGAGCCTCATCAAGAACCAACCTCTTCAAGTCATCATTAGAAGGAACACAAATTCGACCTCGAAATGTCAAAGCACCCTCACTATTAATCACAAAATCGAGGCGATACATTCTCGGCCAACCCATCAATGATTTTCTTCAACTCAGGATCATCCCTTTGCGCTTCTTTAATCTTTCCAAACAAAGCGGGGTGTATACGAACATTCGCGAAAATCACACCTTTATCATAAACACTAGGACTCCAATCTCGCAAGTCCTCCAACATCTTCCATTCTCTAACCATCATACACGACATGTGAACCTTCACCTCACTGAGGCATCCGCTACTACATTTGCCTTCCCGGATGATATAAAATAGTGCAATCGTGGTCTTTTAGTTTCTCCATCCATCTTCTTTGCCTCATGTTCAACTCCTTTTGGGAAAACAAGTACTTCAAACTTTTTGTGGTCGGTGAAGATCTCAAATTTAGACCCATACAAGTAATGTTTCCATTTATGCAGCGAAAATAATGCAGCCAACTCCATATCGTGTGTCGGGTAATTACGCTCGTGAATAGACAACTTCCTCGGCGCATGGCGATAACTCTACCGTGCGCATCAACACACATCCCAAACCTTCCTTAGAAGCATCACTATAAATCACAAAATTATCTCCTCCACTAGGCAAAGCCAAAATAGGTGCCGGCGTCAACCGCTTCTTAAGCTCTTGAAAACTAACTTCACATTTCTCGCTCCAAACAAAGGCACATTCTTTTGCGTCAATCTCGTCATAGGAGTCACGATCAGAAAATCCCTCAATAAATCTCGGGTAATAACCCGCTAGACCGAAACTCCGAACCTCGGTAAGAACTAGGTCTCTTCAATTCGTCACCGCTTCAACTTTAGAAGGATCAACGGCTACTCGGTAGCTAAATGATATGCCCCAAAAGGACACTTCCTCAAGCCAAAAGCACATTTACTAAACTTCGCATAAAAATTGTTTCTCAGAAGAATAGACAAGACAATCCTCAAGTGTTTCTCATGCTCCTCAGAGATTTCGAATACTAAGATATCATCAATGAAGACTACCAGCTTGATCAAGATAACTATGAAAGACACGGTTCATCAAGTCCATAAACACATGGCGCATTCGTCAACAAGCGGCATAACCACGAATTCAAAATGCCCATATCTAGTGCGAAAAGCGTCTTCGAATGTCTTCCTCTCTAACCTTCAATTGATAGTAACCTATCGCAAATCAAGCTTAGAATAGGCGATGGACCCTTGCAATTGGTCAAAAGATCATCAATGTGGGGTAGAGGATACTTATTCTTAATGGTCACCTTATTCAATTCGCGATAATCTATGCATAACCGCAAACTCCCATCTTTCTTCCTCACAAATAGGACCGAGTGCGCCCAGACACACTCGGTTTAATAAAACCAATCTCTAGGAGTTCACACTGGCGAGTTTTCAACTCTCTAAGCTCATGAGCGCCATCTTATACGGTGCCTTAGAAATCGGTGAAGTCCCGGAATAAGCTCAATACAAAACTAGTTCTCTATCGGGCGGCATAGCATGATCGGTAGAAAACACATCGGGAAACTCACATACTAGGGACCTCCTCTAAATTCGGCGAAGACCTCTTCTTATCAACAACGAGGCAAGATAACCCGTACACCCTTGAGACAACAATTTTCTAGCCCTTAGCGAGAGAAATGAAATGCAAGTCACTCGGGCTTGATCACCCACAAAAGTAAATTCGGGGCACACAGGCATATAAAAAGTAACCCTCTTCCTATGGCGTCAACTATAGCATGATAAGCACATAACCGTCCATGCCAAGAATCACATCAAAATCACGTATAGGGAGAACTACCAGAGCATGCAAAGTGTGGTCACCCACCAAAACATCACAAGATCTAAACACTTCGGCGCAGCATATATTCCCCGGGCGGGGTAGACACTTCAAGCAAGTATGGCAAAGATTGAGGCAACAGATTCTCAACAAAGTGCGAGAAGCAACATAAGAATCGAAGACCACGGATCTATGAGAATTCGAGCCTTATGATCAAATATAGAAAGAGTACCTCCTATCCTTTAGTAGACCCACGAACCTCGCCGATCAAGCGCAAACACCTGACCACTGAACCTTGGTTTACCATCCCATCTCTCTTAGCCCAGGCTGGCTGCGGCGCCACATTGACTAGCCTTGAACTTGGGACAATCTCTCTTCATGTGAGTCCCGTCTCCACAAATGTAACACTTCGATCTTTGCGGCACCTATCAATTTGTGTGCCCAGACTGCGGAAACGAACAAATCATAGTCTCATTGCGAGACCCTTGAGTAGAAGAAGTGTTGTTGCCACTGCTTCCACTGTGGCCTACCTTGCCTCCACCTCTCTATCGGTTTCCTTGGTATCCCTACTGCTACGAATTATTTCCACGATTAGTGTTACAGTAGCATGTCGTGCATTACCGAATTACTCTTGACTCGGTGCTCCTCGATATCTTGCTCAACCTCATAAGCTCTATCAAGCTGCCGATCCGATAATCGGTGAGCTTAAGTGCTAGAATCTGCTTCCTAAATTCGGTCCTCAACCCTTTAACAAACTTATGTGTCCTCAGAGCCTCCGTAGGAATCAATCGTGCAATATCGGCTCAATTCGGTGAACTTGAGAATACTCCGCCCGATCATGGTACCTTGCTCAAGATTATAGAATTCTTTCTCCCTTTGGTTGCGAACCACATCCGGTACGTATTCCTCCTTAAATTCCCTCTGAAAATTAGCCCAAGTGATAGGGACTTGTTGCATCTCCCAACTTTCCTTCAATACATTCCACCAATGCTCGGCGGCTCCCTTAAACTTAAACGTCGCTAGTCGACTTTCTCCTCATCGGTACTCCAACATAGATAAGATTTTGATCATCTCTTCCATCCACAACTCGGCCTCCCCGGGTTTGGCTCCCAAAAATGCTAGGCTTCAACTTAAGGAATCTCTCTAGGAGAGTGTTGTCGGTCCTCGGTCTCGGTGGTGGTGCAACTTCCTCTGTCGAGGTGGTGGTGGTACTCCCCCGCTTGACCTCCAGGCCTGCCCGAGGAAAAGCCATCAACCTACGGTGTAATTGCCATATCCGGACCCCGGATTACCGGCGGCAGTACCTCAACCGAGGTTCGGGGACCTCTCACAGGCCTACCTCTACATGGCCATTTCCATTCCTAGGATTATCCATCGAACCCACAAAATTCACTGGCGTTAGAATCATCACACAAACCAACCCACCTAGGCCATGGAACCTATCGGCCGACGGCCTAACTCTCTGATACCAAGGCAGCTGACCCGACCGGACCCCAATGCGAGATCGAATCGCGCCGTCCAAATAATCAAGTTAAACACACAAGCATGCACAAGTAGGATTATAAAATTCATGTGGCGCAACATTGCATACAAATAACAACTTCGGCTACACTTGGCGGAAAACAACAAATTAAACAAGTCATCGGCGGTTACGGCGAACAACAACTACTCACAATTAACACATGCTTATAACAACTCAGCGGCCCAACATGCGGGAGACAACAACATAATAATACTTTAACAAGCTTTAGCGGAAGAAGCGTGATGAACCATACACATATGAACAAGGCATATAAATTCGGCATACCAAAAGATTACAAGTATCAAATATTTAAGTTACTACAACAACAAAACCCCAAGCCAAGTCTACATGACTTGCCAGCGTCCTTTCCAAAATAAAAGATTAACGGTTAAAGTCCAAAAGAGCAACCTCGCTCACAGCGTCCAAGCGAACACGTGAATCTAGCGTGGGGCGTCTCCTCGGCTTTGATCTAAGGAAAACAAAGCAAACAAATAGGGTAAGTCGAAAGACTTAGTAAGTTACCAAAATATGCATGTTCATGTTATAGCATGACATTTATCACAATTATGGCATATTAACATCATTTAACACTTAGCACCTTATTCACATAAGTGCGTAAAGTAAATCATACAAGTAGGATATGATAGTCCGTAGCTCTCCAAAACATTACATTCTTGGAGTTCGTGCCATCGATGTTATGTGAATTCATCGACTATCGTCGAGTGCTACTCGATCTCAATAGCAAGCCAATGCGGCACTTAAGCGTGCGACGGGGCTACTTCCCCCTTGCGGCCCAGGTGGAGGTGTGTGGAGTCAGTGCGGCGATCCATAGCGAGCACGAATCCCATAATCGTGAAGGCGTGCATCGTCCCACCACGACTTGATAAACAAACCATTTAATGCCACTGGACTCAATGCAATGCACAAGTAGATATTTACTTGACTTAAACCAATTAAGGACCGAATCGGGCAAGGAATTCGACCAACAAGTAGGGGTTAATCTCTACAGTAAACATATCAAGGCAATAGATTGCACAAATACCAACCTTTCATAACAACTTGTTAAAATCAATTAAATCAAACTCATACTTGAGTAAACCAAATCAAGCGGTGTTCAAACTTAGGGGATTGAAATTAGAGCTTAACATGTTCAATTCTTCCCAGAGGTCGACTCAGTTGAGTCTTTTCTCTAAATTCCCAATTTTGGGGAAAATGAAGCTATATGCTTCAACCCAACCTAAGGTTACTTCTAAGTTCAACAAGGATATAATTTTACCCAAAACAATTTAATGTAATTCATGTTCTTCATGTAGTCCAATATTGAGGATACAATACATAACAATTTTTCACATAATTTAGGGCATTCCCAAATAATATCACTTTCAACAACAAACATACTACATATTTATAACATGTTCAAGACCTCAATTAACATGATAAAAGAGTAATTTAAACTCCCAAAGGCAAGAAATTCACCTAGACATGCTCTAGCAAAATCATACATTTAAAATTTCAAATGGAAAGCATAGGAAGCAATTATGTGTCCTCATTGACCTCACACATCATAAACTTTGTTTCCTTAGGGTCAATGAGAACTAAAATGAAGAAGAGTAACTTACCTAGCTTGGATAAAAACTCAAGAGAATCCAAATCTAAGCGGTGAAGTCGTTCCTTTCGTCTCACCGGTCGAGAATCCGAGTTTGGCGGCGATCGAGCGGTGGAATCCTTGGGGATCGAAGGAAGAAGATGAAGCTAGGGCTCAAAACTCAAGCCCCCAACTCTCTCTCTCTCTACTTGTGAGAATAGGATGAACAAATGAAGGATTCTTGAAAATTTGGTCAATGTTGGGTATTTATACCTCCCAAATAAGAAGGGTACAAGAGGTATTTCTCACTTGCAATTAGTAGAGATTAGGAAGTTAACAAGCACTAATCAACCTAGATTAACCTCTAATTAGTGTTAGGACTTGATTAGGACTAAGTGTGGGTATTTAGGAAGGGTTTAGAGGCGGTTTAAAGGGGGTAGGATAGGCATTTCACGACCTAACTCAAAATAGGGGAAGAAAAATCCCGTAACAGATCTGCAGGTGAGGCGGGCGCCTCACCCAAGGCCATGCGGCCGCCTCAACCACTGAGACCACTCCCAAGTTCAGTCCACTTTGAATTTGCTCTGCATTTGAGGGCGCCTCGGCTCCCATCGGCGCCTCGGCTCCAGAACCTCTAGAACTTGGTCTAAACTAGTCTAAATGATCCCAAACTTATGGGCAATCATTCTAAGGTCTAACCCTACTCAAAAGCAGTCGGAAACACACCCGAACAACTCGAGACAAGAGATAGAACAAGGCGCGAACCACGCGACGAATGAACAACGAATCAAACTACAATCAAACGCCATTCAAACTAGGATATCTTGGACATGAAAGAGACTTGTTTCAACATGATTAAAACCTGAATACAAAGCCAAGAACTCAACGAACACTTCGTACGTCGAAATAGAAGCAAATACGAGCAACGAGAGGAATCGCTAAGGCCAACTACAACGCGATTAAACCGGCGATTCAACAAACAAGTTTATATGATTCTAAGCATGTTATGGACTTCTAGAATGATCTATGAATGATTCTAAGACGTTTATATATCAAGTAAACAAGTTCACAATCAACCAAGAAAGTATAAAAACAAGCATAGAATGCACATGCAAGGTTATGGGGCGTTACACAACCAACCATACAGTCGACAAAGGAAGAAGTGCAAGTATGGCACGCAAACCGAGTTAACGAATGAGCGGGGTGTTACTCTCTCCACCTTAAAAAGAATTCGTCCCGAATTCTAAACCACGATACATCGAGACAACGATTACGGCGTCTCTTAATCCCGGGTTAACACTCGATCTAAAAACCACCAACCTTGACTCGAATTTCCGAGTCTACCACCACATACTACACAAGGGTCAAACTGCAATAATCCAAATTCAAAAGTCTACGATCTCTCAATTGACACAACAACATCAACACTTACGATTAAAAATACTATGACCCATACTTGAGTCGCGAATACACATATGAACGACACTAAGCCAATCCTGTAAGCACAACTCCAAATTTTAACATAAAAACACATTCAAGGACACTTTAAACATTCAACTACCGAAACTATTTGTTTCGGGGCTCAACTTTCTGAAATTCAAGCACAGAGGTTCTAAGTTAAAGAAATAATAATTGCCTATGGGCAATTCCCATACAAATCAAAGAAAATCGAATCGGCATTTCAAACCATGTAAATCATACTCGCGATTTTCCCATCGCGGGTAACAACACATAAGAGCACATTAATGAAATGTTTTGAAAATTCATTCCATTTCAGTCCATTCCATTTGGTAACGGGTACAGTCAATTTCTAACTTAATTCTTACCAATCCTAGTCCAACGACAAATACCTTTTGCTCACCAATTCAGGGTACCTACTGAATTAGCTTCAAAAGTTTCCGTCGTAAGGATGCGAAGGTTCATGAATAAAAATTTTAAGCATCCTTCAAACAGTCTCCTATGCTATTGAAATGAATGAACAAGAGATAATAATTATGAAATGAGAATTTTAATATACTACAATGTAAATGCATCAAATAGGTGTTTCCTACGACTAATGCACATAACTGAATAAAAGCAGATCAAGTAACAAGGTCTATTACCTTGGCAAACAACAATCATAGCTACCACAAAACTCGTGTACCTAGTACACTCAACCAAGATAACTCACTAGGAATTACAAGAAACCGATACGTCTACCGATACTCATAACGTCTATACTCCGCAAAACTATCCTTTCTTAAGCTCTAGACCAAGTCTACAATCAATGCATACACCAAACTTCCTAACACAACGTTAACGTCTCAATACTCACGGTGAAGCGTCAATCTCTCCCGTGCAGCCGAAGTCAACTGATAAATCGCAGAACTTAACCTTCGTACTAGTCGAGTGTATTCTACTCGCATAATAACCACTAACAATAATATAGTATTATATTATCCATTACGTAAAACATATCTTTATAGAATATACAAGTATCATTCCAAACCAATAAGTATCATCACACAATTCATACTTCATATATATACATATACATATTATGGCATTTTTCTATAACCACCCAAAACCACAACTCTATATGTAGCATAGTCTTACACATATATACACTAAACAAGAATCCATATACCATGTGTGATTACCTACCGGTAATTCACAAAACAAACCATATCATATATCGATCTCACGTTGGGGTATTATTCCCGATCGAGCAAATAACCAATATTACACAATACACCATATAATATATGTATGCATGCACATGAGTTACCAATTAAAACGCGTACTCATAATAACGGTAATAGTAGCCACGGTATAATTTACATATATGTATACAAGAATATACCTTCCTATTTCGGATAGGTCTCAAAACTCCACAATGGCCAACTGCCACGCGCGCACGACCTCAAACTCTAGGCCGACCATCATCATCTCTCTTGGAGCCGCTAGATTGTTGACTAGTACCCCCAGACCGATTAACTCTTATCCTCGGGCAATCTTTACGAACATGATTGCCGCCACAAGCAAAGCATTTTCCTGATTTACCCCAGCACCTATTCTCGGCGTGTCCTATTCTCTTACAAAAGTTACATGTCAACTCGTCACCTCGTCGTCTCCGTCCAGAGGTAGAAATATCACTCCTAATAGTCTCCGAGGTTCTCTCTTGAGCATGATCCTCGATATCCAACTCCATCGCATACGCACGATCCACGCTTGGTAATCCGTGTCGTAATGGAATAAATTGCCGCCTACGAATATTTCGTCCTCAGGCCTTTCACGAACCGCTCGGTCTTCCTAGTCTCATCTGGTACCAAGTAACTACAGTAACAAGCCAACTCCGCAATCCTTGCTGAATACTGAGCCACGGTCATATCTCCTTGATCTAACGCTAGGAGTTCCATCTCTTTTCTTTCCCGAATTACTGTCGGAATAAACCGCACTATAAACTCCATGACAAAGTTCTCCCATACTCGAGGCACTCCATGCTGTCTCCAGTGATCTCGTAATTCAAGCCACCAATGCTCGGCCGTGCTATCTAATTTAAAGACTGATAAGGTCACCATCTCTTCTGATGTACAACCCAAAACTACAAAGATCTTCTCTATGCTTTCTAGCCAACGCTCTGCCTTAGTAGCATCTGGCTCTCCATCAAAACTTTCCGGTTTCAACTTCAAGAACCTTGCAAGAACAGTAGAATTGTCTTCCAATCCAAACATCTGTGGAGGAGTTACACGCGGATCATTAACGTTCTCCCCTCTCTCATCGCCACGAGTTATACTCGAATGAGGTATAATAGAACTAGCTCCACGCCAAGTTCCTGACATATTACGCCTACAAAGAACACTCAGCGTTAATAACTCAACAATAAACCCAACCCAACTAGGCTAAGGAACCTATCCTGGCGAAATAGCTAACCTATAGCTCACGATACTGTGTGACACCGACCCGACTCAATCCGAATCCCAAGGTCGTGCCACCAAGACAAGCTAAAGACGGACAAGCACTCGCTAAGCATATGGTGCGAAGTCAAGGGTTGAGCTAACAAGCTCAAAACAGAATATAAGGCCATAACGGCGATACAGAATAATAAAAATCAACACCTGCGGAAGCGAATCATAAGTGGGACCAAAGCCTATAATTAAAAACCAAGGAATACAAGGCTGAGAGATAACTATCTCTCGACAAATCTACGATGCGCGTGACGCAACATTGCGCACGGGCTACAAACCATCGGCAAACCTAAGGCCGGCGAATCCACAAAATACCAACCTGATAAACAACACCTCAACGGCTATAACATGCCGGAGTGACAAATCAACTAAAAGAATAAGAGATTAAACACTAACAACTAAACCAATGTCTCTCGACTAAAGTTGTCAGAGATAGAATAACAATAACACAATACTAGAACAAGCGAGCTAAAACCTTGCCCGGAAAGACAACGGAATAACTTCTAGATAAATACAACAGCTCGACCAAACAAGTCGGCTCCCAAAATAATACGAAATAAAATGCTAACATAACTACCAAAGTAAAGTTTACATAACTTTACATCCGCGTCTCACAAGATAATAAATACAATAATAATAAATACTTCCAAGCTATTGCCCGGAAGACCACCTGCTATCCAACATGCATCCGTAGCTGCAACGCGCACTAACGAGCTCACTGCACAAACTAAGGAAAACAAACACACGAAATGAGTCATAATGACCCAGTAAGTTACTAAATACAATTGTATGGCATAGCATGACGTGGCATGGCATAATGCACAAGCATGTATAAAATCATGACATCTTAATAGCATACCAATAATAAACTTGTATTAAGTTATCAAGGAACATAAACATCATAAACCATATAGCACATTATCTTTCATATAAGTGCTTATAGTAAGCCACATAAGGGATAGAGAAAATACCCAAATAGTGCTGTTGTGCTGCTCCTGCAATACACAATGTTAGACTGGTTCGTGCCATCGATGCTCTGTGATTACATCGACTCATACCGAGAACCTACTCGATTGAGATAGCGCCAATGGCGCACGTATTGTTACGGACAAGGGCTACTCCCCATTGCGGCCAACAATGGAGGGGTGTGTGAGGTCCCAGTTACGGCGATCCATAGCGAATACGAATCTTACGATTCGTATAGGCGATGTATCATCCCACCCTGACAGAAAAACCAATCCAAATAATGCCAGCTGGACTTTTATGCAATGCACAAGTAGATATTTACTCGCATGCTCAAACAAGAATCAAGACCGACCACAGCGGACTTATCAAATCAAGTAGGACATAAAACTCTACACACCAATTTAACAATGCACATATTTGCACCTACTTAACAAATCCAAATAACTTATAAGTTTAGTCAAAGAACCACATAATGAGGTACTCATAATCCTCAAGTCATCACCCAATCAAAAGTAGCATGTAAGCTCAAGAAATCACAACATGAGGTCTACTATAGTCCTCTACTCGGAATTAAACCAAAGACTATTATTTAGTCTAAGAACAATCATAAATCAAGACTTAGCATTTTAGCCTCGCTTAAAGGTACACCGGACTCAACCATAGTCCCAACCGTCATATATACTCGACTTCTTCAAAGCCAATCTCAAGGGTACCAAAACTAAGCCGTAGTCATATCCTCGCAAGTGCTTTCATGTGCACGCGACTAAATTCCCTAAAAGAGAACTCATTCAAATGATCATTTCTTAAAGTAATACGAGATCATAGGTTGGTCTCTAATGCTCCGTGCCCTAACGAGCACGCTCTAAATAAATCCCCAATAAGCCTCTATATCGTGGGTGTCACAAATGGGACACAATTCGTGATGCTCGGGTACTCACAATCAAAACCAACCAAACCCGAATATCGTAGGATTTCAACCTAAGGCCCACTAACATCTTATTGAACCTATAACGACTCCGTTGAGTCTTAATATCGCATTTCATTAAATACATATTTTATAAATCCAAAAATTAACACATCATTCAAGTCTATAGAAATTCTCCCAAAAATAGTCCGGGCTTGTTTCCCAAGCCTAAAAATCCAAGAACTCATCATAATCATAGTTAAACGAAACCCAAATGTCGTAGAATTTCAACCCAAGTTTACTAACACATTATTGAGCTTATAATGACTCCGTTGATACTAAATACTAAGTTTCATTATTTACACAATTCATCAATCTCAACATTTCCACCCACTTCAATTAACAATAATTCTCCAATAGTTCGGGCTTGATTCTCAAGCCTAAAATTCATAACAACACCCAACATAAATCATAACTCATTTTATAAATCACATAATTTCAATTAAATGATCCTACTCATGATATCTAGTGAGGTCATACATCCAAAGCCCCAATCATAGGCATATTTCCACAATAAACCCAAATAACATATGGACATGATTTCTAGCATGCTCATAAGCCTAGAACACAAGATGAAGAGTAAGCATATACTTCAACAATCACAGAAGCCATTCTACAAAGGCTCCTAACAAGTTCATACTTCTAAAAATCCCCAAAATGGTCATACAAAGCAGATCAAGTGTTCATTGCCCACAAATAGCATATAGATTGTTTTCCTTAAGGCCAATGAACCAAAATCAAAAGAAGGTAACTTACCTAGCTTGGATGAAAACTCCAAAGAACACAAATCCGATCGGAGAACTTGTTCTACTCGTCGAGGGCTTCACGAATCTGAAGTTTGAAGGCAATCAGACAGTTGGATCGTCTTGGATCGAAGGAAGAATGAAGCTAGGGCTCAAAAATCTCCAAGCCCCTTTCTCTCTCTAATACGTATGGAAGAAGAGAAGAAATGAAGAGGATTTTCATAAAATTGCAAAGGGATTTGGCTTTTATACCTCCACAAACCAAGAGGGCAAAATAGCGAATTCCTTGGTACAATTAGTAGAGATTAGGATTAATCAATCACTAATATAACCTTAATTAACTTCCAACTAATGTTAGGACATGTTTAGGGCTAAGTATGGGAGGTTAGAGAGGGTTTAGAGGGGGTTTAATGAGGGTATGATAGGCATTTCTTGTCAAAACACAAAACAGGGCAAAACATGATCGGGGCACCTTGCGGTCGCAAGATCCCCTATAGCTTGCGACCGTAAGCTCTCCAGCCTCTCTAGGTGACTTCTTCCATTGACCTTGCGGGGGCAAGGCCATTCCACCTTGCGAGGGCAAGCCCGACAGACCCGAAATGGCTCAAAATTCAACCTAAAAGACCCCCAAACACTTAACCAAACCTAACAAGGTTCAAACCTCATCCAAAGTAGGTCTAGAACTCCCTTAAAACACTCACAAATAACCCCCAAAACAACTCCCGAAACAACTCGGAGCGAAACCGGGAAGAGGTGCAACAACGTGCAACCGGAACGACGAATCAACTAGCAATTGAACGAGCAATGAAAGGAGACTTTAAGGCATGTATAAGGGCTAATAAAGAAGCTTGAATACTTCTAGAAAGTTTAATAACAACTAGGGAAATGAGAACTCCAAAGGAGAGACGATTACGCGACTCGATCCCCGAACTACGCGATAGAGACGAACGTTATCTCCAAAGCTTCCAAATCATCGATAGACTTAAGAAACACCTCCAACTTGAAGTCTAATACGTCTAAACATGATAATAAACCATCATATAAAGGGCTAGGACCAAATCGAGGTCACGAACGCAAAACACAAGCAAACCCTCAATCGCGTCGCATTCCGACTATCGTCGAGTCACGACTTGTGACTTTAGCAAGTCAACAACTATATGACATTTCTTAATAGTGTTTTGGTCTTAATGTTGTCTCTCATACATATCTAGACCCTCTCGCCAACCAACCATACAATCGACAAAGGAAGAAGTGCAAGTATGGCACGCAAACCGAGCTAACGAAGGAGCGGGGTGTTACATTGCGTCAAAAGTAAAATATGACCAAAATAATCCTAACATGTATGATTTTCCATTACTGCTTTTAACACCCATGAACGAGAGAGGACAATTAAATTCGGACAAATATAAAAATTATGCATGAAAATGAGACATCATAGGCTGGAAAAGACATTATTAGAGGTATATGAAAAAATGTAACTATAATAATACAGTTGTTGGTGAGTATCAAGATATTAGGCACTTATGTAGCATGTTTAATAATTACTTGTAAATAATCTAAGAAAATACGTTAAGGCAAGGTGATATAATGTCAAGAAAATAAAAAAAAAATGGAGAACTTCGCTGACAAATCTTTGCGTTTTGTTAGAGAAGAACACTAGAATCTATAGGAGATACGTTTGAAGAAAGCAGTTCGATTTAATGGAAGCTAAATATATTTTATTTTTCTATTTTAGCAAGGCAAGGTGAACGTATTTCTTGGTGGTGGTGATACTAGTGGTGGTGGTTAGGGGTAGTGGTGGGGGCGATTGTAACCATGACAGTGGTGGTTTAGGTGCGGAATACGATATTGTTAGATTTCCAAATCATCAATTTTTCAAATCTTTATATGGGTTTGGGTTTCAATCATCAAATTTAAAAATTCAAAAAATTGAATTTAGGTTTGTAAATAGTGAAATTTAAGGTTCTGGTGGTGGTAGGTCTATAACTGATGAGTTTTGCATGTGTTAATTTGAACGAAGGAGTAAGAAATTAGACAAAGAAATAAAATAAAAATAAAAATAATTGATTTTTGGGTTAATGATGTTATTTGAGGTGGTAGTGGTGGTAATGGTGGTCGATCTATGAGAGATGAGGTTGATGGAAGAAAATGAAGGATAACAAAATAAATTAAATAACTTCTAAATTTTATTTTTTGAGAGTAATTTATTTTTTAACTTTAAATTTAAATATGATACAAATTATAATTACAATATTGATAGCCTTACAACTAATTTTATAACTTTCCTTACAGCTACTAAGTCTTGTAAAGATAGTATTTTCCTTATAATTATACCAAATTACAATCCCTCCCCCCAAAGTATCTACCAAATCACATAGTGCACCCCAACTTAAGGTTTGTCCCAAAATGATATATGACGTTATATTTTTTCATATTTTACACCCTAACTGCGATAACGGTTAGAAAAGTCACATTAAATAACGCGTGGTCTCCACGATGTTAACTCGAAGGAAATATTAGGAATTTGATGTAAACTTTGGCATGTTTAAAGTTCAAATGTTAAAATGGAGTGGGGTCCACAATTCCATTTTTTCCCACAGAAAGAATATCTAGAGAAAAGTCCAACAATTATTTCCGATCTTCACTTTCCACAACAAAAATTAGCCCATAACCCAATCTTGGTTTTGTCCACTCCATCCAAATTTTCTTTTAAATTTCTCTCTTAACCCAGATGATAAATATGCATTTTTCCATTTCATTGTCAATTTTCTTATCTTGATAATGAAAACAAAATAAACGAAAGATATGAAAAAAAAAAAAAAAACTCTTAACCATAGTTACACGTCTCCGTCTTTAATTTCATGTATGAAATTGGATCAACTGTAGACACCCCAATTTCGTACTCCTGATATGTGACTCTGGCATGTGAAATAAATAACTGTTTAAACTTAACAATTGTCAAGTTACATGAGTTGAAAATGCAAAAGGCCAAGCAGGATGCGTAAAACAGTAAAATGCAGGGGTTAAAGCATCAAAATCAGAAGCTGGAATAGTAGCTTGGCGCGGCCTAAAGAGGGCCTTGGCGCGGCGCTAATGAAGGTATATGGCGGCGCCCAGAGAGCTACAGTGTAGCTACAGTTCCTCCCCAGTTAACGCATTGTGCAACTTTTGATGGACAGTGTACAAGGAATTTAAGCGCCAAGAGAGAAATTTAATTCCCGGATGAGTCCCCTTCCTAGGCTATAAATACAGAGCTTGGGGCTCACTTTCAGAAGCCCGGAAGAAACCAAGAGAAAACGCCGATAAAATTTCTCTGCGTTGTCTTAACACTGAGAAAATAGAGAGTGAAGTGAGATAGAGAGTGATCCTTCTATAAAGCCCAATGTTCTAAAAATCGTTAGGCGGTTGATCGATGTTTTAATTAATCTTTTTCCTTGCAAGTGGACAAGACTATTATAGAATAGACTTGGAAGCAAGGGTCGAACCCACAGAGACAAGTGATCACGAACAGTGCGCGTATTGATAGCAAATTATTAACCTAAGGGGGGTTTTTATTGTTTAATTCTACTCTAAACTACTAGTTATAGATGTTTAACTAATTAGACAAGAATAATGATATTAAGATCTTATGGTGAGTGGAAATCTAGGATTCTGGGTTTCACTTATATCTCCTTTATGTTCAATTCCTATTAATGTCATTCAATGTCTTGGGTTCGTTCACTAAAAATAGATATGGTCCGTTGAACAATTGGTTCACCTCCATCCCAAAAATTCATCCATTCCATATCCTAAGCACAGAACCGGTAATCTAGTGTCACCTAGATTTATGATCTATCTGTCACCTAGATCATGTAAGAACCCGGTCCTAACTTATCACTCTCGTGCATCGATAGGTCCAATTTATTGTGTTGGTGAGCCGTTGTACGACATATGCACTTGGTCATGCAGCTTATCCGCACCTCTAAGCCTTTATTATTTGCGATTACATTCATTTGTTCAAAGCAAAATAATATAGGGGTTGATAAACAACACAATCAACAAGCATTGAATAGACATATATAAAAGAATCAAAACATAAATTCGATACAAGTTACCTCCCACCTCCTAGATTATGGATGATTTAGTTCATCATAGACGATGAACAGCACATGGAGATGATTGGATGCATGATTTGATCTTCAATACTTGAAATTACAAAACCTAACTATGTTATACAATCTAAAACTACCTAAAATCTATGTAAAGAGAGCTTCTAGCCGTCCTCCTTATGCTTTGGCTCGATACCTGACTTCTATATATACTCGGGAGTTGTGATTGGATCGAATGACTGTGTGAAAATCCGAATAGGTCGCATTCTGCTTACCTTGCGGTCGCAAGGTGCTGGATACCTTGCGTCCGCAAGGTCTCCAAAGATGTCCGGCTTGATTTCTTTGATTGCTTCTTTATGGTCAACACCGCCTACCTTGCGGCAAGTGCGAGGCACCTGCGTCCGCAAGGTGTCCAGATTCGACAATTTCCTTGTTTCTACAATTTTTCTCTTTTGCCCTTTCTTGTAATTTGCACTTAAAACCCTGGAGTTTCGCGTATTTTCACGAATAATCCTGAAACTTACAAAACTCACAAAAAACATATATTAGTACTCAAAAGACTCGTGAAATAGCATAATTTAAGTCATAGAAGTATATAAAATTGACGTATAAAATACATCGATCAAATACCCCCAAACTTGAACTTTGCTCGTCCACGAGTAAACAAATAACTTATAAATACAAAAGCATATAAATAACAAAAATTAAAACTTTTTGTGAGGGTGACACTATTTACACTCCTCTATAAACCCACAAACTCAAGGAGACTCTTTCGAGTGACTCGACTATGCAGATAAATACAAAAACAAATAAATACAAAAGCGAATAAATTACATATAACATAAAATCTTTTTGGCTTCATCTCAAGTTATAGGTGTATGGAATGCAAGTAATCTCAGTTTGGTGCTCACCACATATATGCAGGTTTAGTCATATAAAATCAACTAGTCTTTCCTTAAGACTGCTACTACTTTTAATTTCTCCGTGTGTGTGTGATCACCAGTCTTAAAGAATATCTTAACTAAAACAGTTTTATTGAGCTAAACACCACATTCATATGAAAATCAAAGTGTAATATAAAATCATGCATTAAGAGGTATGAGATCTACCATCCAAACCTGGTCAGTTACAGACAGAAAGGTCCCAACGATTTAAAAGACTTATACATCCATCTCATGCACTTCTATGTATGTATACAATGCTCTCCTATCCCAATGACTTGTAATAACTAAGATTATGCTAACACAGTGAGCTTTAGGGTGAATAATAATGAATAAAAAGTGTGTGATCAATTTCATGTTACTCACTTGACAGTAAAAACAACATAAGCATTGGCAAGAAGATCATTAGGACTTTATAAGCTTGTAATGTAAGGCCAAGGTGTTGGGGGATATGAAGGAAATGAGTTAGAATTCAAAGTGAGAGAGTAAGACTACCCTTTATCCCTCATACTTCCAAGCAAAAGGAAGTTTTCCCTATTTAGGCTAGGACCTGCAAAGACCACAAGTGGAGGGGTGCTTTTTATAACTTTTTAAGTTTTCTTCTTTCTCCCCCCAAACTTGTTTTGGGCAATATGTTCTTCTAAAAATATCACATCATTGTAATCAGCAGAATTTTTCTAACATATTTTCTCTTGAAAGCTATGCTTCCATTTGAATCTTTGTTTACACTCTTCTTCTTCCGTTTCATTTTTCGTCGACACATGATTTTTTTTTTCGACGACGAAAAGAAGAAGCCTTCTGAAAAATGGCCTAACTGAGAAGAAGTGGTCCTCCTACAATCAATTCCCACCCACATCCTACTCTCTCAAAGGGTAGGCTAAAAGTGTATAGGCTTTTAGGGTTAAGTTAATGTGGGTAATAGAAAAGATGGCGAATGGGGGTTTAAATAATGTGCTTAGCACACTCCATTCTTTTTTTTTCATTAGGCTCAAAGGGGACACTAGGGATATATTTTAGTATAGGTCAGGGAATATTTAGGCTCTAACGATCCAAAGATGGCCTAAGTCATTTCTTAATGCCAAATGCTCACATAGTATTTAAAACAAGTAAGACAACACAAAATATCATATCAACTATGGGAATTGGAGTTAAGTGTTTAGCATCACTGGATTTCACATAAGCATTTGCTAAGACAGATGGTAGGGACAATTGAGACTAACATGCAGACACGGTTCGAAAGTGTGCTTGAGATATATAAATGAGAAAAATCCAGGGGATCTAACTAACATGCAATTAACCCTAAGTTACAATTTAATGCAACAATTATGTTCGAATGGCTATGCATCATATTATTGTGCATATCTTGTTGAAGTGAAATAGGTGTTATAAACTTTATAAAACTCTTCTAATTAATTCATAGTTATGACTGGTGTGAGTGCATGAAGAATTTGAAGAAAAGTAAAAGTTTCGCAAAATTAAGCAAATTCCAAAGGGATCTACAGACTAATTATGTAGTTCATTGCACTAATCTCCTCATTGACTACGACTAGCATTACCACACCTAAACTCGAGGATGAATATTTTGAATTAAAAAAAATATATATATATATATATATATATATATATATATATTATATATATATATATATTTTTTATATATTTTTTAAGAAATTGGGAAATTTGGAGGTGATGACAATGACACATTGATGATGGGTCCCCATAAGAGGAACCCACGAGTATCCAAAAGGAGTGTATTCCGTCAAGGCAACACCTCCGAAAATCGAAAAATAAAAACAGAAAAAATAGGGTGAAGAGTTAAATGGTCATCAAATAAAGAAATTTTCTTTCACTCCTAACGACATAGCCTAACTCCATTCCTCGTTAGGCTAGGACCTCGCTAAGACTAAAAGTTTTAAATCCCCCCCCAAACTTAATTTCTATTTTGTCCTCAAAATAGAGGAACATATGAGAGGATTGATGGGGTAGGACAAATATAAAAAGGACGTAGGGTCCACCTAACGAACGAGATCGGATCTGGGCCTCCTCGACTCAAGGTGAGCTCGGCGGAGATAACGAATGAGGACGAAACTCGGGGATCGTGCCTGGTGGCCCATAATAATTTGAGACATTATGTCCCACGGTGTTAACTCCAAATTTAAAAATTTCATTCTGGCTCGGCACGCATTTGTGCTCACTCTGGCCGACTCACCATATCGGGCTTGGAGTGACGCCTTCCTCCAACCTGTTGAGATCCCAACGAATGCGGGTCCTCTTTCTCTTCTGTTCCTCCTCTTGAGGAACCCTTACTCTCGGCCGGTGATGCACAAAATGGCCCTTTTAGTAATGACCCAGCTCAAATTTCAAATTCTCTCGTGTTTGGGCATTCTCACGCTGCCTCTACACAAGTCGTAAGAATCAAATGCGGGAACGCGAACCCCGCATTCGCCCTACCTCTAATAAGGGTCTTGATTTGGCGGTTGATCAAAGCGGCCAACATCAATAGACCCACCAGGTCATAATGGTGTAGGTCAAGACAACTCTTCCCAATTAACCGTGTTTTGGTGACTTGAGGGCATGAGACGTCCGCAACAAAATTTATACACGGGCTTGGCCGTGTCTTGGAGGAAGGACTCTCTCATGCGCGTGGTCCATAAGGTGGTGGACGGTTATAGGACCACTCCACACCGTGGAGAGCAATGACAAAGATTGACTACCCCTGTGGATGGGGTTGAGGTGTGTGTTATAGTCATCGGCACCAACCGCAGTTGGCTGTGCCGAAATAGGTGTTAATGTTTTCGACGAAAATTGACTACTTATGTCCCTAA
>CM028384.1:40834673-40882304 GCA_013146195.2 Codonopsis lanceolata | reverse complement strand
ATAGATCCATCCAATAATTTCTCCTCCGAATAACAAAATGTAACAGATCTTGTTAATGGATCAAATATTAATTATTATATAAGCATCGAACAATTATTATACATGGGCACATCTCGGTCTTACCATATGATAGCTCAATTGTGATACATTAATAAAAGAAGTTAAGTAGATCGAAATATATAGTAATCTGATTTGCTAATTGTTTGATCTAATATAATTGTACTTATTTTATAAAAATGGATTTCATCAACTTAATTGAGTTAATGGTCATCAGATGGCCTTTGAGGTGATATATTTTATTCTTTTTGTTAGATAAAATTCTTATTCTATGAATGTATTTGTAGTTCTTGATGTTCAATATGTTGGGGTGTAATTTTAAAATTAATTAATATAATTGATTATTGGCAATTAAAAAAAATATTTTTCCCCTATCGCTTAATTCCAATGGGTATCTTTTTGTGTGCATATTTGTTGGTTCTCTTATAAGATGCACATATCTTTTTGTTATCTACATATAAATTTTTCGTAGACTAGCTTTCAATTCATGGAAACTCATAAATATTTGTCATCAATAATATTATTACTCCCTTTGTTCTTAAATTTTTGTCATGTTTTTACTTTTTGATGAGTCAAATTAAGTGTTTTTGAAATGAAATTTTTTGTATATTTTCTTAAAGAAAATCATATAACACATACCTATAAAATATATATGAAATTTTCATTTTGAAAATACTCGGTTTGACTAAAAATTCAAAACAGATACTTTTGTAATGGAGAGAGTATAATCTTTGGGTAAATTAAACATAATCAATCGGAGAGAAAAATTACTATGCAATAATTATAGGAGTAAAGTTGATAACTTATATATATATATATATATATATATATATATATATATATATATATATATATATATATATATGGGGGATCTTCTCCTCCATCGATCGTGTTAGGTGGCCTCATGAATCTGTGCTCTTCTTTTGAACAATATGCACCCATTAAACTAAACAAGCAATTAGTTTATTTTATCTATCCATAATTATTTATCTATGTATTTTTGTAGGTTTATGTGATCAACTACAAGAATTTTTGTTATAGATCGTTGTTCATGGCATTTCAGATGAAGATAACCTGCCATCTCATGTGAGGTATTGAAGTGCACTTCATGGTCCTGATATATATTTAATTAGTTTTTGAAATAATGCACTAGTATTTGACGTGTAAATTTTATTCTAATTCTCCTTAATTTGTTTCCACATACTAACTCAACAATGAACACACAGGGAAATTCAAACATGGGCATCTAATGCCTATGAGCCTTACCCTACATTGCGCAAGACATAAATGGTAGGCATACTCATTAATGCCAAGGTCTATAAGACATTCATTCTAATTCTCTTTATTTGTTTCCACATACTAACTCTACAATGAACACTTGCAGAAAAAATCAAACAAGGGCATCTAATGCTTATGAGCCTTACCCTACATGGCGCAAGACATAAATGGTAGGCATACTCATTAATGATGCCAAGGTCTATAAAGGGGCGGGTTCGTCTAGTCCTATTGATCAAGGAGCAAGGTGGTTGAAGAATGGTATCGAGATCCTTAAGAAGACTGCTTTTGAAGATATGCAGAGGCAGGCCCGTCGTGAGCAGAGGCAGGCTCATGAGCTTGCGGATAGAAACCAAAAAACCCTGCTGGCCTACTTTCAATTCCATTGCCAGCTATTTGGAGTCGTCGTTCTTCGTTGATCAAGAGCGGAATGAGGATATGGGTAATTTATCCATTGGTCAACAGTTTGATCAAGACCAGAATGAGGAACTACGCAAAGTATCCATTAATCAAGAGTGAATCCTGAGAGATGTTAACGAGGATGGCCAAACAAAGGATTGAGATTGTCAAAATGCAAGTCCATGAGCAGAAGGCTCATGTGCGAGGGAAGAAATGGTTACTGCCCTACTTTCCAATGCTACTTGATAAACCATTCTCGCACGACCATGGCTTTATATGCAAAGGGTGCCTTTGTAAGAGCGTCAGCGGCTACTGCTAGCATTCTAGGTGGTCACTTTCAGCCTTAGAGACACATTATTTTGTAACAAATTGGTTTTATGTAACCAAGAGCAAGACAGTAATGAGCTTCCTAAGTTTAGACTTGTGGTTGAATTTTTTTTTGTTACTTGAGGTAGAAAAATCTTCCCTAGTTTCTTATACTAACCTATTCCAACCTTGCTTTTATTCCATATGGAAAGGATTTCATAAAGCTTGGCTATTTCAGTGTTTAATCTTTTCAAAGTTCCAATAGCAAATTCAGTTTTGACATAAAAAAGAATAAAATAAATATTATTTCTAAATTAAAAGAAATAACATAAATATTTTATTGGACAAAGTCTAAGGGAGACAAACACCCTCAAATTTGGGGAAATGTACAACACTTAATTGGTTGAAGTTAATCAAATCTTCAATCAAGGAGTTTCCAAACTAGCCCTAATCCCTGGCCTATAATTAATAGAGGTTATGAGGAACAGCAGAATGGAAAATCTCTACAACAACCATCTAGAGCTCTGCCGAGATTCTACTTCAAGTTTTTCACCAACGTACTTTGATTCAAGAACATCAAGCACCTAAGAAATCGTGATTGTTCTTCGTCTTCATCTTCGTGAAGCTTTGTCCAAGATCAAGCCTTCCTAGCCCTCCACCGAAGTGACACAACTCTCCAAATCTTACTCGAGATCAAGCCTGCCGTCCCACTTTCAAGATTCCATCGTCAAGACTCAACAATCCGGATTCGAGATCAAGCCCACTTGGCCCTCAAATCCAACCCAAAGCGGAGATCGAATCGGAGGTTTGATACCTTGTAATAGATATTTAATCATAGAGTTGTAACTCATTATTTTAAATACTAAATAAAAATTGAATTATTGTGCATTTATTTTTCGTCATTGAGATCGACACGGACGACTCTACCTCTCATCTCTTTCTCTATAAGAAAACTCTTTTATCAAAAATTTAATGGTGGCGAAGATTGCTACCACTCAAGTCAACAACAAAGGGAAATGTTTCTCCTTCGCAAAGAGAAGTGATGTGTCGAAAGGTCCAACGACTCAAAGTAATATGTCTTGAAGGTTATCCCACCAAAGCCCTTTAGTCCTAAAGTTGGCACCTATGAAACTTTGGTAGCGAGGATGTTAGGTCTTTCAAGGTATACTCAGTATATAGGCTAGAGGGGGGGGGGTTGAATAGCCTATGTAGTATTCATTAAGATTTCATCATTCTTTTGATAAAACAAATGAGTATTAGGATAAAGTTTCTCAAACAAGAGTTATTTTCATATCATTATAATATGTTTAGATAAGCACATTGGATATACAATGGCAAACTTGTTGAGGCGAGATATGATATATTGCAAAATCACTCGTTATATAATTTGCTTGAAAGACTTTTACGAGTGGAAAATTATAAGCAAATATATATAACATGGAAGATAAAAATTACAGTAAATAGTCTAGGGGTTTATTGCAAAAAAAACCACGACCTATTTTAGTTTTTTCGTTTTAAAGCTTGTGTTGTTTTTTTTTTCCTTTTTTTTTTGTATCAAAAACCTCAACCAATTTGTTTTCCAATAAAAACCTTCTATCCAAAGCCAGTTAGTTTTCGAATGGGAAGGGTGATTGGACTTCGACGTGGCTGCCTACGTGGACTAGGCGGGAGTCTTCTCGTCCACGTCGTTTTCCCACCAAAAAAATTCAT
Organism: Codonopsis lanceolata; assembly: GCA_013146195.2. Lineage (NCBI taxonomy): Eukaryota > Viridiplantae > Streptophyta > Magnoliopsida > Asterales > Campanulaceae > Codonopsis > Codonopsis lanceolata. The sequence continues at coordinate 40,878,557 of CM028384.1, read as the reverse complement.
TTTAAACCCTGTCCTATTTTTAAATTTCAAAACCAACCTTTTTTTATCAGTTTTTTTTTTAAATTTGATTGCAAAAAAAAAAAAACCTCGAACAATTTTTAAAAACTTCAGAATGAACAGCGGTTTGAATATATATATATATATATATATATATATATATATATATATATGCTATATATATATATATATATATATATATATACCAACAGAGCTCTAGCTCAAGCGCAATGCGCTCTGCATGCGCTCACTTCTCCTAACGAGAGGTCGGGTGTTCAAGTCTCACAAAGATTCACCTGGACTTTACAACTCCCAATAGAGGTCGGGTGTTTAAGCCTCTTCGAGAGGCACCGTTGTTGTTCAAGCCTTACTCAAAGGTCCCATTTAGCTACTCACTTATCTTAACGGAAGGTTGAGTGTTCAGAAGCCCTACGGGAGGCACCACGGTACTTCACTACTCTCAGCCCAGGAGGTCGGTGTTCAAAGCCTCACCGGAGGCACCATTTGTTCTAGCCACATCAAAGGCATCATATATATAATTGTAGCCTTTCAAGGCATTAACATAATAATAATATATATATATATATATATATATATATATATATATATATATATATATATATATATATATATATCCAACAATTATCATTACTTTATCTTATTTCATACTTTTAACAAAATGAATAGAGGAGTTCGTTGTTAGTATGGAAGGATGACTGTCATATAGACATCATGGACATATAAAAATCCAGGAAAGAGGTTCTTAGGTTGTGAAAGATATAAAGTAAGTTATTTATTTTCTGTGATTAATTAACTAATTAATTTTGCTAGAAATAAAATATTATTGTTAGTTAACTGATTTTTTTTGTTCTTGCAGAATGAAGAAGACCTGTTCTTGTAGAAGGTGGGACCTCAGTGGAATCTCATATGCTCATTCTGCAAGAACAAAAAAAAACAGTTAACTAACAATAATATTTTATTTCTAGCAAAATTAATTAGTTAATTAATCACAGAAAATAAATAATTTACTTTATATTTTTCACAACCTAAAAACCTTCTTCCTGGATTTTTATCTATCCATGATGTCCGCATGACAGTCATCCTTCTGCAATGACAACGAATTCCTCTATTCATTTTGTTAAAAGTATGAAATAAAAGATAATGAAAAACCTCTTTTAATATATATATATATATATATATATATATATATATATATATATATATATATATATATATTGAAATTGCCAGAGTTCATTACAAAGTTTTAAAAATTATACGAGGTTTTTTTTTTTTTTTTTTGCAATCAAATTTGCAAAAAATATGATAAAAATGGTTGTTTTGAAATTTTAAAATAGGACGGTTTAAAATGAAATTGTTTTTTGGTGTGAAAATGACGTAGACGTGAAGACTCCAGCCCAGTCCACATAGGCGGCCATGTCGAAGTCCAGTCACCCTTCCCGTCCCAAAACTAACTTGCTTTGGATCGAAGGGGTTTTTTTGGAAAAAAAAATTTGGTTGAGGTTTTTCATGCAGAAAAAAAAAATAACACAAGGTTTAAAACGAAAAAACTGAAATAGGTCAGGTTTTTTTTTTTTTACAATTGTCCCTAGATCTAGATACGAAAGAACTAATAACTTTTACTTCATAAGATGCAAACTTACAGTTCCATGAATCAGGGAGCATAACAAGATAAATCATGAAAGAACATGTAAGAGAAGTAAATATTGAATGTAGAAAAACTTATTTTGTATTTAAAATTCAACAAAGATTCATCAAATTATGAACATGCTTAGTACATCAACCTAAACTCTCTAAGCTAAGCTAGACTTGCTGTAAGCATGGAGGAGAAGCAGGGAAAGACATATACCATATTCTTCTCAAAGGCAACTTCATCTGCCCTAGGGGATAAGACTTGCCATGAGATGGAGAAATGAGAAGAGAATATTAGAGGTTATTAGATTAGCTAGTAATAGAACACTGAGTGCTAAGCACTTGACCTCATGTGACAACTCAACATCATATAACCAACAACACTTGCAATGCAGTACAAGTCTGAAGGTATGAATGTGATTAGGATTATTAGCGCTGTCATCGAGGGCTGCTGTTCATTGAGGGCTCACTGCCACTACGCTAGTGTTACTGTCGAAGGTTAAAACGCCGAATGATTTTGGCGACTTTCATCCTATCAGTCTCTGTAATTTTTCTGGTAAAATTCTTTCCAAGATTATGGTTAGTAGGATTGCGTTGTTTCTTCCGAGCTTAATTTCTAAAGAGCAGGATGGTTTTGTTCAAGGGAGAAGTATTCAAGAGAATGTGATGTTGGCGCATGAATTGGTTCATATGATTAACTATAAAACACGAGGGGGAAATGTGGTTTTTAAAATGGACATGTCCAAGGCATATGATAGGGTGGAGTGGGATTTTCTTCTTCGAACGCTTCGATCTTTTGGTTTCAATGTTGCTAGTTGCTCCCTTATCGAACGGCTTATCAGTAATAATTGGTATTCCCTGCGAATAAATGGAAAAAGTTTAGGATTATTTAACTCTTCACAGGGTGTTCATCAAGGGGACCCGTTGTCTCCTCTTTTGTTTGTGCTGGCGCAAGAGATTTTGTGCGACGACCCGACCCGGATCCCAAGACGAGATCCCAAGGTCGTGCCGTCGGGAAACAAATAACAACAAGCAAATAACAAATAATGGGTAAGGCCATAACGACAATACGCCAATAACTTCAAACACATGCGGAAGCGAAATGTAATAACACGGTGGTGCCCGAGCTAACATGCTCAAACTAAAAACAACCAAAGAGATAATTAATCTCTCGGTCCAAAAATTCGACGCACGTGCCGCAACATTGGGCACGTAGAGCAAAACTCCATGTCATGCAATACAAATATATATCACAAATAAACCAAGTCATCGGCGACGTTACAGCCGGAACCCAACATTACACTAAGTCTAAGACTCTACTCTAACATACTCAACGACTTAAAACATGCCGGAGAACAAACATAATAATTTAACCATCATGATAGCATACTAAAATATAATTACTAACATCCACCAAGCGCGACTAACACAAGTCGGCTACCAACGGTATAAGTACTAATAATCATAAGTACAAACATCAAGATAGCATACTGAAATGTAACCATCAACATACGCCAAGCACGACTACTACAAGTCGGCTACCAAAAGAATAAGTTAACCAACATAAGTATAAATATTACAATCACAAGTAGGTTTGTTACCCATCATGAAGTTTACATAACTTCATTTTTCCCAACGTCCTTACCAAAAGAAATAAACTAAACTAAGTAGCAACCTTGCCAAAAAGGAAACTTCACCAATGATCTCGACAATCACTTTGATCCGTTTGCACGACTCGGATCTAGGGAAAACAATCAACAAATAGGAGTAAGTCATAAAGACTTAGTAAGTTACTAAATATAACTTCCTATCATGGCATCATGCTCAATATTAATATATATCATGCCATCATCATAGAATAACTTTATTTTAAAATTCATGTCATGGCATTCATGCCCAACAATAATAAATCATGCTACCATTATAGTATAACATTTCATAAAAATCCATGTCAAGTCATTCATACTTAACAATAATAATTCATGCTATTGGCATATTATAGCATTCCAATTAAATGTTCATGTGAAGGCATATATGCTTAACAACCTTAAAAGTCTTGTTATCCATAAAGTATAACCATTTAAGAGACCATTTCAACCATCATATCATATCATATTCACAAGACACATTATTCACATAAGTACTTGTGAGTCAATTCATATAAAAGGGATATGATACCATTACCATTCCTTCTGTCGTGTCGCTCCTGCAAAAACACGTGCAAACCCTTTATGTGTCCTCAATATCCCTTTCGTGGATATCGATGTCCCCTAGACAATCCCCGCTCGAGTTCCATAGTTATCAAAGTCATGTGTATTACTACAACTAAAATGAACTACTTCCCAACCGTGGCCATCGATGGAGGGGTGTGTGCAACCCGGCACGGCGATCCATCGCGATCACGAATCTCACAATTCATGAAGACGATGCATCGTCCCGCCAAAGACTCAACAAATCGACTCCAGCTGGACTCAAAACCCAAGCACAAGTAATTTATACTCATATGCTCAAAAACAAGTAGGCACATACTCTACCATCAAACTAGTCATGCATTTCATTCACAACTAGCATAAAATCACATTAGAGAATAATATTAGCTCTCATAAACAAGTGTCCTTCACATACTTCAAAACTTCTTGGAGGCTTGACCTCCATCAATTCTACCCCAAATTCTGTAGGACTTAAGATTATAGTTCCTAAGATTCATACTAACCCAAAGGTTGACTCCGTTGAGTCCAATCTAGACTTTCCAAAAATTAGGGCATAGAAGCATGGGCTACAATACCCTCCTATGTTCATGTCTAACATCATAGGCAAGATTCCCAAGCTCATTAAACCCACATAAACCCAATAAAACAATTAATTAGGTAACATAGATCACACATCAAATTTAGGGCATAAACCCCTTTTAATCACCTCACCAATCATGCCCACAAAAACATGGATAAATCACATAGAATGAATTAATATGCTCTACTACACATGAATATCCAACTAATCAAGGTTTTAATCATGTTCATCAAGCCAAATCATCATTTGGGCATAACCTCTTTCAAGTAACCTCATCAATCATGGTCACAACACATGAAATAAATGACATAGCAAGGATGAATAGTAGAGGTGTCAAAACGGGCTCGCGGGGCGGGAAAGCCCGCGAACATAATGGGCCTGAAAATCCCTAGCCCAAACCGCCTCGCGTAGGGCCGCGGGCAAAACGGGCAAGCCCACTCCGGGCTTTTGGGTTTATTTACCAATATACACCAATTAGGCAAAAAAAAACGAGTTTATTTAAATTTTTATTTATTTATTTTCAATTATTTAAATTCAAGAATCATGATAATTATTTACCACGGGAAGTTTCTTTTATTTAAACTATTTTTTTAATTGTTTAATTAAAGCAGTTTGTTTTATTGTTTTATTCTAGTTGACAAAATTTTGTTTGTTCTTTTTAATTCTCGCCAACGCAAAGAACCCTTGGACAGCTTTGGGTAGATTAGGAAGGGTTATGTTGCAAGGAATTGCATGCCCTTAATGTTGTTTAATCACATTGGAAATTAAAAATCAAGTGGTTTTGGTGACCGATTCATATAAACCCACCACTAAGCTTCTCAACCCTCTCTGCTCTTGAATTTAAATGGCTCTACAATGGTGCTTCCTCTACTCTTCTCTCTTAGACACGCAGTCGCTCACGGGCCTGCATACCTAAGCCCGAAAAGCCCGCATCCTAACAGGTATAGAAAACACTAGCCCAACCCGCCCCTAACAGGGGGCGGGGCGGGCTTGCCCGCGGGCTTTTGCCCGTTTTGACAGCTCTAATGAATAGGCTACTTTATATATGAATATCATATAAATCAAGGTCTCAAATAGGTTCATCCAAGAAAGTTCATTATTTAGAAACCTAGGGTTCATGGCATCTCTAAACAAGCCCTAAAATTGCACCCATTGACCTCACATAGCAAGATGATTGTTTTTCCTAGGGTCAATAGGGCCAAAAGAAAGAGGAAGAGATGTATCAACTTACCTTGGTTCAGCCCCTACAAGTTGAAATTTCGAAATTCCAAGTGGTCGGTGTTGTTCTCCTCAACCTCCTCTTCAAAACTATGGTATGGATTGAGGGATGAAGGTCCCAAGCTATGGCCTCCAAGATTGGACTCCTATGAAACCCTAGAAACTCTTCTCTCAAGCTCTCCAAGGTGTCTCCCACGTTTTTGTGAAGTTGTGGCTGAATATGGGAGGTTTAAGTGAAGTGTTTGTGGCTTATATTGGTTAGAAAGTAAGTGGGTGGTGTTTAGATTGATAGGTTTGTTTCCCTTTAATTAACCACACTAATCCACTTCCAAATCTCAATTAGATGGTTAGGATATGTCTTAAGGTAGTTAGGAGGGTTTAGGATGGGTTTGGGTGGGGATAGGTTGGACAACATTGTAATTTAACCAAGAAAACCTGTAACAGGGCCAGCAAGTGATGCGGTCGCATGGTGTTCAATCCATGCGAGCGCATGGTGGCAGACTACACCTCTTCTCCGGTTTTGTTTCCTTGCTCGGTTTAGGTCGCTCCCCCTATGCAACCACGAGTCCTCCAAAGCCAAAAAGGATCTAGAATTCAACCTTAAAGACCTTCAAAACATAATCAAAGCAATCAATGTTCAAACCTCACTCAAACATGGCCAAGAACTCACGAAGAACACTCCCGAACGACAACCGAAAAGGTCAAACAGAGAAGGGTTAACACTTGAAGCAAACTAGCAACCAAACCGACGATGCAACAAGCTTTCAATCAACATCTAAATCATGTTAATGATGTTATGAATGACCTCTAACATTTATCCATATGCTTTCAACATAAATCATAAACCCAAGTTTCAAAGCATCCCGTGAAGGAAAGGTGCATACGAGCATATCAAACGTCGTCAATGAACATGCTATTGACTCTAAACATATGAGTGAGCTAAGTTAACATGTTTATGATGATTATGAATGTATGAAATCATGCATAACACAACCAAGAAATGTTTTAGGGTTTTATATTCTCCCCTACTTTAAGGAATTTAGCCCCTAAATTCTTATAACCATGGTCATCAAACAAGTGAGGGTACTTCTCACGCATCTCTAACTCGATCTCCCAAGTTGCTTCCTCGATCTCATGATTTTTCCAAAGGACTTTAACCAATGGAATTCTCTTACTCCTCAAAACTTACTCTTTGGTGTCAAGTATCTTCACCGGTTGCTCAACATATGACAAGTCCGACTGAAATGTAATTTCCTCATAAGCGAGAACATGGGAATCATCCTTAAGATATTTTCGAAGCATAGACACATGAAACACATTATGGATATCCAACAATGATGGCGGTAAAGCCACCCTATAAGCCAAACTCCCAACTCGCTCAAGAATCTCAAAAGGTCTAACGAACCTCGGTGATAATTTCCCTTTCTTCCCAAATCTCTTAGTACCCCTTCTAGGCGATACCTTAAGAAACACAAAATCTCCAACATGAAATTCCAAATCTTTCCTCCTATTATCCGAATAACTTTTCTGTCGACTTTGAGCTGTAAGCAATCTATCCCGAATTAATTTCACACTCTCGGCCGACTGTTGAACAATCTCGGAACCCCATAATTTTGCTTCTCCAACCTCATCCCAACAAATAGGAGATCTACACTTCCGCCCATAAAGAGCCTCATACGGTGCCATCCCGATGCTCGATTGGTAACTATTGTTGTACGCAAACTCCGCCAACGGAAGGTGTGTATCCCAACTCCCCTTAAAATCCACCGTACAAGCCCGCAACATATCCTCAAGTATTTGTATTGTTCTCTCGGACTGTCCGTCTGTCTGAGGGTGAAAAGCTGTGCTAAAATTCAACTTAGTCCCCATAACTTCTTGCAAAGCCTGTCAAAACCTCGATGTGAATCTCGGGTCCCGATCCGAAACAATACTAACTGGAACCCCGTGCAATCTAACAATCTCCTGCACATACAATGCCACTAATTGACTCAAGGAATAAGTCATCGCAATCGGAATAAAATGAGTCGATTTCGTGAGCCGATCAACAACAACCCAAACGGCATCAAAGCCTCTACAAGTACGTGGAAACCCCGAAACAAAATCCATCGTAACATGCTCCCATTTCCATTCCGGAATATCCAACGGTTGCAACAATCCCGCCGGTCTTTGGTGCTCCGCCTTCACCTGTTGACAAGTTAGACACCTCGACACATAATCCGCTATTTTTCGCTTCATGCCATTCCACCAAAATTGTTTCTTCAAATCCCTATACATCTTCGTACTCCCCGGATGGATAGTATACTTTTCCTTGTGAGCTTCATCCAACACAAGTCGCTTCACATCCTCAACTGAAGGAACACAAACTCTACCCTTGAAAGTCAAAATCCCATCTTGATTCATCGCAAACTCATGCTCCTTATCCTCACTCAAACCATCAATGATCTTCACCAACCGCGGATCCTTCCTTTGAGTCTCCTTAATCCTCTCCAATAAAACTGGAATAGCCCGCACACTAGCAAAGAGTACTCCATGATTCACCTCACTAGGATTCCAATCACGAACATCCTCCAACATTTTCCATTCCCGCATCATCAAACATCACAAGTGAACCTTTCTACTCAAGGCATCCGTAACCACATTCGCCTTCCCCGGATGATAAAGTATAGTATAATCATGGTCCTTCAACTTCTCCATCCATCTCCACTGTCTCATGTTCAACTTTTTTTGCGAGAAGAGATATTTCAAACTCTTGTGATCCGTGAAAATCTCAAACTTCGACCCATACAAATAATGCTTCCATTTGTGCAAAGCAAATATGATCGTCGCTAGCTCGAGATCATGCGTGGGATAATTCATCTCATACGGAGAAAAATTCCTCAAAGCATAAGCAATCACCTTCCCATTCTGCATAAGAACACAACCCAATCCTTCTTTCGATGCATCACTATAAACCACAAAGTTATCACCTCCGCTAGGCAATGCTAAAACCGGTGCCGTAGTCAACCTCTTCTTCAACTCTTGCATTAGCATGTTATATTTCTATTATAACATTTCATCAAGTAATCATCATCTCATGTAAATCATATCATTAGCCATGTAGCACAACAATTCATATAAGTGCTCGTAAAATAAACCACATAAGAGAGAAGATGATTCCTTTTCCGCATCCGCCGTGTAGCTCCTGCAAAACACGTGCAACCAAATGTGTCCTCGATATCCTTTTCGTGGTATCGACATACCCGAGACAATCCCCGCTCGAGTTCCATAGCTATCAAGGTCAGGTTTATTACTCTAACAATGATCAGCTACATCCCCACTGTGGCCATCGATGGAGGGGTGTGTGCAACTTGGCACGGCGATCCATTGCAATCACGAATCCCACAATTCGTGAAGACAATACATCGTCCCGCCAAAGACTCAAACCAAAAGACGCCAGCTGGACTCAAACGCAAGCACGGGTAATATATACTCGAACGCTCAACCAAGGAAAACTACCAAACAGTGCACTAATTCGAATCAAGTAGATATTTACTTTTAAATCACATAGTTACACATTTCTATGCTAACTAGCACATAAACACAGTAGAGCAAAAATATCATGTCTTTAATACCCAAGTGTTCTTCATAAACTTTGGTAGTAGGTTTAGTCAATTTCTAACCTACTTGCTACCAATCCTAGTTCACCAACGAATATCTTTTGATCACCAATTCAGGGTACCGGCTGAATTGGATTTCAAAAACTTCTGTTGCAAGGATGTGAAGGTTCATGAGAAAATTTTAGGCATCCTTCCCTACAGTCTCACATAATCATGCAACAGTTTAAACATAGCATAATCATTAAGCAATGATAATCAAAATCTTATCATGCAATATACTAAACAAGTTGTTCTTACTACTCGTGAACATAAGCATGTTTATAATCAAATACAACTTTATCCATCAAGTACATTTATTACTCTTGTAAACCATACCTTTACTTTCAACAAGGTACATTTACTATGCATATCCATATAAAGTCAATATATTAATCCCCGTAATAAATTCAATACATGTGTCGATACTAGTCATGTTTATATCCCGTAACAGCATGTATATTTTTACTCATAAATTGATCATCAAGCGAATGATAAAATTCCTATCATTAGCAATGCCACATGTATACATGTATATCATGCAAATAAGATATACAATCGACAAGTATCATCATACTTCAACTCATATACTCCATGTAATTCATGCAACTCATGCAACTCATATAATCCATATAACTCATGTAACTCATAGTCATGCATATTGGTTAATCAAACAACTATTATAGCACATGTGATTACCAATCCAATCATACATATTCATAACACAAAACCAAGAAAACATACTCATAAGTTTCCATCGTGATAATTCACTAAGCAATGGCAATTCTTACAAACAACAAGGTCTGTATATCCAGTATACTTGCCTAACAACATTTTCATAGGAACTCCGAAAAAAAGAGGTAATATTCACTCTAGTACTCCTAACCATTAAGATTTAGTATTATCTTTACCTTAAAATCTTGTCTTCAACAAAACACACACTTAATATCCTCACGTGGTAACGACACCCTAATAGCCGCGTCAAAATGGTATACCCAACCGTAATAGCCATAACTAGGGGTGGAATCGGGACGGGACCCGTCCAGATACCCTTCATCCCGATCCCGTCCCGATAGATTTCGGGATTTCAATTTCCTTCCCGATCCCGTTCCCGATAAGTGTCGGGATCCGACGAATCGGGAACCGACAAATCGGGATCCCGACAGTTCGGGATAAAAAAAATCCCGTAATCCCGACTATAATATTTATGAACAATATTTTCTGACACTAAAATATTTTTAAAATGTCTTCACCATAATTAAAATTTCAAACTGTATATTTACAAAGTATACTTGAATATTTACTTAATGGTGAATATTGTTGAATATGTCATTATGAACAAAATGTACCCCACTCGTAGGAGAAGAGCTACACTAAGTGCAGAAAAGTGATAGACAAAAAAAAAACCACAATATTAATTATGAAAATAAATTTAATAAACACCATTAAGTAATTTTAGCAAACAAAAAATAAACATTGTCTAACACTCACAATATTTATAAAATAAAATAAATAAAATATAAAATATATAAAAAATATAAAATATATATATAAAAATATAAAAAATTAGTCGGGACGGTTCGGGATTCGGGAATCCCGACGGGATTGATAATCGGGACGGGTCGGGAATCCCGACGGGATTGATAATTATCCCGAATACCGTCCCGAAATATGTCGGGACGGGAAAAATCCTGACAAAATCGGGATTGGGATTTGTCGGGATCGGGAAATGTCGGGAGGAGATCGGGTCGGGCGTCGGGACAGGTCGGGAAAAACGGGATTTTCGCCAGCCCTAGCCATCACTCATCTCATAACCACCAATTTATCCTTCGGGCAATTCGAGCCTATCCTACTCGCATAATAACCACATAATAATGTATAAATATATTACTTATAACATTACACATATATCCATAGAGTATATAAACTCAATGCACCACTAGTAAATACCACTAGTGACATTACCACATTTTCATTCTTCATACATGTATAACATGGCCATCTATATAGGCTTACATAATCACATTTCCATACCGCAATTGATTGCCTACCGACAAATCAAGATTCAACCAAAACCATAAACCATTCCCATACCGGGATATCATCCTCGATCATAACAATAAATCGGGGAAACCAACAATCAATAAATTCCAACACACAATGCAATGTATGAATGAATGCATATGAGCTACCGATACAACGCGTACTCATAATAGTGATAATAATAACAGTATTATAAATATAAGGAATTACCTTCTATATCAGATAGGTCTCAAAATTCCACAATGACCAACTGCCACTCGCGCACACAACCTCAACTAAGAGTCACTAGAACGCTTATTAGCACTCTTAGACTCGTTAATCCTCAACTTTAAGGCAATCCTTTCTAATGTGATCACCGTCACAAGCAAGACACTTGCTCGCGTTACTCCAACACCTATACTTGGTGTTTCATTTCTCAACCAAAAATCTATACATCTACTCATCACCTCGTCATCTATGACTATAGGTAGAAGCATCGCTCCGCTTACTAGACTACGTGTTTGCCTATATAACTGAATGAGGTGCTAACTACCCTCTAAACTCATCATCCTTAATAGTCCTCGAGGTCCTTTCTTGAGTGTATCCCTCGATAATCCGCAAGCTATAATAGAATAAACTGCCCACAATATTTTATCCTTAATCATTTCACAAACCGTGGAGTCTTCCTAATCTCATCCGGTAGTAAGTACTCTACTCTAACGAGCTAACTCCGTGAACATCACCAAATATTGAACCACAATCATATCTACGAGTTCTAACATAAGGAATTATATCTTCTCCTTTTCTAAATCACTGCAGGACTACTAGGTGCCCTGAACTCCCACAAGATGTTCTTCCACACTCTTGGCACATCCTGCTATCCCCAATTATTCTCATGCAATTGCCACTAATACTCAGGTGGACTCTCAAACATGAACACTACTAATACTACCTTATACTCATCACCACCGGCATCTCTACCACTACTAGCACCTCTAGTTTCTACCGTCTTAACATACAATAACTCTCGACGTTAAGATATAACAAATCACACAAAACCAACCCCCAAACTAAGCCAAGGAACCTATGCTGCCAGACAGCTAACCAATAGCTCTGATACCAACTGTAACAACCCGACCCGGACCCCAATACGAGATCCCAAGGTCGTGCCGCCAAAACACACATAATTAATAAGAAAAGGGTAAGGCTATAACAGCGATACGCCAACGACTCAACAAATGCGGAAGCGAATAACATAAAGGAACCCGAGCTAACAAGCTCTGAAATACAAAACAACCCAAGAGATAGTAAATCTCTCAGCCCAAAAATTCAAAACATGTGACGCAACATCGGACACGTACAACAAAACCACCTGTTACAATTTATAAACAATAATATATCTAAGTCATCGGTGACGTTACAGCCGGAACCCAACATTAAACTAAGTCTACAACTCTAGTCTACACACTGTACGGCTAAACATGCCGGAGTACAACATAACCAACAATAATATTACTCAAGATGGGTAGAAATTATATAATAATATCAACATGACACGACTAACAATTGTCGACTCCCAAAAGACTAAGTAATATCTTAACAAGTACAAGTACTACTAAAAACCACAAGCTTTACTACCCATAGTGAAGTTTATATAACTTCACTTCCCAAACGTCCTTTCCAAAAACCAAGGCTACAAAATATTAATAGTAGCAACCTTCACAAGAACCACACGTTTTATCGTAGACTCGGTGGATTCCTTCGAATTACCAGCTCGACTCGAATCTAAGGAAAACAAAGTAAATAGAGTAAGTCATAAAGACTTAGTAAGCTACTAAAGATTCAATGTGATGGCATGGCATTATGCTAAAAAAAAACATGTACATCTCATGTCATACTCATAATATATCATTTAATGGTATAATCCTCAACATAAACCAAATTACATCCATAGAACATAGTTCTACATAAATTATCATAAAGTAATCCATATCAAATAGAATATAATTCTCAATTCCAATATGTGTAGCATGTTATTTCCACATTTTAACCTATCATCAAACCACCATCCACATAATCCAATTATACCATGAGTCTCATACCTCATCATTTAACATAAGTCATATAATAATTCTTATTTGAAAGACCATTGTTTCTATTCTAATCATGGATAGCATGTTGCATTTCTAGTATAACATTATATCATAAAAATCATCATTTCATTAGCATGTTATATTTCCATTATAACATTTCATCAAGTAATCATCATCTCATGTAAATCATATCATTAGCCACGTAACACAACAATTCATATAAGTACTCGTAAAATAAACCACATAAAAGAGAAGATGATTCCTTTTCCGCACCAACGAGCTCTAGCTCAACTGGTACTGCTCACTTCTCCTAACGGAGAGGTTGGGTGTTCGAGTCTCACTAGAGACACCCTGGACTTTACAACTCTCAGTAGAGAGGTCGGGTGTTCAAGCCTCTTTAGAGGCATCGTTGTTGTTAAAAGCCTTATCCAAAGGCCCCATTTAGCTACTCACCTATCTTAACGGAGAGGTTGAGTATTCAAGCCCTACCAGAGGCACCCTGGGACTTAACTACTCTCAACCGAGAGGTCGGATGTTCAAAAGCCTCCCCAGAGGCACCAATTGTTCGAGCCATACCAAAGGCATCATATATATATAATTGTAGCATTTCAAGGCATTAAATATAATAAAAAAAAAAAAAAAAAAAAAAGATTCCTTTTCCGCATCCACCGTGTAGCTCATGCAAAACACGTACAACCAAATGTATCCTCGATATCCCTTTCATGGTATTGATGTCCCCGAGATAATCCCCGCTCGATTTCGATAGCTATCAAGGTCAGGTTTATTACTCTAACAATGATCAGATACATCCCCACTATGGTCATCGATGGAGGGGTGTGTGCAACCCGGCATGGCGATCCATTGCGATCACGAATCCCACAATTCGTGAAGACAATGCATCGTCCCGCCAAAGACTGGACTCAAACGCAAGCACATGTAATATATACTCGAATGCTCAACCAAGGAAAGTACCAAATAGTACACTAATCCAAATCAAGTAGATATTTACATTTAAATCACATAGTTACACATTTTTATGCTAACTAGCACATAAACACATTAGAGCAAAAATATCAAGTCTCGAATACCTAAGTGTTCTTCATACACTTGTAAACGCTCGGAGGCTTAACCTCCATCAAAACTACCCCAATTTCCGTAGGATCTTAATATGTGATTCACTATATTCATATTTGTCCCATAATCGACTCCGTTGAGTCATTTCTACTCTTTCTAAATTCGAAGGCGTAGAAGCTAATTGCGTCATAACCCTCCTAGTATTCATTAGCTAATATTCATGGCTAAGTTATCAAGGTTAACAACATTGTGTAACCTAACATAATCCATACCTTCCCAACAAATCCCCAAAACATGGTTCATAGATCAACACTTATTAATTAGAGTCAATCATCGCATTTTAAGCATGTACCTCAAGATAGAAATTCATCTAGCATGCTTTCATCCAAAATAGACATTCATCTAACATGCTCATAACCAATATATAAATTCATCTAGCATGTTCACAACCTTAAATTCATTAATTGGAGTTGAACAACATATTTTTATATTCAAGAAAATCAACTTAATTTATTGAAGCCAAACATTACATTTAAATCATGTAATCCATAATGATAATTCATTCATCATGCTCACAACCAAAAATAGAAGTCCATCAAGCATACTTTCAAACTTTAAACATATAACATATGTAATTCCAATAATTCATAATATTCCATAGAAATTCCTAAAATCATTCATATCACCAATAATACCATTTACTACATAAGCATAATGTCAAACCCTAGGTTTTTAGGAAATTATATGCCCATCATGCTGAAAGTCCAAACTTACAAAATGAAGCTTAATAATATACTTCATTAAACATAGAAAACATCCTATTCATGCTTCTAACAAGTTCACTCTTCCAAAACTCAAAATAAAATCACACAAAGCATACATGTGTACTCATTGTCCTCAAATAGCAAGCCCTTTGTTTTCCTTAGGGTCAATGAGCACGAAATCCATAAGAGAAGGAGTATAGTAGCATACCTAGCTTGAATGAAAACTCCAAATAACGAAAATCGGATCGGTGAAGTTGTTATACTCATCGAGGGCTTCAAGAATCCAAAGTTACAAGGCAATCAGACGGTTGCATCTTCGTGGATCGAAGGAAGAAAAAAGCTAGGGCTTAAAGGCCCCAAGAACTCTCTCTCTCTCTCTCTCTCTCTCTCTCTCTCTCTCTCTCTCTCTAATACGTATAGTGAAGGGGAAGAAATAAAGAGGAATTGCTGAAAATTGCAAAGGCTTTGGTTATTTATACCTCCACAAACCAAGAGGGCACAATAGGGAATTCATTGGTACAATTAGTGAACATTAGGAGTAACCACTCACTAATCCAACCTTAATTAACTCCCCAATAATGTTAAGACTTGATTAGCACTAAATATGGGAGGTTATGAAGGGTTTAGAGGTTAATGAGGGTACGATAGGTAATTTCCTTTAAAAACCAATACAGGGCATAAATTGTATCAGGGGACCATGCGGTCACATGGTCCTTAACCCATGCAAGCGCATGCTCCATGGTTGAACATTGTGATTCTTTCTGTTGACCTTACAGGCGCAAGGTCCTTCTCCCTTGCAGCCGCAAGCCTCCCAGACCAAAAAGGGCTTAGAAATCAAACCCAAATGACCCCAAAAACATAAACAAATCAAAAAAAGGTTTAAACCCCATCCAAAGTATGTCTAGTACTCCCACAGAACACCCACAAACAACTTCTGAAACGACTCGAAGCAAAACCGGAGCAAGGCACAACAACTCGCTAACGAAAGGACGAATGAACTATCGATCGAACGAGCAATACCATGAGACTTAAAGCAAGTCAAGAGGCCAATGAATAGGCTTAAATACTTCTAAGAAGTTAAACAACAACCAAGAGAATAATGACTCCTGAAGATGAGACGATCATATGACTCAATCTCGAACTATATGATAAGAACGATTGATATCCTCGAAGCGTCAAAACATCACTAGAATTAAGGAATGCATACAACTAGAAGTCTAATACATATAGACATGTTAATAAATCATCATGTAAAGATCTAGGACCAAACCGAGGTCCTAAACACAAAACGCAAGCAAACTCTCAATTGTGTCGCATTCTGACTATCATCGAGTTACGACTTGTGAGTTTAGCAAGTCAACAACTATCGGGCATCTCTTAATATTATTTTGGTCTTAATGTGGTCTCATACACATCTAGACTCTTTCACAAACCAAACATGAAATCAACAAAGGAAGAAATGCGAGTATTGCACACAAATCAAGCTAACCAGAAAGCAGGCTATTAAATCCAATTTCAAAAATTTGCAGAGTATGTATCTTCTGGGGTTGGAACACTATTTGTAGTTGTAGGATCTGAAGTTTTCGCAATTGTCTCATGATCTCCAAAGTCTAGCAAGCCTGAAACATTATCCTCAACTGTTTTATGGCCAAGATCAGTTAGATCGTCAAAAACAATATTCATAGACTCCATAATAGTTTTTGTCCTAAGATTAAATACTCTATAAGCATGACTATTAGTGGAGTTTCCCATGAAAACGCACTTGTCACTTTTTGAGTCAAATTTTGTTAGATGGTCCTTATCATTAAGCAGATAGCACACACACCCAAAAACTTGAAAATATTTCAAAGTAGGTTTCTTCCCTAGTAAAATTTCATAGGGTGTCATGGTGCTACTTGGTCTCAAGATGACCCTTTTTCCTATATGACAAGCTGTGTTTAGGGCTTCTACCCAAAATCTTTTTGATAAATTCTTGGAGCTCACCATAACCCTAGCCCTTTCTTGAAGTGTCCTATTCTTTCATTCTGCCACTCCATTTTGTTGTGGAGTTTTAGGGGCTGAGAATTCATGAGTTATGTCATTTGAAGCACAATAGTTAAAAAAGGAGGAATTTTCATATTCTGTGCCATGATCTGATCTAATTCTAGTAAGCTTTAGATCATACAAGTTCATTACACGGGTGTACCATATTTTAAAAGCCTCAAATGTATCTGATTTTTCTTTCAAGAAAACGACCTATATGTATCTAGAGAAATCATCAACACAGACAAAAGTATACTTTTTCTTCCCTAGACTCTCTACTTCAATGGGACCCATGAGATTCGTGTGGGTCATCTCAAGGCATCTAGATGTGGAACATTGAGATGTGGGAAGGTGAGAGGCCTTTGTTTGCTTACCTTTTTGGCATGTTCCACTTACTTTTGTGAAGTTCTTATCCAGACTAGGCAAACCTTTCACAGCATCATGCTTCACAAGCTTATGAAGCTTACGAAAACTCATGTGCCCTAATTTTTTATTCCATAAATCTGTGATATCAATGCTAGCATTGTGACAGGTTTGAGCATTATTATACATATAGCAGTTATCAGATGATCTAGTACCTATCAATAGGCACTTGTTAGCTTGATCAAATACCTCACAAGAATTATTATCAAACCTCGCCTGAAGGTCATCATCACACAATTGACTGATGCATATGAGGTTGGTCTTAAGACCTTCAACATGGTAGGCATTAGTGAGCTTAGGAAGACCATCTACATTTAAAGTGCCTTTACCATCAATTTTACCTTTAGCCCCCCCTTACATACGTCACAGACCCTCCATTGATGTTCTCATAGTGTTTCAAGTTCTCAACAGAACCCATCATATGTCTAGAACACCCACTAACAAAATACCAAGAACCAGCTATCTGTGATTTCAAAGAAGTGAATGTGACATAAAATTGTTCTGAATCAGACAACTTCGCATCAGGACATATACCAAAACGTTCACAGTACTTGGATTTAGCATTCCTGTAGCTACCTTTGGGAACCCACACTTTTCTAAAAGTTTTTGGCTAGATGTTTCATTTGGTGATGTACCTGGTTACGGACCAGGTAAGCTTGTCTCACCTCCTCATCATAGACTGCCTTTTTTAGGTAACAAAAGGGCTGGATATGAGCAGGCTTGTGGCAGTAATGACACACATTTCTTTTTTTTGGTTTTTGTTGTTTTAAAGAAATTTGATTCTTGAAAATTTTGATTAAACTGTTTTGGTGTAGAGGATGTACCTTCACCTTCTTTAACAAAAGTCTTTGGCAAGAACCCACGCCCAGACTTACCATTATTCCTGTATTTCAACATATCATCCAATTTGTGTTAGATTGAATTCCATTTTGCCATAGTCTCATTAGCTTTAATGAGTTCTTCTTTCAAGGTTTCAATCTCCACATCCTTCTTGCTCAATAAACACTCCAGTCTTGTGATACACTCTTTTTGATCTTCATTTACCTTTTTTAGTGTATCATTTGTCTTTCCAAGCAATGTAAAGAGCCCTCTTTTGCCAATCCTTGTACAACTCTTTGTAGGCTTCCAGCAGATCTGATTCAGATTCTCCACCATCTTCAGTGATAGAAGAGTTAAAGCAGTAAAAGTCATCCCAGCTTCTGTCCAATTTAGCTTCCGATGTAGTTTGTGAGGCGGCTACATTCCGAGGTACATTGGCTGAAAATTCTGCAAGATCAGATTGAGAGTTGTATACAACAGTGAGAGTGATGAGATCACCTGGATCTTCATCATCACTATCACTCAAGGTAGCAGAAAAATTTAGATCCTTCTTTCTCAAGGTGTTTGCACATTGATTCGTATAGTGACCAAATCCTTGGCACTCCCTACACTTGATAGAATCAATATTGTTTCCACTGTAAGAAGGTTTTGTAGAATTGTAGCAAAAGGATTGGTAAAAGGTTTTTCTGGAGTTGGAAAGGAATTTTTTTTGGGGAGTAAATTTACTAGAATCAGGTTTAAAAGAGGATTTGGAGTTTGAAGATAGAGTTTTGTTTTGACCTTTGGCCTTCAAAATGTTTTTAAATTTAGTAGTCAAAATGCTATAGAATCTTCTCCAAAATCAGACTCTTCAATTTCTTTTTGTAATGCAAGCAAATCAAGAGAGACATCAACAACAGATGGCAAAACAATGTTTTTCACAAGAGGACTATAGGATGATGCACCTTTGCCCTTTTGCTTGATTTGTTCATTGAGGTTTAGTTCAAAGTTTTGAAGAATACAAGTCAATCTGTTAAAACCTATTTTATCAATATCATGTGCTTGCTCAATAACACAAATTTTTGCATTAAACCTTTCAGGCAAAGTGCGCACCACCTATATTATAAAAGAGCTCAGGGTCTATCTGGTGGTCATGATCAAATTGTGCTAAACATAACTGACGATCCAGATTAATTCCTAAGTATATAAGTTACAAATGAACCCCTCAGTTATTAGTTATGTTTGAATTACCCCTCTACAATTATATATAAAACCTTCAGTTTTGGGTTTTGTTTGAATTACCCCATCAGTCATTATGGGTTTTGTTTATCCTGACCATTCATTGAACTGATCTCTTACCGACACCGTGCCTATGGCACGGGTACGTATACTAGTTTTACTAACAAGACGATCATTAGTGATAGGATCACCTAAAGAAAGAGCAGAATTAGACATTTCAAGAAGCCTACCATAATAAGACATGATATCCTCAAATTCATTCATTCTAGTATTTTCAAATTGTGTGGTAAGTAATTTCAGTTTTGAAGCACGAACGTTGGCAGGTCCTTCACACAAGGTTTGAAGGGCCTCCCATACATCTTTAGCTGATTCATAATTAGCTATTACCCTAAAAGTGTTGGCGTCTAAGGCTTTGTATATGGCAGACAAAGCCTTTGAATTGAACGAGGCAGTGTTTCTATCTTTATTAGACCAATCTGCTTCTTTTGTGATCTTTACATCACCATCATTATCAAGAGTGTTGGGAGGAGTCCAACCATTTATAACCGCAAGCCACGCTCTTTCATCAATTGATTTGATGAAGATACGCATCTTTACTTTCCAAATATAATAATTCACGTTAGTCAAAGTGGGAGGACGAACAACATTCTCATATTGAGAATCCATCACGGCTACAACCAGAATCAACTCTTAGTGGTGTCAAGAGAAGGCTCTGATACCAATTATAAGAATCAATGGTAGCTAGGATTCACAAAATATGTCAATGTAGTTTGCAATGTAGCTTGTTACTATAGCTACACTGGGAAGTGCATTGGTCAAAAACTCAAAATAGCGAAAGACTTTAAATCTAAAGCAAGAATTAAACACATAGGAATACAGACCAGTGTACAAGCATGTGCTTGTAGACCCAGCCTTATGGCCAAAAAGATTTCACTAAAAAGATGAAGCGTTTTATAAAATAATATGTGAAATCATCAAACCAAAAACTCTCACAAGACAACAAGTCTTGAAGAGCAAAACCCACAGAAACTAAGGTACAGAAAACGTGGGATTAAAAAATCAACTTCCTAGCAACTCTAGGAATGTAAACAGTCACAACAGTTTCAATGTAGTTCAGGATGAATCTTCATCCCGAACTGCATTCAAACTTCAGCAACTCTGTTTTTCTGAATGCTCTCCTTTGGTGCACTGCCTTCTGCTCTGCAATGCTATTCTGTTCTACACTCTCTATCTTCGTGTATTCTGCCTTTATGTCGTGCTCCTTATTTATACAATGGAGGAGACCTACACTTTAATTAGGAAACAAACTCCAACATACTAAAGGATTAGGAGTTAGTATTGATAACCAAATAAACTACCTTTATTTCCTAGATTCTATTACCAAGTAAATAAGGACTCTTAGAGAAGATTTAGGAATGGAATATTGCCGAGATTCAGTGTCCAAAAATACACCTAAAATTTAGGATAAAGAAAAGCAAAATATTATCAATATTTTGTTTCCAAAAATACACCTAAACTTTAGGACCAAGGAAGGTTAGAACAAAACCAAAATAGGACATGCCTATTTTGCCCTTACAAGCTTCGCTTATAATCGATATTAGCATATAAGAGGAAAAATTAAGCCATTCCCTGACAACGGCATCCAAAACTTGATGTGCGCAAAAAGCAACTCGGACAAGAATATACGGTCGTATCAAATAATAACGTGTACATAAGTACGCGTTATCGATCCCACAGAGAATGTACGTAATTCTAACTCTAACTAAGTATCAAAATCGGGCTTACTAATTATATTTGAGCTAAAAGAAAATGAAGTAAAATCTAAAAATAGAAACAACTAAGAGAGCAATTAAATATAAACTAACATGCAAGTGGTTTGCCAACAACAAATCAAGATTAAAAAGATAGGAATGCAATATGTATAGTCTAGCCAGTGTTTAATTTAATCTTTTTTCTATTTTTCTTTAACTCAAGTCTTGGTAGTTGGGCGCACTTTAATATTCACTACGGGCCCTTGCATCTTATAACAAATCTAGCTACATCTCCTATCTACGGGTTCTCGCATCTTATAACATATGAGAAAATAGCTGCATGTCAAAACAAGTACCCAATATATACGCACGATCTCCTTTCGGTCTCACATCACGCAAACAATTATCCTATAATTTTAGTGATCATCTAATAGTTCGATACGCTATCTGAAGCATTAAGAACACACAATAATAACCAAACACATGAGTAATACTTCGCAAAATGATATTCTCTATATCTTTCTACAAATCACGTCGGTAGCCGATTGGCTATCGGTGAGTGTCACAAAAACACCAACTATTAAATTGATTGGTCAGAAAAGTAAAGGTAGCTCTCACGGATCCTAAACATTTTTAAAATCATTGAATTAATGGCTAATCAATTAAAATCATTAAGTCCACAAAATAATAATCAAACATGAATGTATACTAAATAAAAAGATAGAGTAAATTAAAACATTACATTTGACATAGAAAAATAATTGTTTTCCATAGATAAATTAAGCACAAACCAATTCAACAATTACAAAATATTCAACCCAAAAAATTACAATAAATATATGAAGATCTAAGTTGGAAGAATTAAACTGAATGTTGTGTAAATCCGGGGTTGAAATCTCTTGCAAATGTATCATTGGCCCTTAATTTGAGGTTCCAAACCTTCATTCTTGATTAATTGTTGGAAGACATGGAAGAGTTTGGGCAAAAATGGGGCTGGTGCCTTATTTTGGGAGCAATGTCCCGAAAATGGGGACTTCCACCGGAAAATGAAGCTTCTTAGGAGATTAAATATGAAGGCTTTGGAGTGGTCACCAAGTCGGGGGGGGGGGGGAATAGGAAGAGAATAAAATATTTGAGGCTAAAATGGGGAGAAAACGATGGCCGGGCACGACACATGTTAGCTCAAGAATAATATAAGAATAACAATCTAGTGCTAACAAAACTACCCAACGTACATGGGATTGATATAATCCTATACAACCATCCTCGCCAAACATAGCCAGGGAACGTCCTAAACACGAGTTGTCGTGAAGGATCAACCGCAACACAAGAACTATCTAATCTCACTGCTATAACAGGGGACTTGCACACTAAATAAATACATGCGTAAAGACATACCTACTTGACATTGGACGAGTTCGCTTGTGTTGAGCTCGATCCTCATTTGATTAAATGACAAGTAAACATCTACGTGTGCATTGCATATAAGCCCAGCTGACATAATTTGAGTTTATAAATTGATGGTGGGACGATGCATTGTCTTCACGAATTATGAGATTTATGATCTATATAAATCTTCGTATCGGATACTGCACACACCCCTCCATTGTGGGCCGCAGTGAGGAAGTATCCCCTCTAGCGTAATCAATACGAGCACATTGGCTTGCTATTGGCCAGAGTATGTCCTCGGTACGTCGATATATCGAGCACGAGCATCATCTGATATCACGATACAATTAACATTTGGGATTACAGGAGCAACACAATGACACTGATTCGGTATCTTCTCGAACCCTTATGTGGCTTACTATGAGCACTCATGTGATATCAAATGGCTAAATGGAACATGAGATCTACTTGACTGTGTTCATCTTTGACGTTGCACAATTTATTCAAACACATACGCACACGTGTACGATATCTACCATTAATCCTTCTCAATACCTGATCTTGAGATGAAAATTACGACCAGAAGTCGGATCCTTAACAAAAAAAAAAAAAAAGTCGGATCCTTTGTGCTAATCTTCCTGCGTACCATCCAACAGAGAACCCGTTCAATCAAAAGAATGCATCCTTCCTACCTACGAAACACGAGCAAAGTTTCTAAGATTTGGGGACGGTCTGTCGAGAAAGTCTAAGCACAAGAACCAATAGTGTTATTAGCAATGTATTATGTATCAATGTATTCAAACACACACACACACACACACACACACACATATATATATATATATATATATATCACATATACCTATCAAGAGATAAAAGCAAGAAGTTTTATGTGTATTTGTATTATTAGATCCACGATCAAACAATAACAAGCTTTATATCCAACATAGCTTGCAAAGGGTTGATATATACTACCTACAAAACAAGGTCATGTCACGTTCTAACAGATATAGAAAACCTAAATAATTGAAACGATAAAAAAAAAATAAAATCCTTCATCATCACAGTCACTAGATTCTCCATAGGACCAGCATCGTAATGGGGGAACTCGAGCAATTTGTTGAACTGTATATCAGTTAAGACGTATGCCATTTATATTCTTCATGAACATCCCACTCCATTCTTAGAATCCACTTCAGATTTTACCTGCCATTACTGCTTACAAGGGATGCTTAGTAATGTAAATCAGTTCCTTGATCTGCCAATTGAGCATGAGGATTGGTTCCCATATGCATTTGATTAAGTTTCACTTGATCAAGTTCTAATGACAATGGCATTCCTTGAAGCATATTCCAAATTTGATTTTCGGGTTGTGTACGTGACTGGAAGTTGGTCACATGGGTAACGGCGTTCGTTGAATTTTGAGCATGATCTTGATGAATTCCTGTAGAAGAAAGACCATACATACCGAGACCAGGACTGTTAGGAAAGGATCTGAAAGCAGCATTCTGAATCTGCCCTGACATAACCAAATTATGAAGATCACCAAATCCATTCGTAGAACCCCCTTGATAATAAGCAGAATCGGCCCTCCCAAACAATGGAACATTAATAGATTGAAGACTTCCTCCTTTGCTAACCTTTTTCAAGTGCACCCGATATTTCTGCAACCAATGAGTGAGAAAGTAAGCGCTGAAGCAACTAAGGATCACAGATCATATGTTTCCGGGCAGGAAACATAAGAATTTGCACCTGGAGATGGCTGGCCACGTTTCCTCTAGTAACCCCTTCCACGTTCATCAGCTCATGAATCCTTTTAGGGACAGCCTCTGCAATTTAAAGAAACACGAAGTGAAAATACCCTCTCAGTCTCATATATATTGGCCAACTTTCTATTTTTGGAGGTCTATATAGTTTTTGACCACTCATAAGTCCAAAGCACATTAATTAACAACTTTCCTATTAACCCCTAAACAAGAACATGAGAACTCCTGCAGGTGCACAAATAAAAATCTAAATAAAGGGTGTAAATGGAATTATAGATATTATACAATGGATGTTATATGTAATCATGAGGAACTATCACACCCCAACCCGAATCCCAACATTGAATCCCAGATCAGTGCATCGGACTCTTCTAATAAATGGACAGGCAGGCACCTGCAAACAAACTCACTAGCACCTGCCAGAAAAACGAGCTTTACAAGCTCAGCAAGACAAGTACAACTATAACAGTAATACTGTAACAATCCTGGCTGACAACGGAAGCTGATATAAAGTAAGCCCTCGAGCTATCAAGCTCAGAACTTTAACTATACAATAAAAGAGGCTGTCAAGCCACAACAAAAACAAACCATACTAGAGTTATCCTAGTGGACAATATATACGAGATGGAGAGAGTAGCGAGCATATGATAACAGTGTGACTCAGAACTTAATGATCAGTCACTACTACAGACCCTTAATTTAGAATCGGATTACAAAGATTCAAGACCCATTGTGAGATAAAAATCTCAATAAACAAGAGAATTTTCAACCATTGACATATTAAAATATTGACAATCGTGTAATGTGTTTGGCAAATTACTATAAGTACTAATAGAATTCCTCATACGAGAAACGATAAATACAGGAAAACTTACTGTCAATGCCCAACTGATTCACCGCTGCAACAAATATGCGATGCAGCTCATCTGACCAAACGAGCCGAGACTTTTTCTGCATTGATGCATATTCATCAATGTCGTCCCCATCTTTATCATGCTCTTCATACTCATCTTCATTCTGGTCCTTCCTTTTCCCAGTGATCTTATCATTCTGATCAGTCTCTCCTGCTCCCATGACACCTTGTCCTACTTCGGAAAGATAACCATGAGGTTTGTCAATGAAGTTTTGGTTCTTGGCGTTGTCAATCCTCTTTTTCCTGACCACGTGCTGCCAGATATTCCTTAGCTCCTCAATGCGGACAGGTTTCAACAAATAATCACAAACTCCATGAGTAATTCCCTTCATCACATGCTCAGTATCAGCATGTGCAGAAAGCACTGACAATAAATCAATGCACCATAATTAGTAATATAATCACCATAGATATGTTCTGCCTCCACTTGAAATTTTGAATAAAATGCCTCTGGCATTGAACAAACTTAAAGCTGTGAAATTCATTACAAAATCTATAAGACCATTCCTTTTCAATGTAATCAAAAACTAGCATAGGGCGATACTGCCAAGGAAGGCGCTATTGGCGCTCCAAATTTGAACCAAAGCGCTCCACACCCTTTATCTCTGTAAACTACCCTAAATTACCCTCACTCAATGTAAGGCTCCCTTTGTCTATTCTGCATTCTCTCACCACTCTTTCTCACTACCACTCAAAGCCTCCTCCTCTCGACCTAATTACTTTTTCTCTGTACCAAGTAATCGCAGATACTCTTAACTCCTTTCATCTTTTTATTACCAATCACAAGAATCAGCTCAATAACATATAACCACAAATGCATTCTAAAATTTACTAGAAATGGGGTGTTTTTGGTGAAAAAGGAATTTATCAAAAACTGGAATGTTTTGTTATTTGAAGCGCTTTTTTTTTTTTTATTAAGTTAGGGGTGGAGCGCTTTGGTGAGCGCCAGTAGCACCTCCCAACTGCAAAAGATAACATAGTGGTTCAAAACTAAGAACTCTAATACGAAAGTAAATTAGTTTCTTAAATTTAAGAATAAAGGTTTGCACAAAGAAATGAAAGGCAATGACAAGAAGTTAATTTCTAGCTAATGAAATCTGTTCCATGTACTGATTTGCTTTCAGTTTTGAAGAAAATTTAGGAATATTTGATCCAAAGATAATAATAAAACACTCTAGTGAAGGGCTTATATTTGGCTTACTTATGACAGGCAGGTCCATCTCATTCCTTACAAGTTCAAGCAACTTAAAGCCGTCCATATCTGGCATAAAAACATCACTGATAACAAGGTCAAACATATCTTTGTTTTCTCGCAATATCTTCAATGCCGTTACTGCGTTGCTGGTCGTTGTAACTGCAAATCCATAACCAATAATCAGGAGATAGCAATCAGTTGAGTTCTTTTCAAAGCCACTTCCACGATAACAATCAATTGAGTACTTTTCAAAGCCACAATCCCAAACCGAGAATGGACTAAAACGACGCAAGTTGAGTTAAGCAAGCTACCAGTACCTGGTTATTGGAAGATTTCCAAAATATATCTCCTAGTTTATAGTCTCATATGGTCGAATCAGTTTAAGGGTCTCACAGAAACTGCGACTACTTTATGGAGTTCTGAGAAGGACTACTAGGATTCTAGTAAAAATTGGATCCTGAAAACGTGATTGGTATGGTTTTCTGGGTCAGTATCCATGTTGTGCAGTTACAAGCATTGCATGTGTAAGAAAACAACGAAGTTTATAACTGAGACTTTCTTGCTTCGGCTTTTTAAGGCACAAATCATTGGAAAAGATATCTCTGTGTTTTCATGAAACAATTGAGACATGCGGCGTGGTTCCATACTTGGTGGAAGCAATTTGCTTTCTTCTGAGGTTGGACCTTGTATGTGTTATTAGTTGACAATTTGCTTTCTTCTGAGGTTGGACCTTGTATGTGTTATTTATTGACAATTTGCTTTCTTCTGAAGTTGGACCTTGTATGTGTTATTAGTTGACATGTTCTCAAACCATGTATCATTCGGACACATCCCGCGATTTCCCTGATAGTAGCAATGAGGGACCGGAACTATTACCCCAAGATTAAACATGGTTAAAAAAAATGAAACAATTGAGACTTCTATGACTTTGACATTTAATGTAGAAAGTGTTTATTGACTTTTAGCTTATAACCTAAAATTAACAAAGTTACTTAAAAAAAGTCCAACAAACGAGCACAAATAGACATGAAAATACGAGCTAAACCACTGGTCATATGTTCATAAAAGATCGATTAAACTGAGCTAAATCATATGAAGTTTTGAACCAAACCGCAGTGGTTCGACTTGGCCTGGTCTAGCTCGGTCTCGCAGTTCGGTATGGTAGTTCGCTTTCGTGGTTTGGGCTGATTTCAGAAAGACCTATAGGCTTTCAACTTTAAAGTAAACCACAATAATTATAAATAAATATAAAAAAACCAATAGAAACAAATATTATATATAGTCATAACATTTTGATGTTTTCAATCAATAAATTAAAAAAAAACTTTTGAATAAATGACTCCACACATAAAGTACTTTATGGAGAGGTATGGAGGGGAGTTGAAGGTGTGAAGAAGTCGATGGCGCCTATCAAGGGTTTCTAGTGCTGCAATTAGTGGCAACTAGTGCTGGCAATTAGGAGTGATAAAATGGGTGTTATGGATAATCATGGGTTATTTTATTATCCATAGATAACCATAGATAATAAGCTAACTCATTATTATCCTTAACATCCATTTCGCCACCCCTACTAACAATCATCCAAATCTAAAATGATATGAGAGACTGAAAATTTTGGACTTTTGTTTTTATATAGTATAACACAATAGAGGATATAATTTCCCAATCATGGTTTCCTGGTTTGGCTCGGTAGTTCAATTGGTTCGGTTCAACTCCATAGGTCAAACCACGAACCAAACCGAACGCTTTTTCAAAAACTCAAACCGAGCTAAACCATATAAACCACAAAACTAATCAAAACCACTCAATTCAGTTCGGCCCGATGGCTTGGCGGCTCAGATTGATCCCTCTAAGATATATAACTAGTATTAGAGATGATCATAATTACAATAATGTTTAAGCGTGATTAATATATTAATATCAAATTAATTTTATGAAAATTGTAGACATGATTATTGAAAGCGGACACTTTAACCAAAAGATCCAAAAAATTTATAATACTCTCTTTGCGCCAAAGGCAGTATCGTTGAAAAATATTGATTTTTTTTTTTATTTTTGACATAGGGTGTATTCTTTGAGAAGGTCACACTGCACAAAAACATACACACACAATATACAGGCACAAATCCAACAACCCAAAAAAAGTGGAAAATTCAGGCCGCGCTGTTTTGGTGGATTTTTAATAGTTTTCGTCCACGATAATATTATCAAACCACATAAATTTATAAATCGCGGTTCCAAATCAATGCATCATGCATCGTCAAATATCAAACCATGCATCAAAAGCTATACTTTAACGGTTTGATAAAATTACGGTCGTAATCATTAAATACGGTTGAAAATCCACCAAATTGTATCAAGTCACAAATTTTTAAGGAAAAAATATTAAAGGCAAATAAAAGGAGCAAGGAAAAGAAAAAGTAAAGAAACCATTATATTGGCATCTACGAAGAAGAGTATCCAAGATCATGAGGGATGCTGGGTCGTCGTCCACCGCCAGTACTCTCATCCCCACCGGGAAATCACAACTCCGGTCATCGGTTGTTCGCCCAAACGTCGTCATGATTATATCCGAATTACAACCACCGTTTCCCTCTATTTTTTTTTTACTACAGAGACTTGATATACGTCTGTATGTGTGTCTACAAGGATAGTGCTAGGTCAAGGCATAAAAGATTAACTCGAAGAGACACTAGATTCTCTCTCTAATATATGGATTTGAATGAGATTCTCCTTCCTAGAAGGGGAGTCTTAATCTTAGTTATTGCCTTAATTAAGAACAGCTCAATAAAAGATAATCTTTCATGAGTAGGTCGCCTTTAATGCCGTCGCTCTCTCATAATAGCTGGGTCCACCAACACACGATGAATTAGATTAGAAAAAGACATGTTTTAATATAGAAAAAAATATAAAACCGTATTTGTGTTGTTATCCTATTTCAGTGGTTTTTTTTTTTTTTTCGAGCGACTCCCTCAAACTATTTTACTAGACGAAAAGTTTTCATAAAGGACCTGAACTATTTAATTTTGACACTTTTCTTATATTGGTCCAAAATAGTACTCCCACCGTTCATATATTATCGTTTTGATGGGTTTGATGCACGGTTTAAGAAAATATATTTGACTAGATTATTAATATTAGTTCGATGTGTAGTTTATTTTAAAGATCATGTGTATGTGACTCATAATTAAAGTATGATGAAAAAGTAAGGATAAAGTTGTAAAAGTATTATCCTAAAAAGGAAAGTTTTAAATAAGACAATTATTTTGAGACGGACGAAAAAGGAAAGCAGAACAATAATTTTGGGACAGAGGGAGTAAAATTCAACTCAAACTTCTTATTTTCTGTTCCTTTGGATTTTGACAAAGCTAGATCTCTATATCCATGCCTATGGCACGGTACCAGTATATATGATTTCGTCAATTGAAACGATAATCTCTAAATAGAAAGTGCGATTTTAAACTCGACCCATAGTTTAGGGGGTTATTTGTTAGGAGTTATATGTAACTGACTCATTACCGTTTGATCTTGTGGTTGGAATCAATCTTTACCGCCAGATAGTCTCAGTCAATAGCTCTATTGTGAGATTATATATTAATATAAAAATAATGTTTTATAAGGGGTGATTGTTGAGGAGAAAAAGAGGGGACCGTTCATAATATTAATTATATGTGTGACTTTGTAATCATGAGTTAAAAGTGCATAACTACTCTTACACATGTGAATATAAGGGTGAATCACAACCGTTAAATTTTTTAAGATAATTTAATCTCAATCTTTAAATAGATTTAATTAATTGTACATGTGTAAGTTTGAGCTTTATTATATATTAGATGTAATGCTTATGAGCCATCATTGTGCCAACTTCAAATCGGGATAAGATACTCCCTCCGTCCCTAATTTATTGTCCTGGTTGACCCGGCGAACTGTTTAAGAAAACCTATTTGACTGGATTATTAATATTGGTTTAATGTGTAGTTTCCTTTAAAGCTCATGTGTATGTGGCTCATAACTAAAGTAGGGTGAAAAAGTAAGGGTAAAGTGGTAAAAGTGATGTTCTAAAAAGGTAAGTTTCAAAGTGGACAATTATTTTGGGACGGACAAAAAAGGAAAGAATGACAATAATTTAGGGACGGGGGGAGTATATATTATGTTGATTAATCCTTTGACGCTAGCTTTCCACCTTCTTTGGCACTTGTAACCAGTGATGGATCCATAATTTTTTTTTTCCCGATGTGGCCTAAATATTATACTTTCTTCGTTTTCAAATAATCATCTTTTTTAATTCGGCATTCGTTAAAAATAATTGATTATATTATAAACATTAATGTAATGTGTGGTTCCTTTAATGTCGTTGATCATGTGATCATAATGAAAGTATATATAAAAAGTAAGGATAAAGTGTTAAAATTGTTTTTTAAAAGAAATTTTACAAAGGACAATTATATTGGAACAGACAAAAAATGAAAGAAAGATAATTATTTAAAAACGGAGAGAGTAATATTTTATTACAACGCAAACCTTAAAAATCATAAATATGTTGAAAAATTATAATACATGTGAAGGAAATAGTGCAACTTTAGGTACAATTTTCTTTATAGCTTGTTTGTTTGATGACAAACTAGTTTTTGTGCATGTGCGATAAACGCACGTTAGATATCTTATTCACTGAACTATACATAAAGTAATAAGTAAAATGAAGAGGAAAAATAATATAAAATAATAAATGAAGGAGAACTGCTTAAATAGAAATATATCATTGTAAACTTGTACTAATTATATTTTCATTGCTCATTGCAACTTGCTTTGAGTGATCTGTTTCACTAACATGAATAAATGCTGCATTTTGGAGACTAGTGTTTTTTTTTTAATGAAAAAGAAGTGATTGTGAATAGATTTCTTATTATTTATAATGATTTTAGAAGTCAAAAATTGATAGTTATTCAATTATTCTGGTTTCTACATTCATTCAACATTATTTAATTACAATGAAACTAATATTGGTGTTACATTCAATTAAATTGATTAAAGAAAGGCAGAAAATGAAGAGTTTTTGTAAAAATCTAAATACAAACCAAGGTAAACAAAAATGCGAAAAGGTTATGAAATTATTTATCCAATTAACCATAACATTGACATTTTCTTATTTTCAATTCCCAAAAAAAATTTGAACATTAAATGATATCTAAATATTGGAGATCAAAATTATGTAATGAAGATCCTTTTTTAGAAAGTCAATTTAGGCGAGAAACTAACATAAATAGGAGTATTATGTGCTTCTGTCATTATATATATATATATATGTATATAATATAGTGGAATTGTGTTCAATTTTGTGAGAACGTCAAAATTGTTTATTTATTTGTCCAAATTGGTGTTGGATGATGTATGAGAAGTTAAAACATAAAATATAGTGTTTGACTTCGTTAGAAAATATCAAATTTGGTTTTGTCTCACATTAAAAAATTAACAAAAAATTGACGAGCATATGTATACAAATTCTTTTCTAGCAAGGAGACATTAAGAGCATCCCCAACAATAACTCTAGCCACCTCGATTTATATTCCTTTTATACTTTTTCAACACTCTACTAAATAATAATTCACTTCAATGAGTACTCTTTATGCAACACTCTATACACCTCAAATATCTCAAAACTCAACTAACAAACCTAACGGCCAATATATTTTTCATCTTTGTAATTTCTATTTTCCTACCATGATTTGCATGAAATATTTTATATTTTATATTCTATGGAAAAAAATGTTGTATGTTAAATAATTTTATTAACTTTTATTCAGAAATACATGTCAATCTAAAGAGGATTATGTTTAAAATATATTTTTCATTGTTTTTGTTCTCTCATATATTAAGGGACACGAGACAAATATTTTTGTTGATTGACAAAAAATCGAAGTTAATTCACAAATTTCATATTAACAAAATAGATATCTTTCTATGTAATTGATAAAGCTTATGATGAAGATGTTAGGGTAAAATAGGTGTGGCATATTTCTCCCTTCCTTTGACGTGTCCTAGTAGTCTTGAAATACAAGTTGTTATTGTCTTTCTAGGTATCTTCTAGGAAGCTTGGTAATTGCCTTGTATAAAGACTCAAACATGGCATGTCCTAATTTGTAGGAATTAAAGGTTTATTACCATATGAACTTTTTCATAATCCTAACATTACCATATTGAAGTGTTTTCTTGGAAGTCAGGTTTCCTAGAGTTCTATATAAAGTGAACTGCCATTGACATCAATAACCCAAGATGATAAATTGAGATAGGGTTTTCGCACAAAGCTATCACGTAACAAGGATTTGCCGGTGAATGAAGCATCATTCGAAGTGTCCTCATGCACGTTATTCACTGTTTTAGTTATACATCATTTGTTCTCTTTTCATAACCGTATGTTTCCAATGGTATTATTTATTAAAGAGTCTTATATTCCCACGTAGGAGTTTTCATAAAGATCTCCACTCTCAAACGATTTGTTTTCATATTGTAATTTTTTATAATTTTTTTATTAGTGGAAATTTTGACATAAGGCACCGTCTATAAGTTTTATGCTTGTAGACTTAAACCAAATTGGAGTCTTTAAGTTTGCTTTGCTTACTTTTCTTATTTTATTTCCACTACAATTTGTGTTGATGATTCAGTAGATGAAGCTTCATCATAAGCGTCGATAGTGATTGAATTAGTTTAGTTGATTTTCTAAATCCTAGCTGCAAAGAGCATTTCATTTGGTATCAGAGTCTATGCTTAGCACTACACGAAAATAGGGCAACTGTAACAAACTATTGCAACAAAATTGAATTTAGTTACAATATGAAGTGGACAGATAATTTTTAACCGGGAAACCCATTAGCCGCGTCCTTTTTGGGGGGAAAAATTGGAGGGAAAAATGGTGCAAAAATCTGCAACAATTTTAGTTTTTTTTTTAAATTTAAAATTGCCATACCCACTAAAAACTATGGTGTTTTGTGTGTTGACTATATAATTGAAAAACCTAACCTAGACTAAATTAAGAAAAATCCCAATGAATTTGATCCTTCTCTCTTTCTTTTTTCTCTCGTGCGAGCTCCTGCCTCTGGCCTTCTATTCTCAAAACCCATCATCTCCTTCCGGCAGTCACACCAGGGAAGGTATATATGCTTTTCAATTTGGAGTCAAACTTGAAGCTTTTTTTTCAATCCAATCTGATTTTGGCTCATCATCTCCCTGTGGGTTTTTCTTGAATTGCAGGATTTCACCATATCCAAGGGTTGTGTTGCGTCTCTCTCTCTCGTTGTTGTTCTCAAACCCTAAGTTCATCAATTTATCAGGTACGGACTACATTCAATTGATGGATTTTACCTTTGTTTGGGAATCACTAATTTTGATTTTGAGGTGCTCTTGTGGTGTGTGTGTGTGTGAAGGAAGGTTTGGCAAGAAAACTGGGAAGATTGCTGACAATGTTATACATTAATCCCTCTTCCCACACTTAGATTCCTTTTCTGTTAAGTTTGGCATGCCCGATAAATGAAACTACTGCAAATAAATTACCTACAATAGTTGGGAACTTACGGTGATTATTGATATAATAATTACCAAGAGTTTTAAAACAAAGGCACAACGAATATTGTTCCAGATCATCCCTCAGCGAAAAAATTGAAATCACTATCCATCACTTCTACTACGCGTATGACCTGGTGATTATGGTTGTTTTCCAGTTGTTCTGGTTACTTTTATTTTAGTTTTTCTTATTTAATTAGTGGTTTTTTTTGGGGGGATACTTTTTTGTTATTCCGACGTTTTCATTTTTGTTCTACTAATGGTTGGAATGTTTTCTGCATTTGAAAGTGACTTGTCTGAAAATTTTGCATATAAAGGTTGTAGCCAGTGCATTAAGAATTATACTGAAATATTATTTCATTCTCGTTTAGTACGTTTATCTACTATCTTATTCACTTCTTTATTGTGATTAGTTATTCCAATAGATTACTATCAATCATATTTTCATCGACGATTTCTCAACTCTCAGTTTCTCAGCTTTAGATATCATTAGCTTATAGAAAATTGATGCTGATGGGTACACGGACACACGAACTGAAGTGTATACCATTACCACAAACCAAAGTGCGAAGCAAGAGTTATAATTTTAAAAAATGTGATTCTGGGACCAAAATACATAAATATTCAAACACTAGTTCAACTTGAATAGAGTGGAGTGCATGTATGCTACATATGCTGAAAGTTGGCACCTTGATTTCTGAAGGGATTTATATAGGTTAAATGCATGAAGTGCCTAACAAACTAATTTGTATTGATGAGGCGAAATTCCTTCTCTTTAATAAAATTTATCCCTGATGTTTGTTAGATAAAGTAAAATTTATCCTTGAACCTTAGAATCTTCTAATGTAATTTGAGTTCACTTGGTTCTATGTTGTTCCCAAGTCCTTTCAACCTACCTTCGCAAATAATAATCTTTTTCAGTTTTTGGATCAGGTGACTTCCTCTGTTAGGCCCTCAGTGAGGATTGTTCTTTCATTTAGTGAGATTGCCTGATTAGAAGGTTTCAGTCTTCATGAAACCTTTTAGCCTAGATCCTGACTATAGTTTAATTATGTGTAATCTAATCTAATAACTTGCGCTAGAATGATCGAACTCCCACCCAGTTGTTCTGGAGATAACGTATATTAATGTTTCCCGGGACTTCTTTGGTTTCTACTGTTGTAGGGGAAGTGGAGAGATTGGTGACAATCATTAATCCACTGTAGTTCTTACTGATTTGATATTGAGCATGCTTGATTGAATGTTGTTCAATATCTGATTAGGTTAAATAAATAATTAGTTGAAAGCATTGCGAGTATAAACAATAGGAAACCGCCATGAATTCTTATCTTGTTATTGCTACCAATGTAATCCATTCTGGATTACCTCCCAATTCTTCAAATACAACTAATAGACTTCCACTAAAATTCGTACACTGTCAACTCGATTCCAGATTGCCTGTTGTTATATTGCGCACAAATGTCCCTTTTCCATGATACAATGATATACCTTACCCATATGTTCCTTTGCATATGCATTTACTTGACTTCATTCATCCACGTTCAGTAAACAATATTTGGCACTTCTCTAAGGTCTTAAAGTAAGAGTAAGATGATGCGTAGTTCTGAAGCTTGCAAAGTTTGGCATGTTCAAAGACAATTAGTAGTAGATAACATTAAATTAAATAAAGGCAACACAAGAAAAAAGATTTGCTTCAGTAAATATGGAGAAACTAAAAGGATAAAAGTGCAAATACAATTTGCAGAAATACACATAAGCAAATGGAAATTATTTGGCAAAACACCTGACCATATATAGTTGCTCGGTAAGGCACTATTTGTGGATTTTCCACCAACAGATTGTCATGGTGATGTAGAACAGGTGGCCGAGACTTATTTGAGCAAGGTTCTAGGGAAGAGTTCGAAGTTCATGGGGTCCAACGGAAATTTCTGAAAGTTGGTTATGCGGATGGTTTTCACAGTTTTTCGTTAGTTTCCGTTACGCATTAGTAGAAATCATTTAACAGTCGGCATAACTTTAACGGAGCATAACTTTTACATCCAGATGAATTACGGGGCCCACCGCATATCAAATCGAGGCTCTCAACGAGATCTACAAGATTCATAAGGTGTAATCCATGAAGAGTTTATTGAAACCCCCCAAAAACGATGTTTAAGCACTGTTACGGACCTTGGAAGTTTTTTGGGTTTTTCGACTATTTTTTTTTATATGTTTTTCCTTTTAGGGTTTGGTTGTTTAGGGCATATAAATACCCTATAATTATATCTGGTCTTTCTGGACTTTCTAGAGGTCTTACAAATCCATAAAATATGGAAATGACCTTTTCTCTACCAAACTATATTCACTATCCCCGAATTTGTAATACAAATACATACGTGACAACACATTTGGGAATAGTTTGGTCGTGACGTTACGTTACGTTAGAACTCGAGGATCGATAAAATAACATTGTTTCTTGTCTTATATAACCATCAACGACCTTTTTCCCCTCTGAATACAAACCAAAGAATCATGAAAAGGAACCTGATTTTTTGTTACTCAAAGTGGATGAAGTCCACCCTACACATTTATTAAATATAATAAGCTTAAGAGTGATTAATTCTTAAAGTGTTTACGTGATGAACATGTCCCTATGGGGATGCCCCAGTCCATGAATGATTGTAATAGATTATGACATACTTACTGCCCTTGTCCCCTTGCACAACTAAATTCCCCTTCTCTTAAGTCTTCAACATAGTATCAAAAATAGAATAAAGCTTACATTGTCAGTGTTTACTTCAGATATTATTTCCTTGATCGTGGCTTCATCACCCATTCCATATTCTTTAATCCTTGTATGTGTGTGTTATATTAACTTTTAAGTAACATGTATATATTCTTGTTCCTGTTTGAACTAGGAGCACTTGTCTGATTTACATAATCGTCTAAAAATAAACTTGGGCATGATCTTCTAAATGCAGAAACAGCAGATGTCAACGATCGAAGTTGGATGTATCGACAACTTGAGGATGGGGGCATGGTTATTAGATCTGAGTTTGTAGAGGGGGTACGACAATTTATTGGTTTTGCACTTGGCCATCCTGAATGTATGTCTAAAGACAAATACGATGTCCTTTCTACATTTGTGTGAATAAAAAATTTCAAACTCAAGAAATTCTTAAAACACACTTGTATAAAAAGGGATTCAAGCCTCAGTACACAATCTGGGCTTCTCAAGGAGAGAACCCATCAATCTTTAGACAACAATCAACATCAAGTCAAGATCCGGAACCGGTGGTTGTTGAAGAGCAATCAAATCCTTATATTGATATGGTTATGGATATGGTAGGCCCCAATTTTAATTGGGAGGAAGAGTTACCAAGTGGAGACCCATCTAGGCCATTGTGAAAGCACGAGCTGGAATCGCCATTTGTTGTTTTATGCAAATTACGACACGAGTGAACAAATAACTCGACAAAGTGATAACACAAGATGATGTTTTCTTTGAGAACCCATAGAAGTGAACACAAGATGATGTTTTTGTGGATGCTAAATCAAAAAAAATCTTTGTGAGTTTATTTATGATACTTGATATTTTTTACGAGTTTACTTTTAGCATTTATTTTAATATTATGTTCATAATATTATTTAAAACTCAAGTTGAAATGTTAGTTGTAATATTACTTTTTAACATTTTAGGAGGATTATGCCGCCGAAAGAAAGGTATAGATTTCGATGCCACGCCTTGGGTTGATGCATCAGCGCTGCCGCAAAGAATCGCTTGTATGGCTTTGCTTCGTTGGTCCCTCGCATCAAAGATCTTGAGTGGCGCGAGGGCGCAAGTTATTCCTCACATGGAAGTGTGAATGAAGATTTCACACAAACCCAATAATTTCAAAATAAGCTTTGTGAAAGAGTAGAACAAGTGATGGAAGATATTCAAAAAAAAATACAAGGCGACAATTTGCATAAATGGAATAAATCAAAGCTTATTTCATGCTAATGCAAGAGGAAATCTGGTCACTTAGAGCCCAACAACCTCCACCAACGTCTATGTAGTTTGATAGTTAGACAATGTCTTTTGTTAGTCACTTGGAGGCTCTCAACATTCTCCACACTTTCATGTAACCCGACACTTTGACAACGACTTTTGAATGAAATGCTTAAACTTGACTTGTTTTAAATGTTTGATTTTAGACTTAATTTTTTTTTGTAAAATGTGAAATATGCAATGTTCAATCAAGTACGATAATATATAAATTTTATAAAAACAAATATTTTATGATATAAATTTTGCAACGATATCTTCTGTTGCAATATTAATTTATTAAAAAATTTCAATTACGAACTAGCAACATAAATATATAAACACTGTAATTGAAAAGTCTGTTGCAAAAATGCAACGAAAAAGTTGCAAAATGTAACAATAAATGCAACGAAAAAGTCTATTGCAAGAATGTAACAAAAAAATATAACGAAAAAGTCTGTTGCAAGAATGCAACAAAAAATACAACGAAAAAATCTATTGCAAGAATGCAACAAAAAAAGTCTGTTCATGCAAGAATGCAACGAAAAACATTTACAAGATTGCAAATGAAAAAATTAGTTGCTATTTGCAACGGATGTCAATCGCCCTTGGAAGCACATTTGCAACGAAAAAATTGAAATTGTAACACTCGGTTTTCGTTGCAATATCATGCAATGGAATACATATGGTTGCACAAAATTTGCAACTACCGTTTTCCAAACCGAATTTACAACAAACTTTTTCTGTTTAAATCGTCTAACTGTAACAGATTTTCATTTTTTGCAACCGACTTTTCCGTTTCAATTGCTCTGTTTTCTTGTAATGTAGCCTTACCAAGTATTGGTTCTGTTGTAGCCATGATGGATTCTGAAAGTGTCTCGGTCTTTTAACCTTTTACTCTGTGAGTTTAATTATTCGATTTGGAAGGATAAGATGCCAACCTACATCAAATCCATTGATGAGCAGACATGTACCCAAAACTTTGATTATATTATGTGTAGCACTTGTACTAGATATGGACAAGATAAAATGTAATACTGCAAAAAAGAGTGAATCTTTGTGCTACCTTAAGTGATAATAAGGATGGATAATTGGATATATTAATGATCAAATAGTCCTTAATACTATCACCAAACCAAAAAAAACAAATAAATCTATTTGATGTTTCTCGCGATGAAGCTCGAAATGATGCTTCATCCGCTGCTTCATTTGAAGACAAATTGTTGGATCTTTGGTGTTTCAACTCCTCAATAGTTGATGACACCGAAAGTATCCATTATGACGAATCAGATTGTGATTGTGAAAATATTGATGACGTTGAAGAATGCAAAGCTTTGTATGCTAATTGGCTAAAAATGGTTGCCAAAATAAAAATTATGGATAAACAAATTCATTTTCTCTTAAACGAGAATGATGAACATAAAGTATTCATAGGAAGGAAGCTTTGCTTAAAAAAGGATGTTGAGATTGAAAAATTAAGATCCAAGCTTGAAAAAGCTAATGAGACTTTGTCCAAGTGGAACACGCAAGGTCAAGGTTGTGAAGCCTTGAGTTTTAGTCAAAATCATTGCGTTGATCCGAGTTTCAAACCTATAGTTTTTTTGTTGAAGTTAACGACCACTACAAGAAAGAGTATTTGGGTCGCTCATTTGCCGTCCTAAAGTCCGTCCCTAATAGTATTTAGGACTGACCATAGAACTTCGACAAAATGGGGCTTAAATAATATGGGTGCTAAATGTTTTAGGGACACGACGAGCCGTCCCTAAAGGTTTTAAGGACGAATTTTACCGACCCTAATACGTTCATAACGTTCTAAATAATTGGCGGGAATACAAAAAAAGGCGAATTGTTACCGTCTAAATGTTTGGCGCCAATACTTTTGGTTCTAAAATTTTGGTGGAAAAACAAAAACCGATTGTTGGCGTCTTAAATGTTTTGGCACAAAACTTTTGGTGAAATTACAAAAATATAGTGACGGGTAATATTAGAAAAATTGGTTGGAAACTTATTAAGATCGACTTCGACCGTCCTAAAAAATAATTTCTTATATTGATATATGCATTATATTAACGAATTATAAATTTAGCATTTTCATCAATACAACAACCAAAGTTTTAGTAAAAGAAGATATCATTAATAATAAAAGATAATCATTACATCAATCGTTAATAAAGTTGATTGTTTACCAAAAGAATCAATCTACTAAATCTTAAGATTAATTAACCAACCTAAAAACAACTTCTTGAAATATAAAAATTTCGTCTCAACTAGTTTAAACTACATATTAGATCATAAAAAACAAAAGTAAAGGCTAGCTTGATGATAAGTTTTGACCAATGTGCATCAAGCGACATCTTGCAATATTCCCAAAAGCAACTGAAAAAATAAATGAAATAAAACAATCAATTGAAAAATAATCACATAATTTTCATATTCAAGGAAATATAAGAAAAATTATTATAAGCTCATTTTCATTTTAAACGACTGGGCAATTTTATGCAAAAAGACAACATTTTGCGCACACGAGAATAAAGAAGTTAGTCATAACCTTTCTTAGCATGCCGAGATCATTACACTCCATGCTACTGCATTCGGGTTAGGCATCTGTGAAAACAATCGACAAGCATCATCAAGCAGTCCTAGCTCAAAAACAGGCAGTTATGAGATTCACAAAAGCAACATGGTCCAGTACATGACCCATTTTAACGAGTGAAAATGCATCACTATAGTAGGAAAAGTGATGCACAAATTGAAAAACAAATCCATTAACTTCGTACAATACAACAACTAATTGTACAGATGCTTTGAATAACTAGAAAGCATCCCATTATTACATTGTATTACATAACATGATAAAACTCCAAAGAAAAGACACTGCAGTGGGCAAAAACAACTTATATAGGCAGCAAAATCATATGAGAATAACACAAGTGAAAACTGAAGTAATTGCAGACTAACTGGAAAAGAAATCGAGCAAACCAAAAGACCCAACAACACCAAGTATATGAGACTCTTGCAAATCAAACAAGTGTGGCCATATGTGTCGTACCTCTTCCTTATTTCCCCATCCTTTGTAGCATACCGATACCCATTTGGTGTAAGTGGCTCGTTCGTTCCATCATCCATGAACACAATAACCTGCAGGCTGAGACTATTTAGCCATATGTGTCGTACCTCTCACTTTGCTTTGATGTTGCCAGGAGTTCTTTTGTCAACACAATAACCTGCAGGCTGAGACTATTTAGCCAAGTTCATTTTTTATAACAAATGTTTATATCAAAAAGACCAAGATGCCATTGATTTCGAACATATAATGTTAGAGAGAACATCTAAAATAAGGTAGAATCTTAGTGAAGATTTGAAATTGGGAGACTGGAGACTGGCCATCATGACATATAACAGACCTGCACAGGAACCAAGATACAAGTGATGGAAACTTGATAGTACTAGATTCAAAAATATTGTAGACTCTTCCGATCTCACCATGTGCACATGTTTCAAAATTACACAAATGCCGCCATTACCTTCTGAACCAAGAAGAAAGAAAGCACTTTCCAGACATCCCAGCCAATTTATATACTTGCTAAAGCAAACTTAGTTATTGAAAATTTCAGCCTAAAACAAAAAAACATGTGTGTCTGTGTTGAAGAAAATAAATTTTTTCATAGGTTTCCTTGGACAACAAAAAACAAGTACTAATGTTTTGTGAATCCTTAATATTAAAGAAGGTTTGTACAACTTATCAAAAGCACATGTCTTCAGATTTTACAACAATAACTTTAATAAACTCTATACATGGGCATAGTATAAGTAAATGGAGAGAGCAATATAAGTATATATCGATTTGAAATTGAAAAAAAGGAAGAAAAAGGGAAGAAAGCTAGATCAACAAGATAAATAAGGATCACCTCTGCAAGCTCCTTCTCCATGTCTGCATATTCAGAGTTTCCAGTATCATCATCCAAGAGTTTCCTGACCTGATCCAAAGATAAGGAAGAATCCAACATAATCTCATCATTTAACGTTGCAGCAATCTTCAATGCCCCTCTGAGCTTTGGAAGTGGTTTCAGGTCCAAGTTATGGTGGAATGGGACCATATGATCTTGTGGGGTATGTTGGTTGAAGCAATTAAGGAGGAGAGAAAGTTGTGCTTATGTTCATTTGGGGGGTGGTCCCTTTCCTCTTCTGAATGCCCTTAAAGAGCATGGACATGCAATACTGGTTACTGCATAAGTGCATATGAAAGGCCAGCTACTGTTTTTAGGAAGCCCTCAGAGACCAATTGATACTTGATTTGACTAGAGAGTTTGGCCATTCTACAAGTGTGACTAGGGTCACCCTTCCTCCAAAAGAAACATCCTCACCAACAAGATTCACTCTCTCTCTCTCTCTCTCTCTCTCTCTCTCTCTCTCTCTCTTGCGAACCATCTACAAGGTGCATGCTGGCTGAATATTTGCCCATACAATTCAAAAAATTGAGCACCGTGTGGAAGAGATAACGAATCAACCAAAAAATTGAGGTCCTATTTCAACCAGTTTATTCTGGAGGGATTATCAGACATAGTATTGTCCTAGCCACCACCACCTGACCCCACCCCAAACAACACAGAGCAGCAATGCATTCTTTAGGAGTCTAATCATCCCTTCCTTCCTCAATAAAGTGCAGCATGAATGTCAACCCAATGTCAGGCCTTTGACACGAGGCATATACCTTGGTGTCAGACCATAAGTTCCTCAAATCCTTTTCCTTCTCTTTTTTTGGGATAAGAACAGATGGTCAAAATCCTATAGATACTCTTGTTCCAGTATACACAGTATCCACACAAAGTGTTGCAAGACTAGGTATATCAGAATAGAGAACCAACAATATTAAAACTACATAAGACATCATTCTTTTGATCAAAGATTAAACAAATTACAGTAACGATAATAAAAAGCATTATTAGTACAAATCGCCAACTTGAGTGCAAAAATTAAGTAAATGCACAATGCAAATCTAGGCATGAACTAAAGCCCATTTATTGGCACATTCATTTTTTTAGAACCAGACTACATGTCAACGAGGACCAGATATTAGGTCCAATAGCCAAATCATTTTCCAACTTGAAGAGTGTTAGAAATATCTGACTAGATCTTGAACGTAAACGTTGCCTCTAACTCGCATAATTCCTTTGTTTTCCTTTCCTTGTTATTTTTTTTCCTTTCCTTTCCTTGATATTTTTACCTATCTTTGCTACTGTAGGCATTTGAACAATAACTCGATTAGCGGTCGAATTCCTCCGAATCCTTTCAATGTAACAACTAAATTTTCCATTTAATTAGCTCATAATGTACATGTGTCTTAGTTGGTGACATGTGCTGAAAACCACCCCACTAAAATCAACACTACCCAACTCCCCCATGGTTCTTTCAACCTTACTGTCACCTAACCAAATAACTGTTTACTTGATTACAGAACAAGAATTTAACCTCAATAATGCTATAAAATTGATCCAGTAAATGAGATCCTCAAATCAGTTAAATGCTAGAAAAGATGATGTATATTAGATTTAACATCAAATTATCCACAATGAATCTTCCGCAAAATA
>CM028384.1:40774974-40834573 GCA_013146195.2 Codonopsis lanceolata | reverse complement strand
TTATTTCATTCTCGTTTAATACGTTTATCTACTATCTTATTCACTTCTTTATTATGATTAGTTATTCCAATAGATTACTATCAATCATATTTTCATCGACGATTTCTCAACTCTCGCCGACTTTAGATATCATTAGCTTATAGAAAATTGATGTTGATGGGCACGGACACCGAACCGAAGTGTATACCATTACCACAAACCAAAGTGCGAAGCAAGAGTTATAATTTTAAAAAA
Source organism: Codonopsis lanceolata (assembly GCA_013146195.2). NCBI lineage: Eukaryota > Viridiplantae > Streptophyta > Magnoliopsida > Asterales > Campanulaceae > Codonopsis > Codonopsis lanceolata. The sequence continues at coordinate 40,834,339 of CM028384.1, read as the reverse complement.
TGTGATTCTGGGACCAAAATACATAAATATTCAAACACTAGTTCAACTTGAATAGAGTGGAGTGCATGTATGCTACATATGCTGAAAGTTGGCACCTTGATTTCTGAAGGGATTTATATAGGTTAAAAGCATGAAGTGCCTAACAAACTGATTTGTATTGATGAGGCGAAATTCCTTCTCTTTAATAAAATTTGTCCCTGATGTTTGTTAGATAAAGTAAAATTTATCCTTGAATCTTAGAATCTTCTAATGTAATTTGAGTTCACTTTGTTCTATGTTGTTCCCAAGTCCTTTCAACCTACCTTCGCAAATAATAATCTTTTTCAGTTTTTGGATCAGGTGACTTCCTCTGTTAGGCCCTCAGTGAGGATTGTTCTTTCATTTAGTGAGATTGTTCGATTAGAAGGTTTCGTCTTCATGAAACCTTTTAGCCTAGATCCCGACTATAGTTTAATTATGTAATCTAATCTAATAACTTGCGCTAGAATGATCGAACTCCCACCCAGTTGTTCTGGAGATAACATATATTAATGTTTCCCGGGACTTCTTTGGTTTCTACTGTTGTAGGGGAAGTGGAGAGATTGGTGACAATCATTAATCCATTGTAGTTCTTACTGATTTGATATTGAGCATGCTTGATTGAATGTTGTTCAATATCTGATTAGGTTAAATAAATAATTAGTTGAAAGCATTGCGAGTATAACCAATAGGAAACCGCCATGAATTCTTATCTTGTTATTGCTACCAATGTAATCCATTACGGATTACCTATTCTTCAAATACAACCAATAGACTTCCACTAAAATTGCATTAACGTCAACTCGATTCCGATTGCTCGTTGTTATATTGCACAAATGTCCCTTTTCCATGACACAATGATATACCTTACCCATATATTCCTTTGCATATGCATTTACTTGACTTCATTCATCCACGTTCAGTAAACAATATTTGGCACTTCTCTATGGTCTTAAAGTAAGAGTAAGATGATGATGCATAGTTCTGAAGCTTGCAAAGTTTGGCATGTTCAAAGACAATTAGTAGTAGATAACATTAAATTAAATAAAGGCAACACAAGAAAAAATATTTGCTTCAGTAAATATGGAGAAACTAAAAGGATAAAAGTGCAAATACAATTTGCAGAAATACACATAAGCAAATGGAAATTATTTGGCAAACCACCTGACCATATACAGTTGCTCGGTAAGGCACTATTTGTGGATTTTCCACCAACAGATTGTCATGGTGATGTAGAACAGGTGGCCGAGACTTATTTGAGCAAGGTTCTAGGGAAGAGTTCGAAGTTCATGGGGTCCAACGGAAATTTCTGAAAGTTGGTTATGCGGATGGTTTTCACAGTTTTTCGTTAGTTTCCGTTATGCATTAGTAGAAATCATTTAACAGTCGGCAGAACTTTAACGGAGCATAACTTTTACATCCAGATGAATTACGGGGCCCACCGCATATCAAATCGAGGCTCTCAACGAGATCTACAAGATTCATAAGGTGTAATCCATGAAAGAGTTTATTGAAACCCCCAAAAGCTGTTTAAGCAACATTCTGGACCTTGGAAGTTTTTGGGTTTTCAACTATTTTTTTATATGTTTTTCCTTTTAGGGTTTGGTTGTTTAGGGCATATAAATACCCTATAATTATATCTGGTCTTTCTGGACTTTCTAGAGGTCTTACAAATCCATAAAATATGGAAATGACCTTTTCTCTACCAGCTATATTCACTATCCCTGAATTTGTAATACAAATACATACAGATCAGCACATTTGGGAATAGTTTGTGTGGTGGCCAGCGATGTTAAAGTTAGTTAGAACTCAAAGGCGATCGATAAAATAACATTGTTTCTTGTCTTATATAACCATCAACGACCTTTTTCCCCTCTGAATACAAACCAAAGAATCATGAAAAGGAACCTGATTTTTTGTTACTCAAAGTGGATGAAGTCCACCCTACACATTTATTAAATATCATAAGCTTAAGAGTGATTAATTCTTAAAGTGTTTACGTGATGAACATGTCCCTATGGGGATGCTCCAGTCCATGAATGATTGTAATAGATTATGACATACTTACTGCCCTTGTCCCCTTGCACAACTAAATTCCCCTTCTCTTAAGTCTTCAACATAGTATCAAAAATAGAATAAAGCTTACATTGTCAGTGTTTACTTCAGATATTATTTCCTTGATCATGGCTTCATCACCCATTCCATATTCTTTAATCATTGTATGTGTGTGTTATATTAACTTTTAAGTAACATGTATATATTCTTGTTCCTGTTTGAACTAGGAGCACTTGTCTGATTTACATAATCGTCTAAAAATAAACTTGGGCATGATCTTCTAAATGCAGAAACAGCAGATGTCAACGATCGAAGTTGGATGTATCGACAACTTGAGGATGGGGGCATGGTTATTAGATCTGAGTTTGTAGAGGGGGTACGACAATTTATTGGTTTTGCACTTGGCCATCCTGAATGTATGTCTAAAGACAAAATACGATGTCCTTTCTACATTTGTGTGAATAAAAAATTTCAAACTCAAGAAATTCTTAAAACACACTTGTATAAAAAGGGATTCAAGCCTCAGTACACAATCTGGGCTTCTCAAGGAGAGAACCCATCAATCTTTAGACAACAATCAACATCAAGTCAAGATCCGGAACCGGTGGTTGTTGAAGAGCAATCAAATCCTTATATTGATATGGTTATGGATATGGTAGGCCCCAATTTTAATTGGGAGGAAGAGTTACCGAAGTGGAGACCCATCTAGGTGCACAGAGCACGATTGGAATCGTCATTTGTTGTTTTATGCAAATGACGACACGGGAGAAAAAAGTGTGAACAAGCAGTTAAAAACCGCAGCTCAGAATGTAATGGCTTGGGAATATCTAAACATTCAGGGGGTTCTAGGAGTTTTACGTCTCACGAGCTTGCCATGGTAAGAGTTTATTACTTGTTTATATCGTCTTTGTGGACATCCATTACATTTGTGTACAATGTTGTTGCTTACCTTGTTTATTTTCTTTGGCATTATAGATAAAGGAGAATCCTGACAAAGTGATAACACAAGATGATGTTTTCTTGAGAACCCATAAGAAAAAGAAAGGAACAGGCAAGTTTGTGGATGCTAAATCAAAAAAAATCTTTGTGAGTTTATTTATGATACTTGATATTTTTTACGAGTTTACTTTTAGCATTTTATTTTAATATTATGTTCATAATATTATTTAAAACTCAAGTTGAAATGTTAGTTGTAATATTACTTTTTAACATTTTAGGAGGATTATGCTGCTCGAAAGAAAGGTATAGATTTCGATGCCACAGCTTGGGTTGATGCATCTAGCGCTGCTGCAAAGAATCGTTTGTATGGCTTTGCTTCGTTGGTCCCTGCATCAAAGATCTTGAGTGGCAGTAGCAGCGCAAGTTATTCCTCACATGGAAGTGTGAATGAAGATTTCACACAAACCCAATAATTTCAAAATAAGCTTTGTGAAAGAGTAGAACAAGTGATGGAAGATATTCAAAAAAAAATACAAGCTGACAATGTTGCATAAATGGAATAAATCAAAGCTTATTTCATGCTAATGCAAGAGGAAATTCGGTCACTTAGAGCCCAACAACCTCCACCAACGTCTATGTAGTTTGATAGTTAGACAATGTCTTTTGTTAGTCACTTGGAGGCTCTCAACATTCTCCACACTTTCATGTAACCCGACACTTTGACAACGACTTTTGAATGAAATGCTTAAACTTGACTTGTTTTAAATGTTTGATTTTAGACTTAATTTTTTTTGTAAAATGTGAAATATGCAATGTTCAATCAAGTACGATAATATATAAATTTTATAAAAACAAATATTTTATGATATAAATTTTGCAACGGTATCTTCTGTTGCAATATTAATTTATTAAAAAATTTCAATTACGAACTAGCAACATAAATATATAAACACTGTAATTGAAAAGTCTGTTGCAAAAATGCAACGAAAAAGTTTGTTGCAAAAATGTAACAATAAATGCAACGAAAAAGTCTATTGCAAGAATGTAACAAAAAAATATAACGAAAAAGTCTGTTGCAAGAATGCAACAAAAAATACAACGAAAAAATCTATTGCAAGAATGCAACAAAAAAAGTCTGTTGCAAGAATGCAACGAAAAACATTTGTTACAAGATTGCAACAGAAAAAATTAGTTGCTATTTGCAACGGATGTCAACTGCCCTTGGAAGCACATTTGCAACCGAAAAAATTGAAATTGTAACACTCGGTTTTCGTTGCAATATCATGCAATGGAATACATATGGTTGCACAAAATTTGCAACTACCGTTTTCCAAACCGAATTTACAACAAACTTTTTCTGTTTAAATCGTCTAACTGTAACAGATTTTCATTTTTTGCAACCGACTTTTCCGTTTCAATTGCTCTGTTTTCTTGTAATGTAGCCTTACCAAGTATTGGTTCTGTTGTAGCCATGATGGATTCTGAAAGTGTCTCGGTCTTTTAACCTTTTACTCTATGAGTTTAATTATTCGATTTGGAAGGATAAGATGCCAACCTACATCAAATCCATTGATGAGCAGACATGTACCCAAAACTTTGATTATATTATGTGTAGCACTTGTACTAGATATGGACAAGATAATTTTCAATGTGCCAATACTCTGTGCAAAAAGAGTGAATCTTTGTGCTACCTTAAGTGATAATAAGGATGGATAATTGGATATATTAATGATCAAATAGTCCTTAATACTATCACCAAACAAAAAAAACAAATAAATCTATTTGATGTTTCTCGCGATGAAGCTCGAAATGATGCTTCATCCGCTGCTTCATTTGAAGACAAATTGTTGGATCTTTGGTGTTTCAACTCCTCAATAGTTGATGACACCGAAAGTATCCATTATGACGAATCAGATTGTGATTGTGAAAATATTGATGACGTTGAAGAATGCAAAGCTTTGTATGCTAATTGGCTAAAAATGGTTGCCAAAATAAAAATTATGGATAAACAAATTCATTTTCTCTTAAACGAGAATGATGAACATAAAGTATTCATAGTTAGATTGGAAGCCTTGCTTACCAAAAAGGATGTTGAGATTGAAAAATTAAGATCCAAGCTTGAAAAAGCTAATGAGACTTTGTCCAAGTGGAACACGGGCAAGGTCAAGGTTGGTGAAGCCTTGAGTTTTAGTCAAAATCATTGCGCTGATCTGAGTTTCAAACCTATAGTTTTTTTGTTGAAGAAGGAGACACTACAAGAAAAGAGAGTTTTTGGGTCGCTCATTTGCCGTCCCTAAAAGTCCATTTGCCGTCCCTAAAAATATTTAGGACGGCCATAGGGACGGCAAAATAGGGGCTTAAATAATATGGGTGCTAAATGTTTTAGGGACACGACGAGCTGTCCCTAAAGGTTTTTAAGGACGGAATTTTTACCGACCCTAATACGTTTCATAACGTTCTAAATAATTTGGGGGAATACAAAAAAGACGAATTGTTACCGTCCTAAATGTTTTGGAGCCAATACTTTTGGTTCTAAATTTTGGTGGAAAAACAAAAAAAACCGATTGTTGGCGTCTTAAATGTTTTGGCACCAAAACTTTTGGTGGGAAATTACAAAAAAATAGTGACGGGTAATATTAGAAAAATTGGTTAGAAACTTATTAAGATCGACTTCGACCGTCCTAAAAAATAATTTCTTATATTGATATATGCATTATATTAACGAATTATAAATTTAGTATTTTCATCAATACAACAACCAGAAGTTTTAGTAAAAGAAGATATCATTAATAATAAAAGATAATCATTACATCAATCTGTTAATAAAGTTGATTGTTTACCAAAAGAATCAATCTACTAAATCCTAAGATTAATTAACCAACCTACAAGCAACTTCTTGAAATATAAAAATATCGTCTCAACTAGTTTAAACTACATATTAGATCATAAAAAACAAAAGTAAAGGCTAGCTTGATGATAAGTTTTGACCAATGTGCATCAAACGACATCTTGCAATATTCCCAAAAGCAACCTGAAAAAATAAATGAAATAAAACAATCAATTGAAAAATAATCACATAATTTTCATATTCCAAGGAAATATAAGAAAAATTATTATAAGCTCATTTTCATTTTAAACAGTTACTGGCAATTTTATGCAAAGAAAACAACATTTTGCGCACACAGAATAAAGAAGTTAGTCATAACCTTTCTTAGCATGCCCTGAGATCATTACACTCCATGCTACTGCATTCGGGTTAGGCATCTGTGAAAACAATCGACAAGCATCATCAAGCAGTCCTAGCTCAAAACAGGCAGTTATGAGATTCACAAAAGCAACATGGTCCAGTACATGACCCATTTTAACAGAGTGAAAATGCATCACTATAGTAGGAAAAGTGATGCACAAATTGAGAAAACAAATCCATTAACTTGTTCAATACAACAACTAATTGTACAGATGCTTTGAATAACTAGAAAGCATCCCATTATTCGCATTGTATTGCATAACATGATAAAACTCCAAAGAAAAGACACTGCAATGGGCAAAAACAACTTATATAGGCAGCAAAATCATATGAGAATAACACAAGTGAAAACTGAAGCAATTGCAAACTAACTGGAAAAGAAATCGAGCAAACCAAAAGACCCAACAACGCCAAGTATATGAGACTCTTGCAAATCAAACAAGTGTGGCCATATGTGTCGTACCTCTTCCTTATTTCCCCATCCTTTGTAGCATACCAGATACCCATTTGGTGTAAGTGGCTCGTTCGTTCCATCATCCGTGAACACAATAACCTGCAGGCTGAGACTATTTAGCCATATGTGTCGTACCTCTCACTTTGCTTTGATGTTGCCAGGAGTTCTTTTGTCAACACAATAACCTGCAGGCTGAGACTATTTAGCCAAGTTCATTTTTTATAACAAATGTTTATATCAAAAAGACCAAGATGCCATTGATTTCGAACATATAATGTTAGAGAGAACATCTAAAATAAGGTAGAATCTTAGTGAAGATTTGAAATTGGGAGACTGGAGACTGGCCATCATGACATATAACAGACCTGCACAGGAACCAAGATACAAGTGATGGAAACTTGATAGTACTAGATTCAAAAATATTGTAGACTCTTCCGATCTCACCATGTGCACATGTTTCAAAATTACACAAATGCCGCCATTACCTTCTGAACCAAGAAGAAAGAAAGCACTTTCCAGACATCCCAGCCAATTTATATACTTGCTAAAGCAAACTTAGTTATTGAAAATTTCAGCCTAAAACAAAAAAACATATGTGTGTCTGTGTTGAAGAAAATAAAATTTTTCATAGGTTTCCTTGGACAACAAAAAACAAGTACTAATGTTTTGTAATCCTTAATATTAAAGAAGGTTTGTACAACTTATCAAAAGCACATGTCTTCAGATTTTACAACAATAACTTTAATAAACTCTATACATGGGCATAGTATAAGTAAATGGAGAGAGCAATATAAGTATATATCGATTTGAAATTGAAAAAAGGAAGAAAAAAGGGAAGAAAGCTAGATCAACAAGATAAATAAGGATCACCTCTGCAAGCTCCTTCTCCATGTCTGCATATTCAGAGTTTCCAGTATCATCATCCAAGAGTTTCCTGACCTGATCCAAAGATAAGGAAGAATCCAACATAATCTCATCATTTAACGTTGCAGCAATCTTCAATGCCCCTCTGAGCTTTGGAAGTGGTTTCAGGTCCAAGTTATGGTGGAATGGGACCATATGATCTTGTGGGGTATGTTGGTTGAAGCAATTAAGGAGGAGAGAAAGTTGTGCTTATGTTCATTTGGGGGGTGGTCCCTTTCCTCTTCTGAATGCCCTTAAAGAGCATGGACATGCAATACTGGTTACTGCATAAGTGCATATGAAAGGCCAGCTACTGTTTTTAGGAAGCCCTCAGAGACCAATTGATACTTGATTTGACTAGAGAGTTTGGCCATTCTACAAGTGTGACTAGGGTCACCCTTCCTCCAAAAGAAACATCCTCACCAACAAGATTCACTCTCTCTCTCTCTCTCTCTCTCTCTGCGAACCATCTACAAGGTGCATGCTGGCTGAATATTTGCCCATACAATTCAAAAAATTGAGCACCGTGTGGAAGAGATAACGAATCAACCAAAAAATTGAGGTCCTATTTCAACCAGTTTATTCTGGAGGGATTATCAGACATAGTATTGTCCTAGCCACCACCACCACCCTGACCCCACCCCAAACAACACAGAGCAGCAATGCATTCTTTAGGAGTCTAATCATCCCTTCCTTCCTCAATAAAGTGCAGCATGAATGTCAACCCAATGTCAGGCCTTTGACACGAGGCATATACCTTGGTGTCAGACCATAAGTTCCTCAAATCCTTTTCCTTCTCTTTTTTTGGGATAAGAACAGATGGTCAAAATCCTATAGATACTCTTGTTCCAGTATACACAGTATCCACACAAAGTGTTACAAGACTAGGTATATCAGAATAGAGAACCAACAATATTAAAACTACCTAAGACATCATTCTTTTGATCAAAGATTAAACAAATTACAGTAATGATAATAAAAAGCATTATTAGTACAAATCGTCAACTTGAGTGCAAAAATTAAGTAAATGCACAATGCAAATCTAGGCATGAACTAAAGCCCATTTATTGGCACATTCATTTTTTTTAGAACCAGACTACATGTCAACGAGGACCAGATATTAGGTCCAATAGCCAAATCATTTTCCAACTTGAAGAGTGTTAGAAATATCTGACTAGATCTTGAACGTAAACGTTGCCTCTAACTCGCATAATTCCTTTGTTTTCCTTTCCTTGTTATTTTTTTTCCTTTCCTTTCCTTGATATTTTTACCTATCTTTGCTACTGTAGGCATTTGAACAATAACTCGATTAGCGGTCGAATTCCTCCGAATCCTTTCAATGTAACAACTAAATTTTCCATTTAATTAGCTCATAATGTACATGTGTCTTAGTTGGTGACATGTGCTGAAAACCACCCCACTAAAATCAACACTACCTAACTCCCCCATGGTTCTTTCAACCTTACTGTCACCTAACCAAATAACTGTTTACTTGATTACAGAACAAGAATTTAACCTCAATAATGCTATAAAATTGATCCAGTAAATGAGATCCTCAAATCAGTTAAATGCTAGAAAAGATGATGTATATTAGATTTAACATCAAATTATCCACAAAATGAATCTTCCGCAAAATATTTCCAATGCAAAATTAAATCAATCCACGATCAGAGAATTAAAAAAAAATCTCAAATATGTTCTGCCACTAATTAGTTGCTAGAACTTTATAATGCAAAATATTCCCAAAGAAAAAAATCTCATTCATATTTGTAATGCTATAAGATTAGCATAGAGATGAGTACCATAAGATTGACTTGACACATATCATTTCTAGGTAGCCAAATTTTAACCCGTTTTCATTAGGTTTTTAACATAGTCTAATGAAATTTTACTTTAACAACCATTATAAAATGATTTCCCCTATTTCTTGATATATAATCATCTCAACAATTTTCTAGTCAATCAACTTACACAAAGATACACTAAATGACTCTTTAATCACTTGGATGAATATTTGAAGCTTAAATTTTAGAAATGAAATGTTACCCTTATTTTGGACGAACCAAACTGAAAAGTGCAACTCTTTTGTCAAAATCAGTTGCAAAATTTAGCTAACATAACAAAAGTATACCGTCTAATCAATAAAATGATATATATACAGAATTGAAACAAAAAGTTAAGGTGCATTAGTTAAGTAAAATAGCTAAGGAAAAGTTCCTGCTTAGGCAATAATAAGTTATATGAAAGACAAAACATGTATGTCAAACCATTTTGAATTACACAACAGTATTAAGCAACCCAAATTGAATTAGAACATCATATGTGTCAAGTCGATCACGTTACAAGGCATAAATTTCAAGTGGGTTATTGTTAATCTTAACCTCACCAATCATTTCTTCAAAACATCCAATCAAATGTCTAATAACAAGGAAGGATTTATAGATTCAAGCATAACTACAAAATCCACAAAATTGAGCCCTAATTAAATAATACGAACTGGTAAGTAAAACAAAACCCTAGAATAGTTTAACAATAGTTCTAGAACAATCAAACATATTAGATTTGTTCATAACACCTTTAAACCCTAGATTATAGGTTTGGATGAAGAAATTTTTACCTCAAAAATTGATAACCTAATCAAGCCAACAAAACTTTTTCAAAATCAAGTAGCTTAACTTTCTCCATCCTTCGATTGCGTTTCACCATCTCGCAAACCTAGAGAGCGACAGTTTTGAGAGAGAAAAAGAGTCGGATAGTATCAATTTTGGATATGAGCAGCTGGGGGGAGGGAGAAAGGGCGAAAGTTTTGGAGAGAGAAAGGGCGAAAGTTTTGGAGAGAGAAAGGGATACGGGTTGTAATTAGACTTCGAGAACCAAAGAAACTTGGGGGGAAATTTAGGAGGGAGATTTCTGAAATTTTTATTTTGCTCGGCAAACTAAAATGAGTATTAGGTACGCTGATAAGCTTTCGGTCTAAAAAAAAACTACTAGTTATTAGGGTCCATTGTCACAAGCGACTTAAATATTGGGGTCCCAAAAACTGCTTTTTTTTGTAGTGAGAGGGACCTTCAAGTTCTTCACAAAAACAAAAGGGTTTATGAAACATTCTAAGCTCATGAAGATGAGGTATGTGTATCACTATTGTTTTGAACCAGGTCATATCAAACCTTTTGTCACAAAAAGAAGTGTTCGTCTTGCTAAGAATTTGGTTGAAAATCAAAAAAATGTTTGTTGTCCAGAACAAGATGAAGTACCATATGAAGCATCATCTGGAAGGTCATTCGGAACATCATCATGAGCTTTATTTACTAAAACAATATTCGCCCCATTTCCAAAAGCCTTCCAGAACCATGTGGGTTCCAAAAGCTCATATGAACTGTCAAGTTACTTTTACATCTTTCAAATCTCATGTCATAGGTATTTGGTATTTCGATAGTGGCTGTTCTCGCCACATGACAAGTACTAGTGAAAGCTTGACATATATTACACAATTTGCAATGAAGGTAGGGTTACATATGGTGGTGGTGCAAAAGGTAAAATAGTTGGCAAAGGTACTTTGAATGTTGAAGGATTACCTAAGCTCCATAACGTGTATCATGTTGAGGGACTTAAGGCTAATCTTATTAGCATTAGTCAATTGTATGATGATGACTTACTTACATGCGAAATTTGTTAAAAATTCATGTGAATTTTTTGATAATACTAGCAAGTATGTGCTTGTAGGAATAAGATCTTCTGACAATTGTTACATGGTTGGTAACAAAAATACTTGTTTTATAGTGTGACATGTTTTGCTGCAGATTTAGAAGTTAGTACTTCAGAAATTATTGGTTTTGAACATGAGCAAAAAAATTCAGGTTCTGCAGTTTCTTCGAATACCGATGAAGCACCGAATAGATTCATCGGTTGAATCATCAATTCCAGCAGTTTAGGAAATTAATTCTAAAACATAATTTGAACTTGAAATTGCTACTGATCATATCAGATATATCCCAGCAGAGTTCCGAAAGTTCATCCCACATTTAGGTTATTGGAAATATTCATGGTGGGAGAACGACAAGGAATAAAGGTAACGTTGACTACCGAAAAATGGCTTGCTAGACAGTTGTTTTTAGAAGGGTAAGAAATTATTCATTTGTCTCCAAGATAGAGCCAAAGAATGTTAAAAAAAAAAAAAAAAAAGGCTATTCTTGATGATTTTTGGGTAAATGTCATGCATGAGGAACTTAATCAGCTTTCTAAAAATGACGTGCGATATTTGGTACATAGACCTCATTCCAACAATGTTTTTGGAACATGTATTTCCAAAAATAAGTCTTATGAGTTGGGAAATTTATCAAGTGACATGATGTTCATCTCTCAAGCCAAGTATACCCATAAATTTGTAAATAAATTCAATCTTGAGAGTGTTTTACATTTGAAAACCCAAATCGGGTCATCCCATATATTGTGTAGAAGTACGATAGGAAGTTTGTTGTACTAAACTGCTAGTCACCCAATTAAGTGTGTTCTTGTACACTAGATACAATGCCAAGGAAGCTAATTCCTACTTGGTTATTCTTAGCGTGTTTAATTGGGTTGGAAACATTAATGATAGAAAATGTACAACTGATACTTGTTTTTATTTGGAAAATTTACTGGTTTCTTGGTTCAATTGTAAAACATATTGTGTCTCACTATCAACTTTTGAATCTAAATATGTAGCAGTGGGTAGTTGTTATACAAAACTTTTGTGGATAAATAAGATGATTGAGAATTTTTTGTTACACAATGATGTATTGATTGTTTACTGTGACAACTCTATTTTGGTCACTACCAATTTCGTACTCCTAATTGTAACATTCTATAAAATGTTAAATCAAGTCAAAATGACTAACGAACGTTAACTTCCAGGGGGTTCAAAGTGTCAAAGGAAAAAGCAAGAAAAGGGAAAGGACAAATAATGAACAGCAAGGGGGAAAGTAAAAATTCCCAAGGCATGAAACAATTCGGGGCGCCGTACCTACCAATTTGGGTATTGTGCCCAAAACAACCATGGGCCGCCCCCATTTTGGTTTCAACCCTGTTGATTTCCTTCGAATTTACAATCTTTTCAGTCCAGGGTACAACCACTTCAAGAACAAATGAAAAATATTTGTTTCTTCCTTCGGGGTTAAGTTTACTCAGCCTATAAATTGAGGGCTTCCTCCAGTGCAAAAATGAAGAGAGGGAGCAGAAGGAAGAGATTAGTGAGAAATTACGATGAGAGTTTTACATAGCAGAGCGTTGTTAAGCTACTGAATCATTTTCCCCCTTTAGGTTGAGTGATCCTCCTTAAACACTTATACTCATTGTCCAGATAGAAACCTAGTTACCCGATTAGGTTCTTGAATCACACCACCCAAATTTCGGCGTGAAAAGCAATAAATACAAATAGTTACGCTGCCCAAATTTCAACAACAAACAACAAATAAACAAAAAGACTTTCTCTCCCGATGAGGACAGAGCAAGCGCACCTAAAAGCATGCCTAAGCAAAGTTGTCCCCCGGGTATAAACCCTCACGCTTCAAGAGGTAGATACCAAAGCTATTTTCATTTATGTTTATAATAATATAATAACATAAAATAAGTTGTTATGCTGGCATAATTTTTATTATAAATAGCTATAAAATAAGTTGTTATTATAGTCTAAATTTCATATACTTACGTTGCAACTCTAAAATGTAGTTGTTACAATGTTTCCTTTATTTTTCCTGTAGCATATATATATATATATATATATATATATATATATATATATATATATACACACACACATATATATGTGTGTGTGTGTTTTATTTAGATTACATATATAAAAAGAACATGCTTAGCTAAAAACCTATTTTGAGACCGAAAGGGCGAGTTCGGTGCCTAGCCCCTTCCTAACTCGTAACTTAGCTTCCGAACCCTTACATTCTGGTATATTTGGTTTTTCTATGTTTAACCATAAAATAGAGGTGACGACTCTGTTAACATATTTTTGAGTCCACAATGAGACCGAGCGTATTCCACGTGCTCGAAATTTTGAAACCACCCATTTTTTAGAAGCGTGGAACGGGTTCGGAACGGGGCAGTCAAAGTAGCTAGTTACTTGGTACTTTGTTGCATGTACGTGTAACATGTTCACATGGCTTGATCTTGTGAAAAATATCTATCCTAGGAAGGTTGTGAAAGCTACCCACTGGCTAAAAGAAGTGTGAATTTGGAATTAATTTTGATTCATATATGGAATTGAGCTATGAGAAAATCTTGATTGGGAAAAAGAATTTTGACTCATTGAATCTGAATTTCGAATGATGTTCCAGATGAAGCTTCATTGGCTACCACATGATCCTCCACTTTTTGTGCATTTGTCTTTAATTCTTCCTATATCATTTCAGGCATACATACTAGAGCATGCATATTTGGTCAAGATATTGTCCTTCTGTTTTGTATGCCCTCATTAATTATGTACAAACAAGTGTTAATCTCTCTATTGTTCAAGAATATTTGGTGTCAAGGGCTCATGTATTTAGCTAAGGCTTGTTGGAAGTTGGATTCAATGTGACTGCATGCATTAGGGTTTGTTAAGGTATATTAGCTAATGATTCATTGTGTTTCCTAATTATTCCTAATTTTTTTGGGAGTCCTACTTTATTTTTGAAATTGACCAAGATTCCATGTTTCCTCATATTTTTTGGTTTTTGTATCTCATGTTTCTAAGTATCAATTGGACTTCCTTGATTGTGTTATACATAAGGGTAAGTAGTTGAGTTTACATTAAACTATCTTTCATATTCATATCGTTGCATGCGTAATCTCTTCATCTTCAGGGAAGGCGAATGGTATTTTGGTGTCTTCCATCTTCTTCTCCACAATCAGCTCTGGATCACAGTCCTCCAATTATTTCTCACCCTCATCATATTTCTACTTCGAGAAATGTAATACCAAATGAAGCTTCATCCAGTTTTCCACCCGATCCTTCATCTTTTCTCCCAATTTCTACTAGCCTATGTTAATGACCATTGTGTGTGCTTAGCTGCCTCTCCAAGTCTAGCAGATCCAGTATCATTAGTTTTTGTAGGCAGATTACCAACAATGGTTGGCTTTTCATGATGTTTCCTCTTATGGTCAAAAAAGGGGAGATATTGGATGAAGAGAGAGTTTTTCCTTTTGGATATTATCTTTGATATTATTAATTATCATATTCAGGGGGAGTTTATTGCATGTGCTCATGGTTTGTGGCTTTGACCAGAAAGATGACAACAAAGGGGGAGATTGTTAGGTGTAAAATAGGTGTGGCCTATTTCTCCCTTCCTTTGTCGTGTCCTAGTAGTCTTGGGACACAAGTTGTTATTACCTTTTTAGGTATCTTCTAGGAATCTTGGTTATTGCCTTGTATAAGGACTCAAACATTGCATGTCCTAACTTGTAGGAATTAAAAGTTTATTACCACATGAACTCTTTCCTAATCCTAACATTGCTTTGTTGAAGTGTTTTCTTGGAAGATAGGTTTCCTAGAGCTCTATATAAAGAAGTGAACGGTCATTGACATCAATAACCCAAGTTAAGAATTTGAGAGAGAGTTTTCGCACAAAGCTGTCATGTAGCAAGGATGTGTCCGTGAATGAAGCATCATCCGGAGTGTCATGATACATGTTGTTCACTGTTTTAATTATACACCCTTTGTTCTCTTTACATAACCGTGTATTACCAAGGGTGTTCTGTACTAAAGAGTTATATCATTTCGTAGGAGTTTTCGTACGGAATTCTACTTCAAATGATTTGTTTTCAAATTGTAATTTTTTACAATCTTTTAATAAGTGGAAGGTTTGCCATGAGGCACCGTCGACAAGTTTTATGCTTGTAGACCTAAACCAACTTGGAGTCTTTAAGTTTGCTTTGCTTATTTTTCTATTTATTTTATTTCCACTGCAATTTGTGTTGATGATTCAGTAGATGAAGCTTTATCAGAAGTCATCAGTGACTGAATAAGTTCAGTTGATTTTCTGAATCTTAGCTGCAAATAGCATGTCAGAAGATGTAACAAAAAATAATTAAAAAGGACTGGGTATGGTGATCCCTGATTGGGTATGGATTATGACTAGATGTTACACAAATGAAACCCTTATAGTAGGAAACACTAATCATAATTCAAAAGGATGATATATAGAAACATCTCGACACATAGAGCCCACAACTTGAATAGTAAAACAAATTAAAAAGGAGTTAACACTTCCTATATATAAACTGAGGCAAGTACTTAGGATACCCAAGTCTCTTTATCTATTTCGATTGTTACGACTTTAGGGCTGTCGAGGCCAATGGAAATAAGTAGACTCTATTTGGCAGACATGGAGGATGAATTATGTAGGCGAGTGGGCAGTGGTGATCCAGAGATAAATTTCAACGATGTCACAAATTGTAATTATTACATAAAAAATTTTAAAAAGTAAAAAAAAAATGGTTCTATTTTGTAGTGTAAATTTATTTTAAAAAATTACTTCATCAGGGCACTTGCCTCTAAGTCCGAAGCATGAATCCACCCCTGCGAGTGGAAGGGAAATTTTGAGACTACCATTGTGTTTCCTAAAAGGTTGTTTGACAACCAAAGAATATGAAAATGGATAAATAAACTATTAATAACAACTATTGGTGAAAGAATTAAAAAATAATAAGCAAAGGGACTCCCAAATGTCTTAATACTACTGTATTATGGAATTTGCTGGACATATATTTTAGCAAATACTCCTTTCACCCCTTGCATGTATGGCTTAGGCAATAGTTATTACATCCACTAAGATGATGTGAAAAATAGACATGGTAGTACAATCACTTTTATTTTCAATATCTTGACTACTTCCATGGCTCACATCACAATTGCATTTTAAAATCTCTTATTCAATCTCAAAAAAAAAATCTCAATCCATTACCAAAGAATTGTGGAATGAAGGTTAATTTACCGACATATCGGAAACTCCAATACAGAACGAGCCTCGCGGGGAGTCATTAGAGATAAGCCGAAATCTTTGGAATTTTTGCCGGCTGGTGAGGTTAAGAAGGAGGCGGCGGCGGTAGAGGGTTTTGTTGTTGAGAGGAGTGGTATGGAGTGATAGGACAAGGAAGACGGTGGGGAGAAAGAAGAGAGAAGACTGTGTGGAAGAGAGACAAAGAGGAAGACAGAAGGTTGGGAAGAGAGGGAGAAAGAGTGATGTTCATGTTTGGGGACTCTAGGGGAATCTTGATCTGTTGTGAGTCGTTTACTGGATTATAGGGATAGAGTGTGGTACCGGTAGTCCAATATGGGCTTTGGGTCGGCTAAAAACTCCAAAAACTATTTTGGAGTGTAGGTAACAAGGACCATTGTGGTCGCTCTAACATTGTATAATATAGAGTTTCTCTTCACTCTTTTTTAAAACTTATATGGCAATTTATAAACCTTTCAGAATATCAAACCATTACCACTATTCAAAAATAAGTTGAAGGACATGACATGTCCCTGGAGTTAGGTTCTTTGCTCCTTCAAGTATGCTTAGCCTTGTACATACTGGTGGCAATATGAAAACTTATACAACAATTTTTGAACCTTGAGAGTGCCATCAATGGCTAGCCTTTCAACTGTCCAACTGCCTAGTAATCGCCCCAAGGAACTGGTCCAACTAGTAACCATTGCACCTTCCATTCAACTGCTTGGTAATTTTCGGCACCGGTTCGGTCTAGCCAACCGCACCACTTGCAAAGTGCAAAGTGCGCCTCTAAAGCTCCCAATGAAAAAACCTGAGCTTAGATGACTGACATAACGTTTGAACATGTGACACCACTATGTTACATCTTGGTGGATAATAATTGATTTCCATATTCCAAAAATCTTTGATCAACAATGTTAAGTTGCGAACTTTAAACATTAATATCTCATTTTATTCTAAATTAGTTTTGAGATAATAAATATACTAACTCAATCTGCTCGAAACGTAGATTTCATTTTCGCAACTTATTTTTATTTTCAATAAATGGAACAAATTAAACTAGAAAATTTTTCAAACATTGGTCAAACATAAATTTATTAAAACCAATTTCCAACAAGACTTAACACAAGAGGATATAAATGAAGCATGTAATGCTGACAAGAGTATTTTTGGCAGTTTAAAGAAAGGATAAATTCACTTTTGGTACCCCAAGTAAGGCCTAGTTTCATATTTGGTACCACCATCGTTACCTTGCTCATCAAAGTTGATCACAAACGTTTCCCAATTTCATCACTTTTGGTACTTTCCATCACTTGGCTGTCAAATAATAACGGCTAACCTGCAAGAAAAGGTTAGCAACCAGCTCCAACATGTCAACGGGCCTGGGAAAGAGGTAAGTATATGAACTCCTTTCAATTTTGCCCAATTTCTTCTTCATTCTCGTTCATGCCCTAATTTCTTCCTTAGATTCTTCCCTATTCCATATCCCACCTAAGTTCTTCCTCAATTTGTTCTCCAATTTGTTCCCTTGTCTCATTTAAGCCCTAACCCTCAAATATCCTCATAATTGTTCCTCAAATTCTCTCCCTTTTCATTGGACCCCTAACCTGAGAATCCTAGCTCAAATTTGAGGAAGATTTAGAACCCTAATTTGAGAACACTAATCTGAGAACCCTAATCTGAGAATGAATAAGTCTAATCCATTCTCTTCAAATTGTAGTCTGGGCTCAAGAAATAATGGTGTGCCATGGGAGGACATGTACTGTGGCTGTGGAATAAAGGTTTCAGTCAAGAATTCTTGGAGCAAAAATAGTCCAGGAAGATATTGGGCATGCACAAAATATGGGGTAATTTTTTTTTCATTTGGCATTATTTTTATTTTATTTTGTAGAAATAGCTAACTTTTTTCTACATTACTGAAAGATGGATATTGTGGATTTTTTAAATGGTTGGATGATGAAATGTCGATGGTCCAAACAAATCATTCCAGGATTGTTGGCAAAGTTGAATCGATTTGAAACTCAAATAGATAACCTCAAGATTAAAGAGAGTGATATGGAAGCTGAGTTGATGATGACAAATAGCATGGTTGAGGTCATGAAGACTGAAATAATACAATTGAAAGAAAGAGTTAGAAGTGCTTTTATTGTAATGACAATTTTTATTTATTTTTTTTATCATGGTTATTGGTATGTAATCAATATGTAAAGACCTTCAATCCAGTTATATCAAGATTTTGTAATGTAGTTGCAATGACAATTGCTATCTTTGGTATGCAGCTTTTGTAATGCATATTACAATTTTTAACATGTGTAATTGTAATGTGTGATGTAGTGGGCAATTGCTAACCTTTTGAAATGACAATTCCTATGTTGTTGATAGCCTTGTGCACTACATGACAGTGGTTCAATAGAAGACTTAATTATTGAAATGACAATTCCTTTTGGTTCACTTGCAACTGTGCAAAGATTGGTTCAATAGAAGACTTAATTGTGCAAATGCCTTGTGCAAAGATTAACAACACCAAGTAAAATACAGAGTCTAACAACACTAACTCAAATACAGAGTCTATCAACACCAACGCAATTGAACAACAACAACGTAATAGGATTAACCAATTAATAAAAGGAAGAACACAAATAACATTGCCAAATACTTAAAGAAGAATTGTTTTAACAATACCAACGCAATTGAACAACAACAACTTAAAAGGATTAACCAATTAATAAAAGGAATAACACAAATTACATTCCCAAGTACTTAAAAAATTGTTTTAACAACATCAGTACATTGCCAAGTACTTACAAAAACTACTGTTTCAACATGTTCAGTACATTGTCATGGGACCAAATTACAACTCAAAGAAACTACTATTTTAACATGTTCAGGACATTTCCAAGGGACTAAATTACAACTCAAAGAAACTACTGCTTTAAATAACTAAAGTTCCACCATTGTCAAATTCCAAGTCAAAACATTGTCAAATTCCAAGTTAAAGTACTCAAAGTACTTAAAGAACAAGTCTGGTTCCACAAAGAGCAGCAAGTTAATGAACTACAGTCTAACAACACCAACAACAACTGACTCAGATATTATATTTTCTTATTGCCCTTCGATTTCCCTTGATCTATACTTGTAGTTCCTATTGCATTCCTCATATTTTCCATGGTAAGTAATTCACTCCTCCCCTCACAATTATTGGAATATCGACAGTTGATGATTGATTCTCCTATGCAATACAAAAACCAAATCCTTAGAGTCAATTCATCATCAATTGGAATCACAAAACTACAAAAACAAATGCTAAAGAAAATCTATCTAATTCTTACATGTAAAGAAGATATGTTGTTTGTGTTTCCACTTACATTCACCCACACAGTCTACCATCCCACTTCATAGATTTATCCCTATTCACTTGCAATCTAGTCATCAACAAATGACTTACTGTCTCAAGCATGGTTATGATTGGCTTGCCTCTTGCATCAAGTATAAAAGCATTGAAACTCTCACACATGTTTCTAAGCAAGATGTCACACTTAGGGTCAATAGTAAAGTGTGACCTAGACCATTGACTGACAGGCTTATTGGTCAACCACTCATAAGCACTCTAATCCAAGTCTCTCAATTACTCCATTCTTGACTTAAAAACCTCAACCGTAGTTACCCTAGCTGCTGCCTGTAAATTATTCTTTATTGATTGCCATGCAAAACCATCTCTTTTCCTGTTGATAGTTATATGCCTAACATAAAATCCATTTGATGCATCAGAAAATAAATCTTCAAAGGCAGGTATCAAGCCTTTTGTTTATCCCTCATGAATGTCCATGCAAATTGATTTAAAATCCCTAACTCATTTTCAATCAATGAGAAGAACCATGTCCAAGAATCCTTAGTTTCATTTTCAACCACAACATAAGCTATAGGAAACATTTGGTTGTTTCGACCATTTCCAATGGTTGTCAACAATTGACCACCTTGAGGGTCTTTTAGAAAACACTCATCCACTCCTACCATCTTCCTACAAAACCTAAAACCCTTCTTGCAAGCTTCAAAAAAATGTAAAGCCTTTGGAAAGTAGGCTGACCAGATTCAACATCAGACAACTTCAAAACCATAGTTGACCCTTGATTAGCCCTCAACAACTCTAGATCATAATCTCTTAATTGGAGAAATTGTTGTTTTAAAGTCTCATCCAAAAGTTCTTTCGGCTTTCTTTTTAGCCCTATATGCCTATTGTTTTGAAATACTGGCCTTCAATGTGGTAGACAGCTCATTCCTAAATTCCATGGTTCCTAGCTTTGGATTATCTTTGAATTTTTTCATGAACGTCTTCCCCATCCAACCAGACTTGAGGCTTGGGTTGTTTTAGTTCTAGGAGCAAGTTGTATGATTTGGATAACACCCTTTGAATTGCCATGTTTTGTCACTTTGCATTGGAGAAGCTTATGAATACCAATCACATTCATTTTTTTCTACAAACCTCCCTAAACCTTCTGCTATCATTTGTATCAAACTCGATGGACATCCTGCTTCTTAAGAAAAATGTTTGAATCACATATTTCACTTTCTTCTTTGTACTATACATGGTTCCCAATTTCAACTCAACATCTTTATTAACTCTAGCATTATATTTGGGAAACTTCATATCTACTTCCTCATCACTGCCATAGACACTTTCAAAATTATCACTATCATATGCATCCTTATCACAATCCTCCTCCATCTTAGAAAATAGCTTCTCATTCACATATTTATTTGCAACTGACTTTTCCTTCCCCACACCACCATCAAATTCAATTCCAGAATCAACAAACTTTTCAAACTCCTGATCATCCTCCTCCATATCATATTCAGATTCATAGTACTCATCACTATCACTATCAGAGTCAGAAGATAAAGAAGTATTAGAATTGGGATTGGGATTAGGATTAGGATTAAGAAACTCTAAGAATATTTTAACCTCTTTCTTAGTAGGTATGTCCTCAGTAATCCAATCACATCAATATCATTCTGAACTAGTCTAAAACCGCTGAAGTCCTTTTCATTCAACATCTTAACCTCATGAAATTAGTAGCCTAATTCAACTAAAAAATCCATCAAGTCAATCATCCCAAACATTTCTCCATCCACCCAATCAAGAAAATCTATCTTCCCTCCAATATAGTGTGTAGGTGTAGGGTCGTGCTTCATCACACCACCATGAACAATTTTTAGTGAAAACATAATGACATCTGAATCATGGTCTACAACAAAGAAATAAAATCACATCACAATAAAATTATATATAACTTGGAATGATACTCAAATTTAGTTGCAATTAAAGTTGAGTGTGTAACGCCATAAACTCGGCACTATCAACATGGTCCCACAGTTTGGCTACGTCACCATTACTAAATGCTAAACTATAAAATTTTCTCATATGTCATAAAATAAAAACATTAAATTTGTCCAACCAACATAAAAACCTTAGTTGTCTATTACATATCCCAAGTCTTACTCAATTCCACAAGACCCAATACAAATCAAAATCCATTAATAAAAGCCATGAATAGAAAACTTCAAGTGCTAATACAATTAGTTCTTCTCGGGTCACCCTCGACACGGCCTACCTGAGCTCAAACGGATACAAATCTACTTATGACCTAGAGGAAAACAAAAAAAAAAGGGCGAGCGAATAATGCCTAGTAAGTTTGTATAAAACCCCTTCGGCTTCTAAGGAGGAGTTTATCAACAAGAAGATGATCATCAAATATCAAATGTTTTACAAGATCAAAGAACTACATAATCCAGTTGTAGTTTCAGTTTAGATTAAAATCAAGTATCAATGTTTCTAGGAATTCAAATGAAAGATAAGGCACCATACAAACACAAGAAGTCTAGTTGTCGTCAACCATCCCATACCTGTTGAAAACAATGGCCACTTGCAGACTCCATGATCACTTAAGTGGTCATTTGACCTAGTTGTTAATGGCTTCAAGAAGTCTTGACTGCCCCAACGGGCCTTACTGCCCCCAAAGGACCTGAAGGTATATGTGGATTACCTCATCACGTCACCCAGTGGTGTTAAAATATTTCATCATGTCAATAGCGTCATGTACATCCACGTAGCATATTGTTTTTACTTAATGATCACGGGGGAGTTCCAAGAAAGTCAATTGTTCAAGAAGTGTAAATAAATCAAATTCCCAACGAATTGATATTTCAAGTGATGTTAATTTATTGTTACAAAAATACAAATTTCAGAGTAGGAATAAAATAGGTTCGACGAAGTTCAAAGCAAATATTGGCGTAAAGCGAGCATGCGTTTACAAAAAAGTTAAGCCAATAAAATATTACGGAAACCTACCGAATAATAAGAGAATCAAAGGACCTACTCGAAATAGTGCACCTAATCACGCTTGTCCAAACCTAAAATTCAAACACACGTACAATAACGTAAACCCAATAATACAAAACTGCTATTATAGTTAATACTCCTTCCGTTCCTAAATTATCGTCCTCCTTTCCTTTTTCGTCTATCCCAAAACAATTATCCATTTTGAAACTTATCTTTTTAAAACATCACTTTTACTACTTTACCCTTACTTTTTCACTCTACTTTAATTATGGGTCACATACACATAAACTTTAAAAGAAAATACACATTAAACCAATATAAATAATCAAGTCAATTGTTTTTCCTTAAACTGTGTGTCAGATCAACTAATACTATTATTTAGGATCGAAGGAAGTACAAAAGTAAGACACCAATATTTCCCACTTCCAGTATTATGCTTCTCAATTTCTACCCACACCTTAAACAAATGCCACACCATACCTCACTCACCAAACTATCCCTCCTCTATTTATTACTACTCCCTCCGTCCCTAAATTATTGTCCTGGTTGATCCGGCGCACAGATTAAGAAAAAGCAATTGACTTGATTATTTATATTGGTTTAATGTGTAGCTTCCTTTAAAGTCCATGTGTATGTGGCACATAATTAAAGTAAGAAGCAAAAGTAAGGGTAAAGTGGTAAAAGTGATGTTCTAAAAAATAAGTTTCAAAGTGGACAATTATTTTGGGACGGACGAAAAAGGAAAGAAAAATGATAATTTAGAGACGGAGGGAGTATTATTATTATTATTTGTTTCACAACTCCCTCACATCAATACATCACCATTCACCATCACCCATCCATCATTCATCTCTTTTCATTTTTTTGACTAGTCTTTGTAGTCTCTACACACACACTGAAACACATACACAAACACACGCGCATGCTCTCTCTCCTTCCCTTTTTTCTCTTCACTCTCTTCCACCCTATTCTGTATCTTTTTGTGTTTCTTCTTCATTCCAGCCATACACCATTTCTTTTATCTTCCTCCAAGTTCCACCTCCTATGTCCTCTTCCTCGTTATTTTTTTCTTTCTCCACTTACCCTCCTCCAATACTCATCGCACTATCATCCAACAGCAAGCCCAACCCAAATTAACAATTTTCCAGCTTTTGCAACTCAATCTCTACGCAAATGGTGCACCTACTACTACTCAATTACAGTTCGTGTACCTACATACACACACACACACACATCTGAACTTGAAGGACTTATCGCCATACTTGAATTGCTTGAGCTTCCTTCGGTTCTCGTCTGTTTACAGGCTTCTTGCGACTCACTTTCTAACAGCCTCTCTCCACACTTCTTTTGTTTTGCGAATATCCCAACTAGAGGTAGTCTGCCCCCTTTTTATACCCAGTGTTAGTAGCCCCCCTGCTCTTGTCCATTGTTGCGGCTTAACCGCTTGTCGTTTCTTTTCTCGTAACCAGCGACCTCTCAATCTTCTCATAATTGCAGTACTAACTAACCCTAATTATTTCTCTCATATAATTTTAGATTATTTGTTATTTATTTATTTTTTTGAAAAAATTACAAGCCGGTATATTTTTTAAAATGTGTTTTTAAATTAATCCAGTCATTTTTAAAACATATCTTTTAGATATAATTTTGAGGTAAAAGTACATTACTACCCCATTTGTATCGTACAGGAAGAATACATTCTTTAACCGCTCTGTTGTTAGTGCATCCATACCCTTGCTGCGATTTCTTTCCTTTCGTCTCTCTCTCGATCAATCTGATAACAATGGCGGCACCGGACCTCTTATTTGGTCTGAGAAATAACTTCTACTTGGGAGCATACCAGGCTGCCATTAACAACAACGATGTCCCCAACCTCTCCCAAGAGGATTCCATCGAGCGGGACTGCCTCGTTTACAGATCTTATATTCCATCGAGCGGGATGTTGAGGATGACCTGTGCTTCTTTATCTTTTTCTTCTTCAAACTCCGTCAAGGATCCTTTGGTCGAGGAGGAGGTAAACCAGGAACTACAAAGGAAGGAATTGTTGGGGTCCCAACCGAGACAAACAATTAAACTTCCGAAAAAACTTAACAATTGAATTCAGTAAAAGTGCAAAAGGCTAAAATTAAATAAATGGGTATATACCTGATTTACAATTTGATTGGTGGCCACTCAATCGCTTCAAGAAAATGAATTCAGCCGAAAAAACGAAAAATTGGTATGAAGCATTAAACTCAAATCATCAAGACCAGCTTTAATCTTTACTGCCACTTGTTCACAACTCAAGAGAGCAAAAGCCAATTCTAGCAAACCCAGAATTGGTTAGGTCGAAAAATATATATAATAATAGAAATGGGAGTGTTTAAATTATGGAGTAAAAGAAGAAAAAAAGATTGTTAACCCTAAAAGAATAGGAAATAGTGAGAGACCCAAAATTCTTGAAAAGATCGTAGTTATGTTTTTCTTACGATAAGACGCGACGAATACGAAGCTGTGTATATATATATATATATGTCTGACATCAGATTGATTTTGACATTAGGTTGATTTCTGATGTCTGGCATCAGGTTGATTTTTAGCATCAGATTGATTTTTGGCATCAGGTTGATTTCTAATGTCTGGCATCAGGTTGATTTCTGATGCCTGTCATCAGGTTGATTTTTAGCATCAGGTTGATTTCTGATGTCTGGCATCAGGTTGATTTTTGGCATCAGCTTTTTTGATTTTTTTTAGGCTGGATCTTCATTAATGACATTTTTGACATTTGACAATCAATTTGTAGTTACATGAAATGTCCAAAAAAAATTGATGGTCCTAGATGAAAACATGTTTCTAAAATTGTACTCACTTAAAATTTGCCCTTTTTTTTTTCTTGAAACCTAATATTAGTATTATCAAATTTTAACTAATTTGGCCCAACCAAGCTATTGGCCCAAGCCCAAATTCAAACAAAACAACCCAATTGGATATCCAACAAAGTAGGCTCATAATTAAATCAAAATAAGCTCAATTATTAAATATATTCAAATTAGGTCATAACAATATAATATTGGGCCCAAGGTAGCTAAACTAATATAGGCCCAATTGCAAATTATCACCAAAATGTGATATTTTCAAAAATTCGATATAATACAGAGTGTCACCAAATTCGAATTATTATCTAAGGCACAAAAGTTATCAGACACAAAACATAATTAAATGTATTTCATAGTTAAAATCATACCGTATTGTGGTGGTGACGCATCCTTGCTTCTTACCGTCATGACAACTCATATCCTTTCTCAAAATCAAACAATGAAGACTTTCTTAGACTCTGGTATGAGAAATAGTAGAAATTAGGTGCAGAATCGGGGTGGAATGAGAATGGGGGAAGAAATTGAGTGAGAAATTAGGACTAGAGTTGGAAATGAGAAATGAGAAGACTTTTGGGAAGAAATTAGTGCATGAACGAGACTGAAAAAGAAATTGAGGAAAATTGACAAGGATTCGTATACTTACTTACCTCTTTCCCTTACATGTTGCCAACCTTTTTTAACATTCTCTAGCAGGTTAGTCGTCATCATCATTTAATAGCCAAGTGACGGAAAGCACCTAAAATGATGAAATTGGGAAACATTTGCGATCAACTTTGAAAAGCAAGGTAACTAGGGTACCAAATGTAAAATTGGGTCTTTGTTGGGGTACCAAAAATGAATTTATCCTTCTACATTTTTTTGTTGCCCTATTTTTTGTTTTTAGCTCTTGTTATATTTCTTCTTTGTGGGTGAAATTATTTGTTTCGTGTTTGATCATAGGCAACACATAATGTGAGGGATGATGTTAAATTATTCAACTTGATAACAAAAATAAGGCCAAAATATAAATATCACCCCAAATTATCCACCAAATCTCATAGTGCACCATGACTTAAATTTTTTCCAATAATGTTATTTGATGTTACCTTTTGTCACATTTTGCCCCCATCTGTGACCAGCGTTATAGACATAACACAATTGGTCATGTGTGAATCTTGTGTAAGGGTTAACCAAAAAAAGTGAATATAAAAAAAAATATTACATACAAATCCATTTAATTCTTCTTTTAAACCCACTTAACGAATAAAGAAATGTAACCAAAAAATTAAATATTAAAGACATTAATGAAGATTAATTACAAATCCATGTCATTTTTCGTGTTCCTCTCTTCACTTAACTTAGTTCTTTTTTTTTTTTTTTTTTTAAATATAAGGTTTTTTTTTTTTTTTTTTAAAGGTTGGAGGGGACATAGACCGTACCCCAACCCTTAATTTTTTTTATTATATTTAATGCCTTGAAAGGCTACAATTATATATATATGATGTCTTTGGTATGACTCGAACAATTGGTGCCTCTGGGGAGAGGCTTTTGAACACCCGACCTCTCGGTAGAGTAGTTAAGTCCCAGGGTGCCTCTGGTAGGGCTTGAATACTCAACCTCTCCGTTAAGATAGGTGAGTAGCTAAATGAGGCCTTTGGATAAGGCTTTAACAACAACGACTTCGAAGACAAACCCACTCTCCGATTAGGAGAAATGGCACATTTTTGGTCTCCACTTAACTTAGTTCAAACAAGAAATGAATGAAGAAAAAAAGTAATAAATCAAAAACCAAAGATGCTAATAAAAATATAACATTATAGTGGATTGAATATGAAATGAAATCCCAATTATCATCAAGATTCCCCAAAAAATCCAAAAGGGTTATGCAACTCCATGATCCCATTTTGCAATCTTGCCCCTACGACAGTATCTAGGGAATTCTCAACTACTACATCTTTGACACACTTCTTTATATACAACCCTAACATCCAAAATGTACTTTCCAGCTTGACTTGACAACTGTTCTAGCTCTATATCTCTCCCGAATTGGCAACAATCCCATTCCTTCCCCATCCTTTTGTATGCCTAGGATGAAAGTGACGCATGGGACAAGCGCGACGACGATCCTAACATTGTGGACAAAATACGATGGAGAGAATCAAGAGCTCTTGAGGGATTGAAAGGAAGAGCTGCTATGACTACTGTCGTTGCCTACTTCTATCTGGGTTTACAGATCTGCTCTTATTATCGACCTACTTCTATGCCTTTAGAAAGAAGAATTAGGGCTGGAGAAGTAACGAGAGTTCTTCCCTCTTTTATTTGTCTCTTTGTCCAGTCTCTATCATCGGTTAATGTAACATCTGAGATTTTCAAAATACATACCATTAACATATATGTGTTCTAGATTGAGTTTTAATTGGTAATATCTATTGTATGTTTTGGTTTAACGTTGGTTGTTTTTGGAGAGTATAACTGGAACAGACGAGACGCTGTCGCATCTCTAATAGTAAGGCGACTACATTTGGTGCCTTGGAAAACAGGGAAGTCTTTGAAGTTTACGTAGTGGCGTTGATAGGGGTGAAGCAATCGCGTTGTTGAGCAAAGAGACCGTGTTGTTGAGTGAAGCAGTCACATTAAGGATGTTAGGCGACCACGTTTCAGAACTGAAAATAGAGTGAACTTCCAAAAGTTTACGCGGTGGCGTTGATAAGGGTGAAGCGACCGCGTTTGAGCAGAACTGGCCGTGTTGCAAGGTCTAGGTGGCTGCGTTTTTGTATAGATTTTTGAGGGAACTCTCAGTGTTTGAAGCGGTCGCGTTAGACGTAGGCAAGGTGACCCCGTTGCCCAGCATACATTATTGACTGGATTTTGAGTTTTTTACTTTCCTAATTGGGTTTGTTAGTCCTAAACATACCCTAATAAGTTAGTAAACTTACACTTAAACCTTATTAAGTCAAGTTAGCTTGGGTTACTTTAGTTCATTTTAATGGTGTAATTAATTAATTCTAATCTTGTTTAACCTTTACCCAATCATCATACAACACCTTGTGAGTGAGAGGACACCTCCTACTTTTATTAATCCACCTGATAAACTCTTCGGGAGTCCAATATACATATCACAAACACATCCACTGTGAGAAAGAAAGGGATCGAGAAGAAGATAAAGGGTTTCCTTGGTGCTATTTTGGTGATTCAAGTTTCAAGACATCATTATTTCTCCTTAGAATCTTCATTACAACTGCTCTTCTTGCCAAAGCCTATCTAAGGAGCCAAAAACATTTCAATTTCATCCAAAGCTTGAATTCTTCATCTTTTGGTAAGGGGATTCTTACTTATGAATGTTCATTAATCATGTTTAAGTTGGTGAAATTGTGTTGTTTAGTATGTTAGCATGCCAAGAGAGATGCTAAGTTATCCTACTAGATATTGATTTTGATTGTAGGCAAGGCTAGTGATGGAAAACCTTGAATTATGTGGTTAAATTATTGTGTTAGATAATGAAAGAGTATATATAGAATTCTACTTGGTTAACTTGGTGTTATTGTGGTTATTGATTTGTGTTACTATGATGGAACAACATGGAATACCAATAGAGAGTTGGTGGAAGGTAGCAATGGTTTTACTTCATAGACCATTGTAACCTACAATGTGATAAACTATGATTGTAAACTTGATAATTGGTTTGAACAAGTTAAGAGAAAGATGTGTTGTTGTACATTGAATCAAACGTGCATATAAAGTGAACAGAAATATATCTGATAGGTGTCATTACAACATCTAACCTGGTCATAGGGTGGAGCAATGTCAATTAGCAGCAGAGTTTGATTTGGCCTAGACCCCCAGTCACGACCATGACTGAGGATAAGGTTACTCCTCTTGGGTAGTAGCTTTATCATCACGACTTGTCCAAGGTTATAGAGACATGGCCTTGTCATTGACTTTTTTCCCAGATAGTGATCTTGATTTGGTAATTGGTCAAGAGAAAACAAGTGGTGTAAGGGGATATCAAATGATTGGAGATATATCTCAATCTTGTATACTTCCAAAGTTTGAACAATCTTGCCAAGTGAAGTTTACTTTATGTTGAATATGTAAGTTGTATTGTGTATACTTGAAGCATAATGGCACGATTATGTTGCATACATGCATGACATGCATAAGTATACCTGAACCTTAGTGAGTTTTGACTCACCCCCCTTACTTATTTGTTTTGCTTAAATCCCAGGCAAAAGATGAGGTGAGCCTGACAAATGTGAACACCTGAGTGTTAATGGTGGAATTTTCTTTTGGGTAGCATTCCTGGAGTTCTTACTATTGTAGATGTATTGTACAAGAATATTTGTAGTCTTCTGATGATGTATTATATACTACCTTTTTTGTTGGTCCCAAATAGGCTCAATCTAAGCTAGAAGGGAGGGGTTGAATAGCCTAGTTGTGACGACCCGACCCGGGCCCGAGGTGGAACCGAGGGTCGGACCGCCCAAATAAGGGGGAAACAAGTGGACAATTAACATGCAAGGACTCATATTAAGAAAACGACGTGACGCAACATTAGAGTCGTAGCACGCCTCGGCCCTAAAAGGCCGGTATTTTTAAAACTTTTCAAACCTGATAAAACAGTTAAGCAATAAAACCAAGTCATCGGCGACACTACATGCCGGAACCCAAGCTAACAGTTTAAGGACAAGAATGAAATAAGAGCTAATAGGATACTCAGCGGAAGACTTATACGTAGTGAACTATAAAACAGGATAACCAAAGCTCGGCTTACACAATGCCGACATCAAAAGAATTACAAGTACTACAAGTGTTAAACTACAAGTAGCTAATAATAGAAACAAGATCAAGTTCTATACAAATTCCCAAGCATAGTCTAATTGACTTGCTTTAACCCATCGTCCTTGCAAAATAACAAAAGAAAGGAAGAGGACATCTAAACCACCTCTTCAACTGCAA
Organism: Codonopsis lanceolata; assembly: GCA_013146195.2. Taxonomy (NCBI): domain Eukaryota; kingdom Viridiplantae; phylum Streptophyta; class Magnoliopsida; order Asterales; family Campanulaceae; genus Codonopsis; species Codonopsis lanceolata. The sequence goes on along the minus strand of CM028384.1, from coordinate 40,803,630 downwards.
CATCGGACCAAAAGAGGAACAAGGCACGAACACCGCGAGCCTCAACGGGAAGGATCTGTCTTGCTAGGATCTAAAGCAGTAAAGGGGAATGGGTAAGTCATAAAGACTTGTAAGCTATCAATCATGCATGTCATGGCAATATGCAACATACAAGACAAGATATCGTCACATAAGCACAGAGATCATATATCCAAGATGCACATTGTTTCACATAGGTGCTCGTAATTAAATCACATAGGATAAGGATATATGGAGAGCCGGGCCGCTACGTAGTTCCTGCATACAAGCGTTATCGGGTGTGCATGTGTCGGATGTGTGTAAGTACATCGACCTTCCGAGGGAATGCAGGGATAGACACCAATGATGCTCGTATTGATTACAGGGAGCTACTTCCATGTGGCCCACAAGTGAGGCGTGTGTGAACAAGGGCGGGATGCCGGTGGACTCATGCAAATGCCAAGTAGTGTCTACTTAACAAATTCTCAAGTAGTGAACGAGGTCGACAAGAGCGATCTCGTTCATGACAAGTAAATATTCTCATCAATAATCAAGCAGGAATGAGCTCGACAAGAGCGAACTCAACATGTCAAATAGGTATTCTATTATCAACAATCAAGAATCAAGCATGGATCTCGTTCATGACAAGTAAATATTCTCATCAAAAATCAAGCAGGATTGAGTTCGACAAGAGCGAACTCAACATGTCAAATAGGTATTCCATTATATGACATCAAGAATCAAGCATGGTAATCAATCCAATTCAATAGTCTAGAATTATCATTCTTAGAGAAAGCGTGTTTAGAGCGTCGTAGGGATTGATCATTGAGCCGGTATTGTTCAATGGCTCACTAAGTTTGACTCGTTGAGTCGTTTCTAAAAATTCATCCAATAGAGTTTAAATGCTAAATGCATCCAAAACCCTTTTCTAAGTTCTCGATCGAGTAGACTAGGCCATTAATCCTCTTAACAACCATAGTCAAGAATTATCATTCTTTCAATATTTCATGGGAACTTTAGAATCATATTTCAAAAGTTATCAAAAGACAAAGGTCCAAGAACATTAGTTATTCTAGGAAGACATAGAACACATTTGATTCTAAGCATAGGACCCAATCAAAGGATGAACAATTCATAGCATATGAAACCCTAGAATTCATAATCTCATAGAGTTATCAAAAGTCATTAGTCCAAGAACAATAGTTGTTCCTAAGGAGGCATAGAACATATTTAATTCTAGGCATAGGACCAAAACAACAAGATGAATATATCATTCAAAATCCTTACAACTCAACTCATCATCAAGTATAGCATGGACAAGGTAGAAGCATGGGAATCATGAGAAGAGGGGGACATGGCAAGTCTAACATACATCCTAAGGGGAATCAATAGCTTACCTTTCACCAAGGAAGAAGATGGGAAGAGCACAAACCAATCGGTTGAGAATGCTCAACTCTTCAAGCTCTACACTTTTGAAGAAGGAGGCTTGAGCAATGGATGAAAGGATGATGGAGGACCAAGGGAGTATCTTCAAGAGGCCATGGGAGAACTTGAGAGAGGAAGAAATTCGTTCATGGAGAGTGAGGGTGAAGAATGAAGGTCAACAAGTCTGGTTGTGGCTTATATTAGCTGAAAAACTGAGTGGGACAAGTGTCACTCTCTTGTGGTACATAAATATCTGATTTTGGCTGTTTAAAGCTCACTAATGAACTCTTAATCCACTCTTAAAACATGTTAAATAATGTCAGGACATAAGCAAGGGGTGTTAGGAAGGTTTTAGTGAGGTTTAAAAATAGTTTGGAAAGAGGTTTGAGTGCCAAAGTTCGTACACAGCAGAACAGGGGAAAATGCCGTAGGCAGCCCCCAGTAGTTGAGGCGGGCGCCTCACTACTAGCCAGGCGGGCGCCTGGGAAGCTGAGGCTGGAGCTGAATTTGAGATGCTCTCAGAAGTTGAGGCGGGCTGGTGCACAAATTTCGATGCGGCCGCCTCGGCAAGCCCTTGAACTTGGTCTAAACATGACCTAAATGATCCCAAACTCATGGGCAACCATTCTAAGGTCTAACCCAACTCAAAACAAGTCGGAAACACACCGAACAACACGGGACACAGGTAAAACAAGGCTCGAATCAAGAGATGAATGGTTAACGAATCAAACGCCAATCAACCACCAATCAAACTAGGATAATTTGGAGATGGAAAAGGATTGTTTAAACATGGTTATGACTTGAATACAAGTCCAAGAACTCAACGAACATTTCGCACGTCGAAATATAAGCAATACGGGCAACGAAGGGAAATCGCTAAGGGCGAAACAAAACAATTGAACCGGCGATTCAACAAGTAAGCTTACATGATTCTAAACATGTTAAGAGCTTCAAGAATGATTTAAGAATGCTTCTAAATCATATACAGACTAAGTAAACATGCTCATAAACAACGAGCAAACATGATGGCAAGCACACAATACACATGCAAGAATCCGGGGTGTTACATTCTCCCCTCCTTTAGGAATTTAGTCCCTAAATTCTTACCAAGTTCATCGAATAGGAAAGGGTATCTCTCTCTCATATCAAGCTCGGTCTCCCACGTGGCTTCCTCAATATTATGATTCTTCCACAAGACTTTCACTAACGGAATCCTCTTTGTTCTCAATACTTGTTCCTTCGTATCAAGAATCCTCACCGGCTTCTCATCATAAGAAAGGTCAGGTTCAATGGAAATCTCCTCATAAGTAAGAACATGAGACTCATCCTTCAAGTACTTGTGTAGCATCGAGACGTGAAAGACATCATGAACATCCGATATAGAAGGCGGCAATGCTAACCGATACGCCAAAGCTCCAATCCTCTCTAGGATCTCAAATGGTCCAATAAATCTAGGAGAAAGCTTACCTTTCTTCCCAAATCGCTTAGTACCTCGTCTAGGCGATACTTTCAAGAATACAAGATCAGCAACCTGAAACTCTAAGTCACGTCTCCGGTTGTCCCCGTAGCTTTTCTGTCTACACTGAGTTGTAAGCAATCTATCTCTAATAGCTTTACACTCTCAGCCGACTGTTGTACCATCTCCGAACCCCAAAGCTTAGCTTCACCAACTTCATCCCAGCAAATCGGTGAACGACACTTACGCCCATATAAAGCCTCATATGGCGCCATCTCAATACTAGGCGGTAGCTGTTATTATAAGCAAATTCGGCTAATGGCAAATGAGAATCCCAAGCGCCTTTGAAATCCATAGCACAACACGCAATAAATCCTCGATACGAATCAATCTCTCGTGACCATCGGACTATGGGTGAAAAGCCGTACTAAAATTTAACCGTACCCAAGCTTCTGCTGAGAATTCCAAAATCTAGAAGTGAACACAGGGTCTCTATCGAAACAATGCTAAGCTGGAATACCATGCAACCTCACGATATCTGAATATCACAATCTTTGCCAGTGACTCGAACTATAAGTCATCGCAATAGGAATAAAATGTGAAGATTTTGTCGAATCTATCCTGACAACCCAAGCGCATCAAAACCTCGGCGATGCGTGGCAACCACGTAACAAAATCCATGGTGATATGCTCCCATTTCCACTCAGGTATCTCAAGTGGTGAAGTAAAGCTGGCGGGTCTCGGTGTTCGACCTTAACCTCTTGACATGTCAAACATCTAGATACATACTCTGCTATCTCTCTCTTCATCCCATTCCACCAAAGCGTCTCTTCAAGTCCACTATACATTTTGGTACTCCTGGATGTATAGTATACTTGGCCTTGTGAGCCTCATCAAGAACCAAACGCCTAACTCCATCGGTAGAAGGAACACAAACTCTACCTCGAAAAGTTAAAATATCATTACGCTAACAGCAAACTCGGTGCCTTACCATCACCCAATCCATCAATAACCTTCCTCAACTCAACTCGAGAATCGAGAAGCTTGAGCCTTAATCAATTCGAACAATGCGGGCGTAGCGCACACTAGCAAAGATAACCTATGCCCTCACAATGAGGACTCCACTCACGGACATACTCAAGCATCTTCCATTCCCTCATCATCAAGCAAGACATAAAATCCTTCCTACTCAAGGCATCATAACAACATTAGCTTTTCCTGGATGGTATAAAATAGTACAGTCATGATCCTTAAGTTTCTCCATCCATCGCCTCTATCGCATATTCAACTCTTTTTGCGAAAAGAGATACTTCAACTCTTACGATCGGTGAATATTTCAAACTTAGCCCCGTAAAGATAATGCTTCCACTTGTGAAGCGCAAAAATAATAGCTGCCAACTCCAGGTCATGTGTCGGATAATTATGCTCATAAGGTGATAACTTCCGAGAAGCATAGGCAATAACTCTCCCATTTTGCATAAGCACGCAACCTAAGCCTTCTAACGAGGCATCGCTATAAATCACAAGGTTCTCCGAACCACTAGGCAATGCTAAGATTGGAGCCGTAGTCAACCTCCTCTCGTGACTTGGAGTACACGAGGATATCATCAATAAACACAACCACAAAGCAATCAAGATATTCATGAAAAACTCTATTCATCAAGTCCATAAAAATTGCAGGTGCAATGGTCAACCCAAACGGCATCACAACAACTCATAGTGGTCGTAACGCGTACGAAAGGCTATCTTCGGGACATCCTCCGCTCGAACCCTCAGCTGGTGGTAGCCACTCCTCAAGTCAAACTTGGAATAGACAACTGATCCCCGAAGTTGATCAAAGAGATCATCAATGCGTGGCAAGGGGTATCGATTCTTGATAGAAATCTGGTTCAACTGTCGATAGTCTATGCAAAGTCGTAAACTACCATATTTCTTTCACAAACAATACCGGTGCACCCCACGGTGACACACTCGGTTTAATGAACTCTCTATCTTGAAGTTCTTGCAACTACTCTTTCAATTCTCACAACTCCGCTGGAGCTATTCTGTAAGGCGTTCTAGATATAGGCGAAGTCCCTGACACGAGCTCAACGCAAAACTCTAATTCTCGGCCGGGAGGCAATGCATAGTCCCAAAGTCGTTCTGCAAGGACAAGGCAAGAAGAGGACAAGCACTTGCAAAACAGTAGTGCGAGTCGGACAGTTGAGCTAACGAGCTCAGCAAAGGTAGATAAGCCGTATACAAAAATACGTGTCATGAAGAAATAAATCTGCGGAAACGGTAGGGGAAAGCAATACTTAAATATCATCTCCAATCAATTCCAAAGTCGAGTCATCTTTGACTCTTGACAGGGTTCAAGGACATCATCGAGGCTTACAAAGTTCCAACAAACGTGAACATTGAGGTGGAAATTCCTCTTTAACAACTAAACAGGTGATTCGTATGCATGTGCAATAGTTGCACCAAACTAACAAGCTTTCCAACAGAGAGTTTTCCGGGCCAACTAAATTATTCCGGTCACAACACGAGTCTCTAGGATCTAACGCCCTTACAATAAAATCAAGTAGTCAATCATCATGGACCACATATTCGCCTTTCAAAGAAGACATTCAATACCATGTAATTCATCCGATCATGACACAGGTTCAATTTATTCGTAGCATGATTTCAATATACACGTTGCACATATTTGCACAAGTAAAGCAAGATACCACTTTCAATTTCATTCAGGTTGGTCATGGGTTCGTCAATTCCTATATCATATTATACCATTCTAGTTCTCGACGAATACCTCTTGATAATCAAGTCGGGGCCCTCGAAGTGACTTAGCTTAAAAGTAAAGGATGCGGGGAGGGTTACAAGTCACATAAGAGCATCCTTTTTTTTTTTTTTTTTATGGAAGCGAGGCGGCACCTGCGGAATTTTATTAAAACAAACAAGCAATACAAGCGAGGGAGGGACAACCGGCCTTGCCCTTATAAGAGGGAGGACGGAGGAGCCTAACCTCGAAAAGGAAATACATGAAATTAAATTTTCCTACGATAAGAAAATAAACCTATCCTATCGGCAGCGAATAGCCTCATTTGAGAGCACAGGAAGAGATCCTTCTGAGAAAAATAACAAGAAATCCTAGAATCATGAGCATATCGAGCCAACCGATCCGCAACTCTATTGCATTCGAAAGACATGAGCGAGCTCGTAACCATGCATTAAATCTTTACACTCCATCAACTCATAAAAATACCTCCACGAGCAACCATGAGAACCATTAATGCTTCTAATAGCAACTAAAGAATCGAGATTCCACCATAACATCGTCAAATTAAGAGAACGACAAAGACTCAAGCCATCACAAAGCGCTTTAATTTCATAAAAGTATTACTTCCCTCCCCATAAAAATTAGAGAAAGCATGAATAAAATCACCGGTCTTACGATAATACGATAATACCCAGAACACAAACCACCTATCGAGGATCCATCGGTGTTAAGCTTGTAAGAATGATGTAAAGGGAGCTCCCATCTAAGCCATTTACCCGTAGAAAAGGCATCGAATGATCGGCAAATTGCTCGTGAAAGAGCGAAAGAATCCCCAATCGACATTGAACCCGGTGTAAAATGCTGCACATGTCAAGAAGATGATTCTTAATATTCTTAATAACCAAATCGCTTTGATATCACAATTATCAAAAATCTTGGAACATCGAGCTCGCCATATCTCCCAACATCCGAACATGAAAATACCCAAGCCGACACGCACCACCTTGATTTTTAATAGGCGATTGAGAAGACCAAGTATCAAAGCAGATGAATCATTGATGAGTACCTATGCACCTTACAGCGGCGAGCAAAATGAAACCAAAGCGAAGAAGCTAACTATGGCCAGAAGGAATAAATGCTCAATGGATTCTTGAGAATTTGTAACAACACAACAAACACATTTAGAAGCTAAAGCAATACCCTTAGCGTGCAATCGAGATCAACATAGCAGCACCATGGAAAAGTTTCCAAATAAAGCCACTTACCTTTAAAGGTATCCATTTACGCCATATCTTCTTAGCCCGTGAGAATGAAGGACCGAAGCTTCGGTGTTTACGCCGATAATCGAGGCGAACTTGCCGTCCTTAGCGGGGATGTAAATCAATCTATCGGCATCATTGCGCAAGCTGGATTTTAGCAAGCGATCGGCGGAGATGGTGCGGAATTAGAGGCATGAAAGCGCAATGTCGGGCGTCTTTAACTTGCAAGCGAGCATCAGCAGGGAAGGACCAAAAGATATTCTCCGCACCAATTATCTACCCAAAATTGAATGTCTCCGCGCCCGATAATCCATTGAGCATGCAAGCGAATATCATCAATAATCGATAAATAGCTTGCCACACATGAGAACCTAAACCCGAGCGCCAACCATGCAAACCCTCACATATTTTGCATTAGCAAAATTAGCCCATAACCCGTCACCTTGGATAACGGCCCATGCCAACTTAGCATGCGAGAGAAGTCATCACGAGTTAGAGAGCGGGAGCCCAAGTCCTCCCTCTTGAATAGGCCGACAAATCACATTCCAAGCTACCCAATGAGTGCGTTTCTCGCCATTGATATCCTGAAAAGCCATTAAAGATTCTATACGATTGAGAACCACCTTTGGAACTTTAATGGCAGCCAAAAGTATAGATAGAATCTTGCTTAAAACCGCCTTTAATAACACAATTTTTCCACCAAAAGATAATAATTTAGCCTTCCGACCACTAATCTTGAGTAATACGACGAACAAGATCCTCAAAATACATAGGGCGACACCTTCCTCGAAATAACGGAACACCGGATATTTCAAAGGGAAAGATTGAGTTGAACATCCGGACCATCTAGAAATTAAATTCTTCCTCGAATAGAACAAGAATCTCCGTATAAAATGCACTCTTATCAAGATTAACCGCTGCCCGGCGGCTTGAGTATAAAAATTCAACACCTTCCTAACCGCACATATAGTCGTTGGCCAGTTACAAAAGAGTAACATGTCATCAGCATATAATAAGTGAGAGATAGCTACATCACCCCGACCATGATTAAAAGTCGTAATATGACCCAATCGAATAGCATGATTAATATTTAAAGTTAATATTTCCTGAGCAAGAATAAACAACAGAGGGGATAGCGGATCACCTTGTCTAACTCCGCGAGAAGAGTTGAAAAAACCATAATTCATACCCTGAATACGAATAGAATACCAATTGCTACTAATTAGGCGAGAAATCAAGAGCAAGCGATCTCATCGAATCAAAGCTGCATAGCCGAAGCAAAAAATCCCATTCTAGGCGGTCATAGGCCTTGGACATATCAAATTTGAAAACAATATTACCCCAGCGGCATTTTTTATTAATCCGATGCACCATTCTCATGAGCTAAAACTATATTCTCTTGAATATTGCGGCCCTTCACAAACCCCAGGCGCTCAGGAGAGATCGAGATAAGGAAGCAAAATAGACAAGCGACTAGCAAGAATTTTTGATATGATTTTCTTTGGAAAAATTACCTGCGATCGGTCGAAAATCCCCAAAACCTGTAGGATCATTTATTTTCGGCAGGAGAACTAGAACCGTTGAAGCCAAACCTCTATGCATATACTGACCCGCAAAAAAAGAATGGACAGCCGCAATGACATCTACTTTAATAATCTTCCAGCAACCTTGATAGAACGAGCCCGTAAAACCGTCACTTTAGGACACTATCGAGGATTAAGATCTTGAATAGCTTGCCAAATTTCATCTTCACTAGGTAAAATCTGAAAGGATAAATTGGCCTCAATATCCACTTTTTAGTAACCGTATCAAAAATAGATATAGGAACGTCATGATCTGATCGAGTAAAGAGATTCGAGAAAAACTCAATAGCTCTATTACCAATCTCCTGATCATCGTGACACCATGACCCATCTGCATTTTTGAGCTTGAGATTGGCTATATGTTGTCGATCCTTAAGACAAGCGTGGAAAAAAAGTATTTCTCTCACCATCCTTAAGCCAAAGTTGCCTTGACTTACATGAAGCATTTCGACTTCCCAACCACACATTGATGAAGGCGTTGGTCGCAAATCTACAATTTACGTATCAAGGCGATCATTCTTGCCGGCTGACTCATCACTTGGAGCTGTAATATAGTATCACGAATCTGCGAGATCATACGGCGCACATTACGAACTTCGCCAATTCCGGCTCTTTAACTCCTTACGCGAGATAATGGAGTTTATGATGTAACACTTCCATCGCATTGCCATTAACATGGCGATTCCATTGAGCTTGAACAAAAGACATGAAATCGGGGTGATCAACCACATTCTATGAAATCGAAACCCCTTTTGGTTTCTTAATAAAAACTCAACAAGAAGAGCGCATGATCGGAATATGATCTAGTGAGATGTCGAACCTTACAACACATATCAGCGGCTTTATAAGCACCATTCAAAGGATCCTATCTAACATTTGCCGGATCGGGATCCCAGCGTGATCGTTGCACCAATTATATTTACTCCCTTCAAAATATGTGTCTTCCAAACCTGCCATGTGACAAAAATTAACAAAATCCGCAATACTATGATGATCAAAACCGTACCACCAAGCTTTTCCGATGTGTGCATGATCACATTAAAATCCTCCTACTAGCCATGGTTCATTACACCCAATCGAAGTTGTATAAATTTGGGACCATAAGTCTGTCGGCCCGGCAGAGTGCGAGCATACCTGATAGAGACCAATAAAGTATGATTTTGATTCAGAATAACCTCATGTCTGTTGATTAGAAGCGTCAACAAAATTAACCATAACCCGTTCATCCCAAAGTAACCAAACATGTCTATTAGTTGGATTACGATGCATGAATTTAAATTTTAACTTTCTGCTAACTTTAGCAAGCCTATCTCCGATAACTTAGGCTCCGAGAATAGCCTGAAAGAGGGTTGTGTTGATTTTTAAGAACTTTTAAATAATCCAACGTATCTTTGTTGCCCACTCCACGGGCATTCCATCGAAGAACAGCCATAAAAGCGGAATTGCGTTTAGTGACCAAGGCATGGCCTTATTAGCTCGAGCACGTGTACCTCGCAAGGTCTCATGCACATATAATATAGTTACATTTAAGCATGGAAATCAATATCATATACATAGTATTTTAATCTACCATGCAAGTATACCAAGTATGGAACATTCATACCCTTAACGATCCACTAATGATAGATAAATCCTTTTACAAAATGCTAATACTCTATTAACGTATTAGTCGAATAACGGTACAAGACAATAACTTAATAATCCTTGGCTAGCAAATAGTTATTAACTAGTAGACCTCAAATCACTATGGGTCAGGCCGAAAACGAGTTGACGATTAATCCAATCATAGATCATGCGATCACCTATCGGGTACTCACCAAGTCTCAACTTGAAACCATAACAATACCTTGATTATTAGGGTATCCCTTCAATCTCAATAACATGCAGCAGGAAAGAGTCCTCCAATTCCCGACACTAGGCAGCCCAAGTACTCACGATTAGGCACTACAGTAGATATATATACTTATGTAGAAATCACGGAATACACTAGGTACCACGGGAGGCTTAGCCACGCCGCTCAAGAAGGTGTAACACGTTCAAAGGCACTAATGGACACCACGACGATCACGCTCGGAATCGACAACCTGAGCTTATTGGGTCACTCACAACGGACAAGAAACAATAGCTCTACAAAGCAGCAACACATACTCTTGGTATAACTGCAGCTTAAAAGCAACATAGGAGGAATATGATACTCCTAGACACAAGCTTGCACTCATGACAATCCAGACCAAATCGAACTTAGTACTCAAAGTCATATACTTGTACAAAAGAACATGCCAAATAGGCTCTAATAAGAACACTCGACGGTGATTACTCAACGACAACGCAAACCCAGCCAAGGCCATGGAACCTATCCTGGCTTATAGCTAACGAGCTACGATACCAAGCGTGACGACCCGACCGGGCCGAGGAGGTGGAACCGAGGTCGGACCGCCAAATAAGGGGGAAACAAGTGGACAATTAACATGCAAGGACTCATATTAAGAAAACGACGTGAGGCAACATTAGAGTCGTAGCACGCCTCGGCCCTAAAAGGCCAGTATTTTTAAAACTTTTCAAACCTGATAAAACAGTTAAGCAATAAAACCAAGTCATCGGCGACACTACATGCCGGAACCCAAGCTAACAGTTTAAGGACAAGAATGAAATAAGAGCTAATAGGATGCTCAGCGGAAGACTTATACGTAGTGAACTATAAAACAGGATAACCAAAGCTCGGCTTTCACAATGCCGGCATCAAAAGAATTACAAGTACTACAAGTGTTAAACTACAAGTAGCTAATAATAGAAACAAGATCAAGTTCTATACAAATTCCCAAGCATAGTCTAATTGACTTGCTTTAACCCATCGTCCTTGCAAAATAACAAAACAAAGGAAGAGGACATCTAACCCACCTCTTCAACTGCAACGTCAGACCAAAAGAGGAACAAGGCACGAACACCGCGAGCCTCAACGGGAAGGACCTGTCTTGCTAGGATCTAAAGCAGTAAAGGGAAATGGGTAAGTCATAAAGACTTGTAAGCTATCAATCATGCATGTCATGGCAATATGCAACATACAAGACAAGATATCGTCACATAAGCACAGAGATCATATATCCAAGATGCACATTGTTTCACATAGGTGCTCGTAATTAAATCACATATGATAAGGATATATGGAGAGCCGGGCCGCTACGTAGTTCCTGCATACAAGCGTTATCTGGAGTGTGCATGTGTCGGATGTGTGTAAGTACATCGACCTTCAGAGAATGCAGGGATAGACACCAATGATGCTCGTATTGATTACAGCAAGGGAGCTACTTCCCCACTGTGGCCACAGTGGAGGCGTGTGTGAACAAGGACAGGATGCCAGCTGGACTCATGCAAATGCCAAGTAGTGTCTACTTAACAAATTCTCAAGTAGTGAACGAGGTCGACAAGAGTGATCTCGTTCATGACAAGTAAATATTCTCATCAATAATCAAGCAGGAATGAGCTCGACATGTCAAATAGGTATTCTATTATCAACAATCAAGAATCAAGCATGGATCTCGTTCATGACAAGTAAATATTCTCATCAAAAATCAAGCAAGATTGAGTTCGACAAGAGCGAACTCAACATGTCAAATAGGTATTCCATTATATGACATCAAGAATCAAGCATGGTAATCAATCCAATTCAATAGTCTAGAATTATCATTCTTAGAGAAACGTGTTTAGAACGTCGTAGGGATTGATCATTGAGCCGGTATTGTTCAATGGCTCACTAAGTTTGACTCCATTGAGTCGTTTCTAAAAATTCATCCAATAGAGTTTAAATGCTAAATGCATCCAAAACCCTTTTCTAAGTTCTCGTATCGAGTAGACTAGGCCATTAATCCTCTTAACAACCATAGTCAAGAATTATCATTCTTTCAATATTTCATGGGAACTTTAGAATCATATTTCAAAAGTTATCAAAAGACAAAGGTCCAAGAACATTAGTTATTCCTAGGAAGACATAGAACACATTTGATTCTAAGCATAGGACCCAATCAAAAGGATGAACACTTCATAGCATATGAAACCCTAGAATTCATAATCTCATAGAGTTATCAATAGTCATTAGTCCAAGAACAATAGTTGTTCCTAAGGAGGCATAGAACATATTTAATTCTAGGCATAGGACCAAAACAACAAGATGAATATATCATTCAAAATCCTTACAACTCAACTCATCATCAAGTATAGCATGGACAAGGTAGAAGCATGGGAATCATGAGAAGAGGGGGACATGGCAAGTCTAACATACATCCTAAGGGGAATCAATAGCTTACCTTTCACCAAGGAAGAAGATGGGAAGAGCACAAACCAATCGGTTGAGAATGCTCAACTCTTCAAGCTCTACACTTTTGAAGAAGGAGGCTTGAGCAATGGATGAAAGGATGATGGAGGACCAAGGGAGTATCTTCAAGAGGCCATGGGAGAACTTGAGAGAGGAAGAAATTCGTTCATGGAGAGTGAGGGTGAAGAATGAAGGTCAACAAGTCTGGTTGTGGCTTATATTAGCTGAAAAACTGAGTGGGACAAGTGTCACTCTCTTGTGGTACATAAATATCTGATTTTGGCTGTTTAAAGCTCACTAATGAACTCTTAATCCACTCTTAAAACATGTTAAATAATGTTAGGACATAAGCAAGGGGTGTTAGGAAGGTTTTAGTGAGGTTTAAAAATAGTTTGGAAAGAGGTTTGAGTGCCAAAGTTCGTACACAGCAGAACAGGGGAAAATCCCGTAGGCAGCCCCCAGTAGTTGAGGCGGGCTGGTGCACAAATTTCGATGCGGCCGCCTCGGCAAGCCCTTGAACTTGGTCTAAACATGACCTAAATGATCCCAAACTCATGGGCAACCATTCTAAGGTCTAACCCAACTGAAAACAAGTCGGAAACACACCCGAACAACACCCGGGACAAGGTAAAACAAGGCTCGAATCAAGAGATGAATGGTTAACGAATCAAACGCCAATCAACCACCAATCAAACTAGGATAATTTGGAGATGGAAAAGGATTGTTTAAACATGGTTATGACTTGAATACAAGTCCAAGAACTCAACGAACATTTCGCACGTCGAAATACAAGCAATACGGGCAACGAAGGGAAATCGCTAAGGGCGAAACAAAACAATTGAACCGGCGATTCAACAAGTAAGCTTACATGATTCTAAACATGTTAAGAGCTTCAAGAATGATTTAAGAATGCTTCTAAATCATATACAGACTAAGTAAACATGCTCATAAACAACGAGCAAACATGATGGCAAGCACACAATACACATGCAAGAATCCGGGGTGTTACACTAGTAGTATTTTTTAAAATACTTTAAAAACTTTTCAAAGTGTTCTTTCCTTTTGAAAATAACTAACTCTTAAGAAGAGTTAGGGCATTGGAAATAGAGAAGATAAAATAGATGGAAGGCTATTGCTCTCAATAAGGCTCAGCAGCAGACTTAAATAGTTAAGAACAGTAGCAGATGTAATTAATGCAAGGTAAACATAGATAAATCAATCAAAACAGTACGCAAGGATGTAGAAGTGGTTCGTACTATGAATAGTACTACATCCACTATTAAAGTGGTTAGCTTTGGGTTTTAAAAGGTGCACTTGTTTATCCACTAGGTGAGAAAAATAGATCTCTAATGGATCGTGTACAAAATAGTTTTTCAACCAATGTTTAATGATGAGAGAAACAATAAATGAATAATTGATATCTCAAGTGCTAAAGTAAAGAACAGTTAATAGCAAACTAGAAGAAGCTGATGATGAATCGTGACAGGTAGATCTACAGATTCAGGAAGTTTGTTGGAGTGTTAGTTTTTGTCCTTTGATCTCTTGAATACTTATGTATTGAAGATTAAACTTTGAGTATTGAATGTGCAAGAGATGTATATTGTTCAGATCTTCAAGTCTTGAATATATACTTCATGAGACCTTCAAGACCGTTGGATTTCAAAAACGAAGAGGATGTGTCCAACGTTATAATGCATTAAATGCAATTCGGCGCTTTGTGGAATGAGTGCAGCGAGACTATCATCAGAGATGTAGTGTTGCAGAGCCTTATACCAAATAGAGTAATTTTGCAGCTTACAGGTGTTACTGCTTGAAAGTCTTCTTAGCCAAAAGAGGTAATGTTTTCAAACTTCATAATTCAGATGAAAGGATAGACATATGGTCTGTACATTTGTCTATGGTCAGGCAAGGACATAGTTGACCTTTTCAGAGGGAAGTCTGATGAATTGAAATTCAAATATTATCTGACTAGATTTAAAATATCTAGTTCAAATAATATAATATAAATCCATGTGTTTGGCTGAGCATCATTCTGGAGCTGAGCAGACTTAGAAGTCTACTGGTGATCTGTGCTTTCAAGGCTACTGTTGAAGCTTGTTGGTCCGCGCCTTTAGAGAAACTAACACTAGACTATTCTTTTACACCCTTGATTCTAAAGACATTTGTCACACTAATCGGTACGCAGACCTTTTAGCCACTGTTCAATAGAATTAGAGGATGACTCAACCAAATCTAGAACCTGTGAGGGTCAACAATCTCCTCCTATTTGGTTGATGTCATCATCTCAGCTACTATAACGCCCCAAATTTGGCATTGACACCACGGTCCCACAATTTGGTCACGTCACCAACAATCATAACTTAAATCATAAATGTTTTAATCTCGTAATAATTAAATCTTAAATATCCTTGATTGAAGTCAAAATAAACATAAAATAGTTAAATACAAAATCTATCTAATACTTGACATGAGTCCATAATTAATTTAAAGTACTATCGAATAATTCAATAAGGAAGACTAAATCTAAAATTCTCGTAAGTCGTCATCTTGGTCTACCCGAGCCAAAATCCTCTAATAAATCTTACTCATTACCTGAGAAAGAAGAGTATGAAGGGGTGGGCGAACAATGCTCAGTAAGTTCATATACAACCCCTCCGGTTAATAAGGAGGAGTTGACCAGGAAAAATTCAGAGATGAATATTAATAGAATAGTCGAAATTCATTATTTAAAAATCGATAAGCGGAAACAATTATCATATTTCGATTTAAGAGAGTAAGAATCCAAATGAAAATAAACGTTCAAAGGTAACTCGAGTAATCAACTATCACCAATCGTCCCATACCAATTAGCGACAATTGACTACTCACAGAATCTCATGATCACATAAGCAAATTCATAAATCATAGTTCATAGTTCATAGATCATAATTCATAGATCATTGGTATATCCGGATAACCACGCCACGGGCCAAGTGGCATTCATAAGCATCATAAATCATAGTTTCATAATTCATAGTG
This sequence comes from Codonopsis lanceolata, assembly GCA_013146195.2. NCBI lineage: Eukaryota > Viridiplantae > Streptophyta > Magnoliopsida > Asterales > Campanulaceae > Codonopsis > Codonopsis lanceolata. The sequence continues at coordinate 40,787,825 of CM028384.1, read as the reverse complement.
TCATAAATTCAACTTAGTGATCATGGTAGAATTTCAAGTAATCAAATAATTTACAAAATCAGGCATCCCCAGAAATTGTACTATTCATATCAAAGGTATCTCACATGAAATTCAATAATTATGTGAGAATAAACAGATAATCAAATTGTGATTTCGAAAGAAGTGTAAGCGACGGAGTTCGAATTCAAATGCCGATTTAAAGTCGGTGTACGTTTCAAAAATATCGATATCAAGGAAGTAATGAGAACCTAACAAACGGTACATAAAAATTGGAGACCTAAAAGAAGTATAATCCCTTACCTCGAAATACTTAGCAAAAATTAATTCGCACCACGTACGATCGTCCTAAGCTCGCTTGTCCAAATCTAAATTAAAAACATACATAATTATCAACTAATCTCATTATAATAATTAACCCTTAATGTTTATACCATACTCATTATTACTGATTATAGAAATAATTTATACTTCATATTAATTAACACAATATTAATAAGATACAATTGTGATATCACCCACATTGATTTTACCTAACCCAACAGAACCGTACACATACAACCAAAACAACAACAAAATAAAAAAATAAATAAAATTGAAAACACACTTCTCAAGTCTCAACACACACTGACACACACACAAAACCTGCTGGATATATATATATATATATATATATATATATATATATATATATATATATATTTACCCACACACACCACCAACTGACTCCTCCCCCCTCCCTTTTTTTTTTGTCTAATCAATATGAGAGAACAATACATAAATATGTATGTGTGTATTGACTTCCGGTAGTAATACTTGTATCAAAATTTTGCAAATCTCAAGAAACATCAATATCATACTCGGCTTTTGTACTTTTGATCTTTTTTTTTTTGGAATAAAATAATTTAACACACCCGATACACACACTCAAAAAGCATAGAAGCAGTAACCTTTCACCTTATTAATATGATTTCTTTCATTTTTAAAAGTCAAGGTCTAATCACACAAACACACACTCACGGTAGGCATGCACACAACCTATTGTCCTATTAGATAACTATTCATACAGTACACCTGTCATTATACTATATATATATATATATATATATATATGTGTGTGTGTGTGTGTGTGTGTGTGTGTGTGTGTGTGTGTGTGTGTGTATAATAACTCATGCATAATAAGGAAAAAGGTGGATGGGTTTGACAATACCTTCAATGCCACTACCCTCCTCTATGTTTCTTCTACCGTCGTCCCCTCTCACTCTCCCATTTCTTTTTTTCTTTTTTCTTTTTTGTACTTCTTTCTTTTCCTCCCCTCTCAACCCTATATATGTAAACCCTAATAGGTTTTCTAACCACAAAGTTAAATGGACAAAGCCCAACTTTTTAATTGGGTAATATAATTAGGGAATCGTAATTTATCCTAATCATATGTGGGTCAAGCCCAAACCAATTTAATTAGTTACTTGATAGGTTCAAAGAATTAATTTAACACAAATAATTATAACATTAATTATATAGGCCCAAAACGATCATAATATTAATTAACAAAAAATTAATATTTTTGCTAAAATTTTGGGGTATTACAGCTACTGTTTGACTTGAACATGTACTGAGATACTAACATGTCTCAAAAGAGTGCTTTATGAATGATAGCAAACATGCCTCTCAGAATAGTAGTCTTAGTAGAGAGATTACTAAATTAAGTACATATGAAATAAGAAGTGAATAACAAGTACAAAGTCAAGCAGTGTTTAAACTTCACATAACAGTAAATGGTTAGTAGTTTGAGGATTTAATCATGAAGTTTAAATGGATATGATAAATAAATAAGTAGATAATAACCAATCATGATCCAAAAAATTATGTAGCTTCTGTAAGTTAAACAAGCTGTTTAATAGCAGAGTTTTTCAAAAGCAGAGTTGAACCATAAAGTAGATCAGAAGAGTTAGAAGAGTTATACCAAGTAAGAATAGGTTGGGTTACGAATGACGTCGTTCCAAGTAGTCACCAACCCAAATTATGATGCAGTCATTTAATCTCTCTCTTAGTCTGCTCTGTTCTTCGATCAGTGCTTGGTTCCAAAACTGTGTAGCTCTCTCCTCCCTGATCGTAGCAACCCTTCTTTGATTGGCATCAGTAGCTCTCTGGTTTTTACGCTCAACATGGCAAACACTAGTGAAGTCGCTCTCGACGCGATTGGCGAATGCTAACTTGATGGGAGTGAAACATACTGATCAAAGAATATTCATGTTGATCTTGGACAAGGAATCGGTGGGATGTGAAGGCCTGAGCAATGTCATTTACAAGTTGCTCAATGATCTTGCCAAGATAAAAAATTATGGCATGGGTGGCATTGAAGCCATAGTTCATGACTTCGATCTGCTGGGCCATGGATGAGACCGTGCCATTAAGACACTCAAGTTGGGCTTGATTGGCTCGAAGGAGGTCAACCAGAGTTAGAGGGGATGAAGTTAGGGTTAAGGTTGATATGGATGAAGTCCTCGACAGGGTTAGGAGGATGATGGTGAGAAGGGGTTGAAGCGGAAGGATCAGTAAGGTCTGGTTGTGGAGGAGGAGTAGAAGGTTTTGGATCGAGCTCCATATCAGTGTCTGAATCACTGGTAGAGGGAGAGGAAGGAAGAGAAGAAGCTTCAAGGAAAGATGGAGGAAATATTGATTCGGGAAGAAGGATAAAGTTTGGAGAAGGAAGGTCGAGAGGTCGAAGATGGAGCTAAGTTCAAAGATGAACTTATAGGTGGCAGAGGAGATGGATGGGAATAGAATTTGGTAAAGGTCACGAGAAAGAATGATGGGTTTGAGAAAGTAAGTGATAGGTGGGTACAGTTCTGATAGAAAGATACTTTCGTTAAGGAGAGAGGAGATGAGAGGGTCTAGAAATGATAAGGCTTCGGGCATGTGGTAGGATGAGGAAGAGGAGAAGGAAGGTACGATGGCAAGAGAGTGATCGGGGAGAAGAGAAGAAATTGGTTCAAAAGAGGATGAGGGAGGAGAAATAGGTTTGGCAACCATAGATTTCTTGTGAAGTCGGTGTTTCTTCTTCTTAGGAAGAGGTGAAGAAGGCTCCTCCTCAACAACAGTAGGGGTTGTTGAAGGAATGGGATAAGAGGGTTAAGAGGGCTCCTCCCCAACAACAGTAGGGACTATTGAAGAGGAAAGCGGTGGAGAAGTAGAAGAAACATGAGAAGTGGAAAGAGCATCGAAAGGAATGAAAGGTTCAGGGGGCTGAGCGGGTTTGGACTTATGTTTGCGAGGACGAAGGGGAGCAGATTCTGACTCAGCTTGAGTCTCTTCTGGCATGGGAGCAGGAGCAGAAGCAGGAGCAGTCAAAGGAGAACGCTTCTTTTTCTTGGCAGCAGCAGCGGTGGATGTAGGAGGAACAGGTACGGCGGTAGCAATGCTTGAAGAAGTCTGCTTCTTCTTCTTTGCAGCAGGCTCCTCCTCAACAACAGAGTGTTGTCTCTTGGATTTCTTGGAAGGAGGAGGAGGAACGAAGGTTCCTCAGCAGACTTGCGAGAGCAGCCTTCTCTCGCAGCATCCACTGTGGTCTCTGGATTGATCTTCAGAACCACTAGAGGAGAAGGATTGAGATCATGCACTGGAAGTTGAGGGGGAATCCCATGTTGATCAAGCCGCTCATTCCTCAGTTTGTGGGTCTGGTGATGAAAGTGTTGGTGAATTGAAAGGCCTTTGTCACCTTCTTGATTGCAAAATTCACCATGTTGGTGATGAAAGATTGGTTGTTGCGAAGAAGAGTGTTGATGAGCCGGACGAAAGGCCTCTTCTAGGAGATGGAAGCCTTGACAGCATCGATAGCATCACACAGAAGGTTGAAGATAATTTTGGCCCAGTTGAAGCATATGTTGAGAAGGACTGCTGTAGTGTATTCCAACTGGTCATTAGTCATGACATCATGATTGTCATTCTTGACAATCAAGCTCTTGTCGAAGAGGTGGCTAATGTAGTAGACATCATCTTTAAAGAATATGCACTTTATTTTGGTCTGTGGGTCCCTGGGGGTGTTCTCACCATGCATAGAGGACCAAGCCAAGTCCTTCTTAGCAGTAGTGAGCTTGGTAGGGCTGTCAAATTCTACACCAATAATCTTGGCGATGTGGGAGGCTATGATTGTGATGGAGATAGTATGAACGATACTAGAAATGGAAGTCTTGGCCTAGTTGATGGACACGCACTGATAGAATTCTTCAGCTAGAAGGTTGTTGTAGTCAGCGTCTCCGAGCATAAACAGCGGTAGAAGCCCAGATTGGTTGAGGTCATCAAAGACCTTGGCTACAGTAGCGTAAGCACGCACAAAGGGTGAATTAATGCACATGATTGGGTGGTACATGGAAGAAGGAAGCTTTGGAAGTAGAGCATGAGGAGTCGAAGATGTTGCAAGTGTCGCGACATCAGAAAAAGATGAAGTACCAACCTACAAAAATTTGAAAGAAAAATTAGATCAAATTTTTTGAAAGCATATGAAATTCTTAATCTAAGTAAGATGAAGAATTTGAGCCCAGAAATTTAAGAATTTCAACAGTCTTCTTGAGGAGAAGGTACATTATCAAATGAAATTTGCACAATAGACAGTAATACATAGAAATCAAACAAAAATCCTAAAATAAATATAGTAGGTAAGGAAGTGTAGACACCCCAATTTCGTACTCTTGTTTTATGACATGCCATAAAATATCAAGACCTGTTAAAAGGACTAACGAATGTCAGGTTACAGGGTGAAAAATGCGAAAGGACGGAAAAATTAACAAACATTGAAATACAGGGAGCGAAAGTGCCAAAAATAGAAGAAAAAAGTAAAGCAGGAGCGGCCATAGGCCAATCTGGGCACGGCGCCCAAAACCCCTCAGGCGGTGCCTAGATCAACCACAGGTAGTGCCCACAAGGCCCCTGTTCACTGTTGCAGTTTGCTTTTGGTGCAATTGCTTCAGCGCAAGGTATAAGTCATTAAAGCACGGAGGAAAATATAAGGATTTTCCTTCGCTGTTAAGGAATCCCAATCTCAGCCTATAAATACGAGGCTTCAGCAGTGCCCAACAACGAAGAATTTTAAGGAGATAGGCGAGAGCTGTTACGCTGTAAGTTTGCCATCCAAGCTCGAAGCTCCGTTAGGCTGCCAAAACCTTCCCTAAACACTAAAACTCTCTGGCTAAAGTGAACCCTAGCTACCCATCTAGGTTTTCGCCCTATTTCACCGATTCCAAAATCCCGAAAGAGCAGTTGCCCTGCCAAATCTAGACGTCAAAGCAAGTAGTTGCTCTACCCAATTTCAGACTCGAAGACAACAAAAATCAACTAAAAGCAAGCAGTCGTGCTGCCCGGATCTCGAGGCAAAAACAACTGAAAGAGAGAGCTACGTTGCCCGAAATCCAACAACAAAAAAAAGACTCCCTCTCCCTGAAGGATGGAGAGAGCACCCCCTAAAATCTACCAAAAAGAGAAGTTGGTCTGGGATAAAACCCACACGCTTTAAGAGGTAGGTACCTTAAAGTTATTTAAATATTTTGTCTATTAAAATAAGTGCTATTTAAATAATAATATATCACGAAATAAGTTGTTATAATGTTCAAATTTTGGGTATAAATAGAACTAAAATAAGCCGTTATTATGGCCAAATTTTTATAACTGCAACTCTAAAAGGAGGTTGTTGTAAGTTTCTTCATTTCTTTTATTATATATATATATATATATATATATATATATATATATATATATATATATATATAAATTGTTAAGTTTATAAAGAGAGCCTATTCAACCAAAAACCTATTTTGAGTCCGAAAGGGCGAGTTGGGTGCTTAATCCCTTCCCAACTTGTAACTTAGCCTCCAAACCTTTTACAAATATGGTATTTTTGGTTTTTTCTTCATTTATCCTTAAAATAAAGATGACGACTATATTATTTATATTTTGAGTCCACAATTGAGGCCGGACGTATCCCACGTGCTTGAAAGTTTTTGAAACCACCCGCTTTTCAGTAGCGGGGGAAAAAGGTCGAAAAACGAGGGAACTCATAGTGGTGACTCTCCTATGGACGTTGTTTTTATTTTAATAATAAAATAAAAATAGAAGGCTAGACTCAGTTTGTTTTTTTATGTATATATAATAAAAAATGTTTTTTTGGCTAAATATGTTCGTTCTATTTATTTAACAGTTTAAATATTGCATTTTTATACATCTGTATATATATGTGTAAGGGTAAAATAGGCAAGGCCTATTTTTACTTGTTTTCACCTTTTCTAGTCAAAATAGGATTTTAGGTTTGTTTGTGTTAATTTAGGACTTGTATATTGTTTTAGATTTAGTTTAGGTATTTTTTGTAGCAAAATCTTTCTCTAGATTTCGGCTACATTATTTTTGGTAACTAAATGTTGGCAAAAATCTTAGTCAAACCAAGTCTCTTGACTTTCATCAGGATTGGTAAGAAAATCTTACAAGTTTGGAAAGTTGTTGATTTTACCATTGAATAGCTAATCCTTTTCCTTGTAGAATATTGTCTCTTTTGTCGGTTGTTGTAGGGTTCGCTGTGTATATATTCTGGGCAAGGAAACGGGTCTTGATACAGAGCTTGAGAGAAAGAATCAAGGCAAGACATCTGAGAGCAGAAGGCATAAGATACAGAACCAGTTTTTTCCGAGACGTAAGATCATCATTCATCAAGGTCGCCAATGTTGCAACATTGACAAGAACATAACATCATTTTCTAGAAAACTGCTGTTTTGTGCTTCCTGTTTCGTATTTAAGGAAGCTGAGTTTGTTTTTCTTCCCACGTTTTATTTAACTGTTTTATGTGGGTTATTTGTTCTCCAAGATTCATTGTCTTGTGAGAATTTTTTGCTAGTGATTTCACTAAGATTTTTCGTGTAAAACATTATTATTTTTAGTGAAATTTGTGTGGCCTTGAGGCTTGGTCTACAAGTATTAAACTTGTAGATTGTTTTTGGTAAAAACTTGAGTTCAATCTTTCTGCTTTGTGTGTGCCGTGATAATTGCTAATTGATTCATTGTGATCTTCCGCCGCTATTATTTGTCGATTCATTGTAGCTACAATCAATCACGCCTACATTGGTAATCACATTGATCTCTTGAGAATCCGGCTATCACGTTCTTTCATTTGGTATCGAGCCTTCTCTTGATATCACTAAGAGTTGATTCTCGTTAAAGTCGTGATGGATTCTCGATGAGAACGTTGTTCGCCTCCTACTCTTACTAATGCTAATTACTCTATTTGAAAGTCAAGATGCGCATCTTCATCAAATCAATTGATGAGAGCGTGGCTTGCTTTGAATGGATGGAGTCCTCCCAAAACAACAGATTCGGATGGTGATGTCAAGGTCACCAAAGAATCTGAATGGACCAATGAAGATAGGAACACTGCATCCTTTAATTCAAAAGCCTTGTCTGCTATTTATAAAGCCTTAGATGCTAATACTTTTAGGGTGATAGCAAATTATGAATCTGCTAAAGATGTTTGGGAGGCCCTTCAGACCTTGTGTGAAGGACCTGCCAATGTTCGTGCTTCTAAGTTAAGAATGCTCACCACTCAATTTGAGAATACTAGAATGCATGAGTCTGAAGATATCATGACATATTATGGTAGACTTCTTGACTTATCTAATTCTGCACTTGCTTTAGGAGATCCTATTACTAATGAGCGTCTTGTTAGCAAGATGATGAGAACTTTGCCTGAAAGGTTCAATGTCAAGATATGTGCAATTGAAGAAGCACATGATATTGACAAGATGAGTTTTGAAAGACTGGCTGGTATTCTTCAAAACTTTGAACTGAACCTAAATGATCAAATAAAACAAAAAGGCAAAGGGGCTTCATCATCTTCTACACCCATTGTAAAAAATATTGCCATGCCTGCTCCTATTGATATCTCATGTGATTTGCTCGAAATTCAAAAGGATATTGATGAGTCTGATTTTGGAGAAGAATCTATTGCTCTATTGACTACCAAATTCAAAAAAAATTGAAAAATAAGAGTCAAAATAGAACTCCATCATCAAGCTCGAAAAACAATTTTAAACCTGATTCTGGAAAATTTGTTCCCAAAGAAAATTCTTTCCAAACTCCAGAAAAACCCTTCACAAACCCCTTTGCATCAAAATCATCCTACAATGGTAAGAACATTGATTATGTACAATGTAGAGAATGTCAAGGTTATGGTCACTATGCTAACCAATGTGCAAACACTTTAAGGAAAAAGGGTTTGAATTTTTCAAAGAACCCCGAGTGAGTGATGGAGAAGATCTAGGTGATCTTATCACTCTTAATGTTGTTTATGACTCTGAATCTGAAAGTACAGATTTTTCAGCCAATGTGACACCCAATGTAGCAACATCCGGAGTCACATCGGCAGATACAGTGAGTAGAAACAGGGACGAACTCTTCTGTTTTAATTCCACAATTCCAGAAGATGGTGGAGATACAGAGTCAGACTTGCTGGAAGGGTACAAGGAGCTGTACAAGGATTGGGAGAAACGAGCTCACCAAGTTACACTACTTGGTAAGGCAAATGAGCTGTTAAAAAAGGCAAATGAGGATAAAAAAGAGTGCATAATAAGGCTGGAAAGTTTGCTAAGCAAAAAGGATGTTGAGATTGAGGGGTTGAAGGAGCAGCTTACTCAAGCAAAAGAAACCATTGCCAAGTGGAATTCAAGCCAACATAAGGTGGATGAAATACGAATTCAGGAAGCACATCCAGGGCATGTATTGGTTTTGTTCCTAAGGTGTTTGTAAGAGAAGGAGAAGGTACGCCCGAACTAAGCAGATCGATCAAAATTTTCAAGAAACCGCTTCTTTGAAAAACCGAGAATAAGAAAGAAAAATTTTGTTTGTCACTTCGCCATAAGCTCGGTCACATACAACCCTTTTGTTTTCTCGAAAAGGCTATGTATGAGGATGAAATAAGACAGCCTTCTTGGGAAAAACTCGATGCAGATCGTAAACGCGATACCAATGCAAAGAACATTGGCAAATCACATTGAAGTCTCATCCGAAGGCTCATCGAAAAATCGCTTTTCAAAACCACCAACCTAAAATTGTTAAACAAATGTGGGTTCCCAAAACTTGCAATGACAAGTGTAAAGCCAAATATTGTGAGCCGTTTGATATATGTCCTGGTGCTACAATGTCAGATGATGAGGTGTGCAATGTTACTTTCACTTCATTAAAATCACATATTGCTGGATCTTGGTACTTTGACAATGGGTGCTCTAGACATATGACAGGTTCAGTTGAAAATTTGAAAGATTATGTGAGCATCAATGGTGGGTCGGTGACCTATGGTGGTGGTGCCAAAGGGAAAATAATTGGCAAAGGAACATTGAATGTTGAAGGCCTTCCGAATCTCACGAATGTTTACCATGTGGAAGGACTTAAAACAAACTTGATCAGTATAAGTCAATTGTGTGATGATGACCTTCAGGTAAGGTTTGACAAAAATTCTTGTGAAGTTTTTGATCAAACTAACAAATGTCTTCTGACAGGTACAAGGTCATCTGATAATTGTTACATGTTCAACAATAGCCAATCATGCCAAAAAGCTAGTCTTGATGTTACAGATCTTTGGCATCAGAAACTTGGACACATGAGTTTTCGTAAGCTCCATGAGCTTGTGAAGCATGATGCTGTTAAAGGATTACCAAATTTGGAAAAGAATTATTCAAAGGTATGTGGCCCCTGCCAAAAAGGTAAACAAACCAAGGCTCCTCATCTTCCCATAACACAATGCTCCACATCTAGGTGTCTAGAGATGATCCACACTGACCTCGTGGGTCCCATTGAGGTAGAGAGTTTAGGTAGGAAAAAATACACCTTTGTATGTGTGGATGACTTCTCTAGATACACTTGGGTGATATTCTTAAGAGAGAAGTCTGAAACTTTTGAGGCATTCAAAATTTGGTACACCCGTGTGATGAACTTGTATGATCTAAAGCTTATTAGAATTAGATCAGATCATGGCACGGAATATGAAAACTCATCCTTTTCTAATTATTGTGCCTCCAATGGTATCTCACATGAATTTTCTGCTCCCAAAACTCCACAACAAAATGGAGTGGCGGAAAGAAAGAATAGGACATTACAAGAGATGGCTAGGTGATGTTAACCTCAAAAAATTTGGCTAAAAGATTTTGGGTCAAGCCTTAAATACCGCTTGTCACATTGGAAATAGGGTTTTCTTAAGACCGTAGCACAATGACTCCATATGAAATTTTTCTTGGAAAGAAACCAACCTTAAAATACTTTCATGTTTTTGGTTGTGTATGCTACCTTCTCAATGATAGAGACCAACTTTCCAAGTTTGATTCTAAGAGTGATAAGTGTGTTTTCATGGGTTATTCTACAAATAGTCAAGCTTACGAGTTTTTAATCTACTGACTAAGACTATTATGGAATCCATGAACATTGTTTTTGATGATCTAACCGATCTTGGCCACAAAACTGTTGAAGAAGATGTTTCAGTGGATCCTTGATTTTGGAGATTTTGATCCGTAAACAAATCGAATCCAAGAATCCAACAGTGATCAAGCTGTGTTCAGCAGATTCGGCAAGACAGATGATGAGATTCAGATATCACCCAATGTGATTCCGAATGTAGCTACATCTAAGTCACATTGACGTAAAACCGTGCAAAGGTGAAACCGCCGAATGTATTCGAATCAGAAGATATTCACCAGTTGACCGAACAGAAATTGATATTCCAAGCAAGATCCGTAAAATCCATCCATTTTCTCAAATCATAGGTAATGTACATGTGATGGTGTGTCAACAAGAAGGAAAGGTAAAGTGGATTACAAGAAACTCGCATGCATGTCCACACTTGAATTTGATGAAATTCATGCTTCTTGTTTTGTTTCCACTATTGAACCCTAAAAATGTGCAAGAGGCTCTTAAGGATGAAAGTCGGATAAATGCCATGCAAGAGGAACTAGATCAATTCACAAAAATGATGTTTGGTATCTTGTTCCTAGACCCACTTCAATAAATGTTATTGGAACAAAATGGATTTTCAAAAACAAAACTAATGAAGTGGAGAGAAATAATAAGAAATAAAGCTAGACTTGTGGCTCAAGGGTATACATGTCGAGGGGGTGGATTTTGATGAAACCTTTGCCTCAGAGTCTATTGAGTCCATTCGCCTACTTCTTGCCATTGCTTGTTTTTGACATAACTCTTCAACAAATGGATGTGAAGAGTGCTTTCTTAAATGGCATTCTTGAAGAAGAAGTTTTCGTTGAACAACCAAAAGGCTTTGAGGACCCCCATAAACCCAGTCATGTGTTTAAACTGAAAAAGGCCTTGTATGGTCTCAAACAAGCTCCTAGAGCTTGGTATGGGAGGCTTACGCACCACCTTTTAAAAAGTGGGTTTAGAAGGAGAGGTGGATAAAACACTTTTTATTCAAAATCAAGACAAACACATTTTGATAGCTCAAATCTATGTTGATGACATTGTGTTTGATCCACCTCCAAGTCCCCGGAAAAGAGTTTGTTAACCGCATGACTTCCACATTGAGATGAGTATGGTTGGGGAGTTGACCTATTTTTTAGGAATTCAGATTAAACAATCACATGAAGGGATGTTCATATCTCAAGCCAAGTATGCTCTTAACTTGGTGAAGAAATTCAATCTTGAGAATGGAAAACATAAGAAAACCCCTATGGGTACATCCAATAAACTCAATAAAGATGAAAAATCAAAGTGTTGACCCTACCTTATATAGAAGTATGATTGGAAGTCTGTTGTACTTAACCGCCACCCGCCCGTATATTATGTACAAGGTGTGTTTGTGTGTTAGGTATCAAGCAAACCCCAAAGTCTCTCACTTGAAAGCGTGAAAAGAATAATTCGATATGTTGGTGAGACTTATGGCATGGGTTTGTGGTATACTAAGCACACAAACACCAATCTAGTTGGGTTTAGTGATGCCGACCGGGCCGGGCAAAGTAGATGACATGAGAAGCACATCCGTGGATGTTTTTATTTGGGAAATAATCCGATTTCATGGTTTAGTAAGAAACAAAATTGTGTAGCCCTATCAACAAATGAATCGAGTATATAGTCGCCAGTGGATGTACACAACTTTGTGGATGAAACAAATGATCAAGGATTATGGTTTACACAAGAATATATTAACCATGTATTGTGACAACACAAGTGCTATAAGCATAGCTAAAAATCCTGCTCAACACTCTAGAACTAAGCACATAGACATAAGACACCATTTCATTAGAGACTTGGTTGAACAAGGCATGTTCAGATTGAACATGTGGGAACGTAAAACCAATTGGCCGATATTTTCACAAAGAGTCTAGATTTTGAGAGATTCATAAATCTTAGAAATCTCTCTGTATGTGTGCCATGTAATCCCTCACTTGTTATTAGTAATAAAATAAAAAAAATAATTAGGCATCTTGCATTGTTTTTGGGGGCACACTAGTTTCACTCTATGTTTTAGTACCTTGTTTGATGTTTTGTTATACATTCAATATGTACTGTGATTTTCTTGTTCAATTCTCCTCACCATCTCCCTAAAAAGTTGTATTGAACTTAAAAATTTTAAACCACAAAGGAAAGAGCTACCTTTTGAAATTTTTGGGATGCCGCAATTTGTCAATGTACTATGGAGCTTAGGCTTTCAGGGTTGATCTTGACTAAATTGACTCCCTTAATTGACAAAGTGTGAAAAAGAGCTACCTACGGACAAGGTGTGGCATCTATCTTTGGAACCGTGAATCCTCGGATTTCATGGGTTGATCAATAAGTTGTTGCCTTGGTAAATAGTGTGAAAGGTTCCTAGTGGTTTATGT
>CM028384.1:40739150-40774874 GCA_013146195.2 Codonopsis lanceolata | reverse complement strand
AAGTATTCTCCCAAACTCCCAAACATATATCCTTATGATTCTAACATTTCATATTATCCAAAATCATCCTCCAAAATTATTCATATAATCAGCAAAACCATTTACTACACATTCATCATATCAAACCCTAGGGTTTCTAGGGGATTAAATGCTCATCCAAGTCCAAAATCACAATTGAAGCTTAATGTAATATACTTCAAAAAGCATCCTACTTATGCCTCTACCAAGTTCACCCAACAAAAGTTCAAAATAAAAGAATAAAACATGCTTGTGCACTACTTGACCTCAAATAGCAATCATCTTTTCTTAATAAAAATGGAAATCGGATCGGTGAAGTTGCCTCGCCGAATACATCAAGAATCCAAGTTTGGTGGTCATCCAACGGTTGGATCTTCAAGGATTTGAGGAGAAGACCTGGCTTCAAGCTTCCATGGTCTCCCAACTCACTCTCACTCATACGGTTTAGAAGAAGGGTGGAAGTGAGAGGAATGGCTGAATTTGTGGAGGAATTAGCTTTTATACTTCCACAACTAAAGGGGCATAAATGAGATTTCCGTGGGTACAATTAGTGTGTTTAAGTTTAATCAATCCTTAATCAACCCTTAATCCACTCCCCCAACATGTTAGGACACTCTTAGGACTTAGTATGAGGGTTAGGAAGGGTTTAGAGGGGGTTTAGTGGGGTAGAATAGGAATGAACATCAAAAATCAAAAACGAGGGACAAGCTGCCACTGCTTACGTACTCGCGTAGCTACTGATATTCCATTGCGGCGTCAACTGCGATGGCTCAGTTTGAACACCGCTCGGCGAACAGCCGCGATTTCTTCTCCTGCCACTCTGTAAATGTCCTAAGTAGAAGCCTTAAAAACCCCAAACCAAACAAAAATTTTCTCGAAGGTTTCTCGATCAAACAAATCAGCCGGCGTACCAAAAATCGGTCGTGCTTGTATAACGGATGAAATTACACAAAACAAACTATCGATTGGCAGACGAACAAGCATAATTACTTGTTTTAAAGCATGTTAAAGACTAATGAAATGTACCAAACACATACCCAATTTTACACCAAACTAAGTGTAAGGAAAATACGGCGATACGTTAACAAAGCGCGATCGGAAATCAAACTTTTGACTGCGACCTATACTTTGAGCGTCGTGACCACATGTAAACTTTATAAAAGCGATTATAAACACTTCAAGGGGCTATAGAATAGGACTGAATGTCACTTTCAGATGATGAACAGATAGGAGAAAATAACTCAGCCGAGAGCCTTCACACGGCTCAATCTCAAGCGATAAGGAGAATTGCTATCCTCGAGCGTCAAAATATCATAAGACTTAAAAATACATCCAACTAGAGTCTTAATACATCTAAACATTTTAATCAATCATCATGTAAAGATCTAGGACCAGATCGGGGTCGAGGAACATAAACGCGAGTAAACTCTCAATCGCTGTCGCATTTCGACTATCGTCGAGTTACGACTTGTGACTTTAGCAAGTCAACAACCAAATGACATCTCTTAAAAGTGTTTTGGTCTTAGTGTGACCTCTCATACACATCTATACTCTCTCTAAATCAAATAAGCCATAAACCAAGGAAGAAATCACGCGTTAGGCGCACGCAATTCAAGCTAACTAAGAAGAATCGGGTCTCACATCCTCTCCCCCACTTAAAAAGAATTCGGTCCCCGAATTCTAAACCGTATAAAAACCAACGCTAGGTCATCACCCAACATCAAATACCCAGACACACTACGATGTCACTCAATCCTCGAGTGAACACTCGATGCTCAAAACCATAAACCCACTCTCTCGAGTCTACTATCACAATAACCAAACCAGTAGTCGGAAATCAAACTACCAAAAATCTCACATTCACAAGTTAAAAAATTTCCAATAACCATATTACCAAACGCTTATGATTGGAAAATAACTTGACTCGTACATGAGTCGCAAAAGCACACATAAATTCCATTACTAATTAATTAACCATGTGAATTCCAAATGTGTCACCAAAGCACATTCAAAGGCATTATAAACATAAATCTCCCAAAACTATTTGCTTCGGAGCTACAACATAAAATATTAATACAAGGATTCTAAATCATATGAAGTAAAGATTGCCGATAGAGCAATTCGCAAACTTAAGGAAGAGTGTTCCACAACACACTTCTAAAACAAGTAAGTTAACATTCATGATCATGCAATGCCATACTTGCAATGTCCGAATCATAGAAAATGCACATAAGAGTACATAATAGCATTAAATGAAAATTCATTCCATTTCTTTTCCTTTTCTTTTGGTAAGAGGTTTGAGTCAATTTCTAACCTACTTTCTACCAATCCTAGTCCACCAACGAACCTCTTTTTGATCACCAATTTAGGTACCGGCTAAATTGGATTTCAAAAGCTTTCGTTGCAAGGATGCGAAGGGTTATGAGAAAATCTTAAGCATCCTTCCCTACTGTCTCACATAATCATGCAACAGTGTAATCATGGTATATTCATAAAGCAATGATAATCAAGATTCTATCATGCAATACTCTAAACAAGTTACATTGCTTACTAATGCATATAAGCATGTTCATACTCAAATACAACTATTCCTGTTAGACATATTTATTACTCTTGTAAACCATGTCTTTTCTTTTAACGAGTGCATCTACCATGCATGCTCACATAAAAGTCATATGTTAATTCCCATCACAAATACAATACATGTGTTAATACTAGTCATGTTTATACTCTACATACAACGTGTACATTTCACCCATAAATTAATCCTCAAGCGAATGATAAGATTCCTATCTTTAGCATTGCTACATGTATACACACATATCATGCAAACGTGATATACAATTACCAAGTATCCTCATACTTTAACTCATATACTTCATGTAGTTCACACAATTCATGTAACTCATATAATCCTTGTAGTTCATATAACTCTTAGCCATGCATCGACACAATCAAGCAATTACTATGTTATGTGTAATTACTAATCCAATCATATATTCTCATAAAGTTCCATCGTGCTAATTTTCTATACAATGGTAATTCTAACAAATTACAAGGTTTGTATATCCACTATACTAAGCCTAACAACATTTTCATAACGAATCCAAGGAAAAGAGGTAATATTCGCTCTAGCACCCTCAATCATCAAAACTCCATAAAGTCTATCATTACTTTAACCCAAAAATCTCGCCTTCAATAAAACACACACGAAATACCTCTCGTGACAACGACATTCTACTAGTCGCAATAAAGCGGTATACCGATCCGTAATAATCTTAACGCATCCCATAACCACCAAGTTATCACCGATGCGATTGGCGTACCCTACTTGCATAAAAATCACACAATAGCGTATAATTATTTTACTTACATAATTACACCGTTTGAACACCGCTCGGCAAACGACGCGATTTCTTCTCCCTGCCACTTTCTGTAAATGTCCTAAGTAGAAGCCTTAAAAACCCCAAACCAAACAAAAATTTTCTCAAGGGTTTCTCGATCAAACAAATCAGGCGTACCAAAATCGAATCGTTGTATAGCGGATGAAATTACACAAAACAAACTAACGATCGAAACAAATTGACGAACAAGCATAATTACTTGTTTTAAAGCATGTTAAAAGACTAATGAAATGTACCAAACACATACCCAATTTTACACCAAAACTAAGTGTAAGGAAAATACGAAAAGCGATACGTTAACAAAAGCGAATCGCGAATCAAACATTTGACGACGACTATACTTTGAACGTCCGTGACCACATGTAAACTTTATAAAAACGATTATAAACACTTCAAAGGGCTATAGAATAGGACTGAATGTCACTCAGATGATGAACAACAGATAGGAGAAAATAACTCCCGAAAGACGAGACGCTCACACGGCTCAATCTCAAACTACGCGATAAGGAGAATTGCTATCCTCGAAGCGTCAAAATATCGCAAGACTTAAGAAATACATCCAACTAGAAGTCTTAATACATCTAAACATTTTAATCAATCATCATGTAAAGATCTAGGACCAGATCGAGGTCAGGAACATAAAACACGAGTAAACTCTCAATCGCGTCGCATTTCGACTATCGCCGAAAGTTACTTGTGACTTTAGCAAGTCAACAACCAAATGGCATCTCTTAAAAGTGTTTTGGTCTTAGTGTGACCTCTCATACACATCTATACTCTCTCAGAAATCAAATAAGCCATAAACCAAGGAAGAAATGCGAGCGTTGCACGCAATTCAAGCTAACCGGGAATCGGGGTCTCACAACGTCGATATCTACGAGAGGGATATCGAGGGCACATAAGGGTTTTGCACGTGTTTTTGCAGGAGCGACACGCGCGGAGGAATTTTGGTAATGGTATCATGTCCCTTATATATATGAATTGTTTCACAAGTGCTTAAGTGAATAACGTGCTTGGTGAATTTGGATATGATATGATGTTTGTTTTGATTCCTTACATGTTATACTTAATAGATAACATATTGATTAATGTTGTTAAGCATATATGCTATCACATGAATATTATGGGAATGTTGTTTTATGCCAAAGGTATAAATTATTATTGTTAAGACTAAAATGCCTTGACATGGATTTGTGATGAGATGTTATACTTTAATGATAGCATATTTATTTAATGTTGAGCATGAATGCCATAACATGATTTTTTATAAGGTTATTTCATGACGATAGCATGATATAATTTATGATTGAGCATTATGCCATGGTAGGAAGTTATGGTTAGTAACTTACTAAGTCATTGTGACTTACTTTTATCTGTTGGTTGTTTTTCCCTAGATCCGAGTCGCACGAGCGGATCCAAGTAAATCGAGGAGGTTGCGTTGATAAAGAATTCTTTTGGCAGGTTGCTACATAGATGTTTATTTTGTTTTTGGTGAGGTCGTTGGGAAGATGAAGTTATGTAAACTTCATTATTGGGTAGCAAACCTTAATGTGATTGTAATGTTGTAATTATGTCGTTAACTTATTCTTTTGGTAGCCGACAAGTAGAAGTCGTGCTTGATGTATATTGGTAGTTAAACTTCCATATATTTTCTGGTTGTTAGTACTTATAATTGTTAGTACTCATGTTGTTGGTAGCCGACTGGTTTTAGTCGCGCTTGGTTAATTGGTAATTATGTTTTAGCATGTTATATTGCTAGTTAAATATTATGTTTGTTCTCCGGCATGTTTTTAGCCGTTGAGTTGTTAAACTAGAGTCTTAGACTTAGTGTAATGTTGGGTTCCGGCCGTAGTTTCGCCGATGACTTGGTTTATATTGTGCTATATTTGAATTGCATAACAGGGAGTTTGTTCTACGTGCCCAATGTTGCGGCACGCGAGTCGAATTTTTGGACCGAGAGATTAATTATCTCTTTGGTTGTTTTAGTTTGAGCTTGTTAGCTCGGGCGCCACTATTTTATTTCATTTAGCTTCCGCATGTGTTTTGAGTTGTCGGTGTATCGCCGTTATGGCCCTACCCATTATTTGCTACTTGTTGTTGTTATTTGTTTCGCTGACGGCACGACCTTGGGATTTCATCTTGGGATCCGGGTTGGGTCGTCACAGTTGGTATCAGAGCTATGATTATAAATTTAGCTTTCAACCGGGATAGGTTCCTTGGCTTGGGGGTTGGTTTGTGTGATAGATTTATTTTATTTAACGCCGAGTGTTATTGTAGGTTTAATGGTGGATACTAGAGCAGGAGCTAGTTCCGGAGGTGGCACTGGTAAAGGTGCTGGTAGAGGTATTGGCGTGGCGTAAATGCTAACGATAACCGTCAACGTAATATCCTCCACCGCGAACACCGTAAGAGCAAGATGAGGCGATGGCAAATATGTATCGTGGCATGCTTGATTTGATGAATGAGATGAATCAAAGAGGTTTTGCAGAGTGGTGCAACAAGGAGGACCACGGCAGAGCCACTACGAACCACGTGTAGAGAGGCCGAGGCGTGAGGCTAGACATAATGATAATTCTATGCTTGAAAGATTTGTGAAGTTAAAGCCGAGGCGCTTTAATGGAGAGCCGGACGCCGCAAAAGCCGAGCTTTGATTGAACACTTGAGAAAATATTTGCACCATTGTTGCGATGATGAACGTAAAGTTGTATTAGCCGTGTTCAAGCTTGAGGGTGCCGCAGCACCGTGGCGTGTGCCGAGAGAGAGTTGGGAACCGCATAGAGTCCCACGATATGGCCTAATTTCGCTCGAGAGTTCCGAGCCTTCTATGTAAATGAAGTGGTTCGGAGAAAAGAGAGAAAGAATTTCGATTTGGTGGGGGAGTATGACGCTTCACAAGATTCGCCGCATTCACGAGTTGGCTCATCGCACACATTTGATTCCGATGAGGCAAGGAGGACACGTAAATTTGTTAAGGGTCGAGGACGGAGTTCAGAAAACAACTTCTTTCTCATCGTGAGTACAGTGAAGGCCGTTGATAGAGCCTACATTATTGAGAGAGACATTGATGAGCACCGCATTATGCCTATTTCGGGTTCTTCTCGCAGCCTCTAAGCAATCTTTCTCAAGGCGGAGTCATGGATCGTAACTGGAATTTTAGTGGAGGCAATGATCGCAAGAAAGGAAGTGGAAAATCTCATTATGAAGGACATGCGAAGAGTCGCCTAGTAGCAAGGGAGCTAGTACTACATCTACTCGTAGGATCGTAGTGTGGCATTGGTTTGCTCTTATTGTTCCAAGATTGGGCATACGTAAGATAGGTGCCGGAGTAAGAATGGAGCACCAATGGAGTGTTACTACTCGTGGAGTTTCCGGCATATGAAGAAGGATTGTCCTAAATCAAGAATAATCAGAGGTTCCAGACTACGGCTTGGGACAAAGAGAGACAGCGATGGAAAAGCTAAGGTGCAGGTCGCGTATTTGCTCTTGATCGAGAGAGAGGTGTACCGAGTCTACGAGTGATTGGAGGTACCGCTTTCTATTTCTAATGAGGCTCGTGTACTTATAGACCCAGGGTCATCGCATTCTTATGTTGCATCACATTTCGTTGACAAGCTATGTGTTATGCCTCAGTCTTTACCATATGTGCTTGAAGTATCTACCCCTCTTGGGGAATGTTTGTTGGCTTCAGATATTTATAGAGCATGCGATGTACTTGTGGATAAACATGTGTTGCATGCGGATTTGGTGGTGTTACCACTTCGTGATTTTGATGTTATTCTTGGTATGGATTGGTTGAGCACATATCATGCATTGGTGGATTGCCTTAGTAAAAGAGTCACTTTTGCTTTGCCCTCATGGCGCTCCTAACTTTGTATTTTGGGAGATAATGCACCTAGTGGGTTACGCTGCCATTTCTGCGCTTAAGGCTAGGAAACCGCTGTTGTCGCGTGGGTGCACAGGTATCTTGCTTGCGTAGTGGACAAGCCGGTTTCTTCTTCTAATCTTGAAGATGTGCCAGTTGTGTGTGAGTTCCCAGATGTTTTCTCAAAAGATTTTGGGATGCCTCCAGATAGAGAGATTGAATTTTGCATTGAGTTGTTGCCGGGGACTACACCAATTTCGAAGGCGCCGTATAGAATGGCACCTATGGAATTAAAGGAGTTGAAGATTCAGTTACAAGAGCTCCTTGACATTGGCTTTATCAAGCCAAGTGTATCGCCTGGGGTGCACCATTATTTGTGAGGAAGAAAGATGGGAGCCGAGATTGTGCATCGATTATCGGAGTTGAACAAGGCAACGATCAAGAACAAGTATCCATTGCCTCATATAGATGACTTGTTTGATCAATTGCAAGGATCGGTGGTCTATTCCAAACTTGACTTGAGATTTGGGTACCATCAGTTGAAGGTTAGAGCCGAAGATGTTCCGAAAACGGCTTTTCGCACGAGGTATGGGCATTATGAATTTATGGTGATGCCATTCGGGTTGACTAATGCGCCGGCGGTGTTCATGGATTTAATGAACCGGGTATTTCATAATTTTCTTGATTGCTTCGTGGTGGTTTTCATAGACGACATCCTTGTGTATTCTAAGTCTCGGGATGAGCATGCACAACATTTGCGGATGGTTTTGTCTATTCTTCGGGAGAGGCAACTCTACGCCAAGTTTAGCAAGTGTGCTTTTTGGCTAGAGGAGGTTTCATTTTGGGGGCACGTTGTTTCTAGTGCCGGATAGCGTGGATCCTTCCAAGGTTGAAGCAAGAATGAATTGGAGGAGACCCACCACGCCATCGAGGTACGGAGTTTCTTGGGGCTAGCCGGTTATTATCGGAGATTCATAAAGGGATTTTCGAAGATTGCTACGCCTATGACGAATTTGACTCAAAAGAAGACCGCATTTGTATGGAGTGATAAATGTGAAGAAAGCTTCCAAGAGTTGAAGAAAAGGTTGACTACGGCACTAGTATTAGCATTGCCTAGCGGAGGTGATAATTTTGTTGTTTATAGTGATGCCTCGAAAGAAGGATTGGGATGTGTGCTTATGCAAAATGGGAAAGTGATTGCTTATGCTTCAAGGAAGTTGTCTCCGTATGAGATGAATTATCCTACGCATGATCTTGAGCTCGTGGCGATTATATTTGCTTTGCACAAGTGGAAGCATTATTTGTATGGTTCGAAGTTTGAGATTTTCACGGACCACAAGAGTTTGAAATATCTCTTCTCTTAGAAAGAGTTGAACATGAGACAGTGGAGATGGATGGAGAAATTGAAGGATCACGATTGCACTATATTGTATCATCCGGGGAAGGCGAACGTAGTCGCAGATGCTTTGAGTAGAAAAGTACACTTGTCATGTTTGATGATGCGGGAATGGAAAATGTTGGAGGATGTCCGTGAGTGGAATCCTAGCGAGGTAAATCATGGAGTATTATTTGCTAGTGTGCGGGCTATTCCAGCTTTATTGGAGAGAATTAAGGAGACTCAGAAGAAAGATCCAGAGTTGGTGAAAATTATTGATGGTTTGAGTGAGAATAAGGAGAATGAGTTCGCGATGAACCAAGATGGTATTTTAACATTTAAGGGTAGAGTTTGTGTTCCTTCAGTTGAAGATGTAAAACGGCTTGTGTTGGATGAGGCTCACAAAGCAAAGTATACTATCCATCCGGGGAGTACGAAAATGTATAGAGATTTGAAGAAACAATTTTGGTGGAGTGGCATGAAGCGACAAATAGCAGATTATGTGTCGAGGTGTCTCACTTGTCGCCAGTGAAGGCGAACATCAAAGACCTGCGGGTTGTTACTTGGATATTCCGAGTGGAAATGGGAACATGTTACGATGGACTTTGTTTCGATTTCCACGCACTCAGAGGTTTTGATGCTGTTTGGGTTGTGGTTGATCGGCTCACGAAGTCGGCTCATTTTATTCCGATTGCTATGACTTATTCTTTGAGTCAGTTAGCGGCGTTGTATGTGCAGGAGATTGTTAGATTGCACGGGGTTCCAGTTAGTATTGTTTCGGACCGGGATCCGAGGTTTACATCGAGGTTTTGGCAGGCTTTGCAAGAAGCTTTGGGGACCAAGTTGAATTTTAGCACAGCTTTTCACCCTCAGTCAGACGGACAGTCCGAGAGGACAATTCAGATACTTGAGGATATGTTGCGGGCATGTACGATTGATTTTAAGGGGAGTTGGGATACACATCTTCCTTTGGCGGAGTTTGCGTACAACAATAGTTACCAATCGAGCATCGAGATGGCACCGTATGAGGCTCTTTATGGGAGGAAGTGTAGATCTCCTATTTGCTGGGACGAGGTCGGAGAAGCAAAATTATGGGGTTCCGAGATTGTTCAGCAGTCAGTTGAGAGTGTGAAAATAATTCGAGATAGATTGCTCACCGCTCAAAGTCGACAGAAAAGCTACGCGGATAATAGAAGGAGAGATTTGGAGTTTCAGGTTGGAGACTTTGTGTTTCTTAAGGTATCGCCTAGAAGGGGTACCAAGAGATTTGGAAAGAAAGGGAAATTATCACCGAGGTTCGTTGGACCTTTTGAGATTCTGGAGCGAGTTGGGAGTTTGGCATACGTGGTGGCTTTACCGCCTTTGTCGACATCCATAATGTATTTCATGTGTCTATGCTTCGGAAATATCTCAAGGATGATTCCCATGTTCTCGAGTATGAGGAGATTACTTTTCAGCCGGACTTGTCTTATGTGGAGCTGCCGGTGAAGATACTTGACACGAAAGAGCAAGTTTTGAGGAGCAAGGGAATTCCATTGGTGAAAGTCCTTTGGAAGAATCACGAGATCGAGGAAGCAACTTGGGAGACCGAGTTGGAGATGCGAGAGAAATATCCTCATTTGTTTGATGACTACGGTAAGAATTTAGGGGCTAAATTCCTTAAAGTAGGGGAGAATGTAAAACCCTGATTTATTGCTTGCTTGTGTTATGCATGAGTTCATACACTTATAATCATCATGAATATGTTCATTTAGCTCCCGTGTATGTTTAGAGTCAATAGCATGATCATTGACGTTGTTTGAGATGCACGTATGCATTTTTCTTTCGCGAGATGCGTTGAATCTCGGGTTTATGTTTTATGTGATTAACACATGGATAATTGTTAGAAGGCATTTATAACATCATTAACATGCCTTGGATATTGGTTAGATGCTTGTTGCATTGTCGGTTTGGTTGCTAGTTTGATTCTAGCGTTAACCCTTCTCAGTTTGACTTTTTCGGTTGTCGTGGGAGAGTTCTCGCCTTGAGTTCTTGGCCTTGTTTTGTTGAGGTTTGAGACTTGATTACTTTGGTTATGATTTGGAGGACATTAAGGTTGATTTGTAGACCATTTTTGGCTTGGAAGGACTCGAGTATGCATGCGGGGGAGTCCGGGACCGAACAAGGAAACCAGAAAACTTGGAATGCTGAAATACCAAGTGATGCGGTCGCATCACCTAGCAGCCAAGCGACCGCAAGGGTCCCTGGGGTAGAATTACGGGATTTTTGTTCTTTTTATGCGCTGTCCGAAATTTAGCCAATTAAACTCAATCTAAACCTAGCCTAAACCCACTTACTTAGCCTAATCTTGATCCTAAACATCTATTAGGAGATTAAGGGTTAATTAGTGGCTTGATTAGTGAATTAATCCCCCATATATAAATGAAATCAGCCGCACTCTTTCATTCAGTTCGGCCAGTTTGCGACTTCTTCCTTGCGTTTCCTGCGACCACTTCAGCCAAGACGTGGGGAAGAGCTTGAGAGGAGGTGATTCTAGGGTTTCAAAGGGGCTGAGCTTGGAAGCCATAGCTGGGAGTCTTCTTCTCCATCTAACCCGCAAGATTGAAGAGAGTGGAGTGAGAAGAACGACTTCATCCCTTGATTTCGAATTGGGCAGTTTGTGAGGGCCGAAATTAGTAAGTTTCTACCTCTCTTCCTTTGATTCTTGGCCTCCATTGACCCTAGGGAAACAACCATGTGTGCTATTTGAGGTCAATGGAAGCCATTGTTAGGGTTGTAGAAGAAGCATGAACCCTAGGTTTTCCAATTGAATGATAGAACTTGATTTGCCTATGTGAGACCATGATATATGTGAAATTCATGTTCTAACTAGTCTATTGAACTTGATTATGTTGATTTTCCATGGGTATTGATGTTGGTTTGGTTGAGATACTTGGAGGGTGCCTTGCCCTAATTTTGTTTTAGCTTGCAATTTATTGATGTGAGCTTGATTAATATGTTCTATATGCTTAATGGAGTATATTAAACCATGTTGTAAATTTTAATCATGATTTGAAGGTTATGATTGGTATGATGACTTGGATGAAATTATGCATAAGATGGCTAATTTATTCTAAGTTGCATTGTTAATCATTTTGTTGGGTTTATATGATTTTATTGAACATTGGGATTATGGTTTTGGCGATAGTTATGAATATAGGGGATGATGAAGCCTAAGCTTCTATTCCTTGAATTTTCGGAAAACTTAGATTGAACTCAACGGAGTTAACCTTTGGGTTAGTATGAATCCTAGGAACTATAATTTTAAGTCCTACGGAATTTTGGGTAGAATTCATGGAGGTCGAGCCTCCAAGAAGTTTTGAAGTGTGTGAAGCACACTTGATTATGAGAGCTTATATGATTCTCGGTTGTGATGTTTATGCTAGTTGTGGATGAATTGCATGACTAGTTTGATGGTAGAGTGTTTACCTACTTGTTTTGAGCATATGAGTATATATTACTTGTGCTTGGGTTTTGAGTCCAGCTGGCGTCGGTCTGTTGAGTCTTTGGTGGGACGATACATCGTCTTCACGAATTGTGGGATTCGTGATCGCGATGGATCGCCGTGCCGGGTTTGCACACACCCCTCCATCGATGGCCACGGTGGGGAAGTAGTTTATCTTAGTTGTAGTAATACACATGACTTTGATAACTATGGAACTCGAGCGGAGACTGTCTCGGGGACGTCGATATCTACGAGAGGGATATCGAGGGCACATAAGGGTTTTGCACGTGTTTTTGCAGGAGCGACACGCGCGGAGGAATTTTGGTAATGGTATCATGTCCCTTATATATATGAATTGTTTCACAAGTGCTTAAGTGAATAACGTGCTTGGTGAATTTGGATATGATATGATGTTTGTTTTGGTTCCTTACATGTTATACTTAATAGATAACATATTGATTAATGTTGTTAAGCATATATGCTATCACATGAATATTATGGGAATGTTGTTTTATGCCAAAGGTATAAATTATTATTGTTAAGACTAAAATGCCTTGACATGGATTTGTGATGAGATGTTATACTTTAATGATAGCATATTTATTTAATGTTGAGCATGAATGCCATAACATGATTTTTTATAAGGTTATTTCATGACGATAGCATGATATAATTTATGATTGAGCATTATGCCATGGTAGGAAGTTATGGTTAGTAACTTACTAAGTCATTGTGACTTACTTTTATCTGTTGGTTGTTTTTCCCTAGATCCGAGTCGCACGAGCGGATCCAAGTAAATCGAGGAGGTTGCGTTGATAAAGAATTCTTTTGGCAGGTTGCTACATAGATGTTTATTTTGTTTTTGGTGAGGTCGTTGGGAAGATGAAGTTATGTAAACTTCATTATTGGGTAGCAAACCTTAATGTGATTGTAATGTTGTAATTATGTCCACTACAAAAAAAAGCAGTTTTTGGGACCCCAATATTTAAGTCGCTTGTGACAATGGACCCTAATAACTAGTAGCTTTTTTTTAGACCGAAAGCTTATCAGCGTACCTAATACTCATTTTAGTTTGCCGAGCAAAATAAAAATTTCAGAAATCTCCCTCCTAAATTTCCCCCCAAGTTTCTTTGGTTCTCGAAGTCTAATTACAACCCGTATCCCTTTCTCTCTCCAAAACTTTCGCCCTTTCTCCCTCCCCCCAGCTGCTCATATCCAAAATTGATACTATCCGACTCTTTTTCTCTCTCAAAACTGTCGCTCTCTAGGTTTGTGAGATGGTGAAACGCAATCGAAGGATGGAGAAAGTTAAGCTACTTGATTTTGAAAAAGTTTTGTTGGCTTGATTAGGTTATCAATTTTTGAGGTAAAAATTTCTTCATCCAAACCTATAATCTAGGGTTTAAAGGTGTTATGAACAAATCTAATATGTTTGATTGTTCTAGAACTATTGTTAAACTATTCTAGGGTTTTGTTTTACTTACCAGTTCGTATTATTTAATTAGGGCTCAATTTTGTGGATTTTGTAGTTATGCTTGAATCTATAAATCCTTCCTTGTTATTAGACATTTGATTGGATGTTTTGAAGAAATGATTGGTGAGGTTAAGATTAACAATAACCCACTTGAAATTTATGCCTTGTAACGTGATCGACTTGACACATATGATGTTCTAATTCAATTTGGGTTGCTTAATACTGTTGTGTAATTCAAAATGGTTTGACATACATGTTTTGTCTTTCATATAACTTATTATTGCCTAAGCAGGAACTTTTCCTTAGCTATTTTACTTAACTAATGCACCTTAACTTTTTGTTTCAATTCTGTATATATATCATTTTATTGATTAGACGGTATACTTTTGTTATGTTAGCTAAATTTTGCAACTGATTTTGACAAAAGAGTTGCACTTTTCGCTTTGGTTCGTCCAAAATAAGGGTAACATTTCATTTCTAAAATTTAAGCTTCAAATATTCATCCAAGTGATTAAAGAGTCATTTAGTGTATCTTTGTGTAAGTTGATTGACTAGAAAATTGTTGAGATGATTATATATCAAGAAATAGGGGAAATCATTTTATAATGGTTGTTAAAGTAAAATTTCATTAGACTATGTTAAAAACCTAATGAAAACGGGTTAAAATTTGGCTACCTAGAAATGATATGTGTCAAGTCAATCTTATGGTACTCATCTCTACGCTAATCTTATAGCATTACAAATATGAATGAGATTTTTTTCTTTGGGAATATTTTGCATTATAAAGTTCTAGCAACTAATTAGTGGCGAACATATTTGAGATTTTTTTAATTCTCTCGATCGTGGATTGATTTAATTTTGCATTGGAAATATTTTGGAAGATTCATTTTGTGGATAATTTGATGTTAAATCTAATATACATCATCTTTTCTAGCATTTAACTGATTTGAGGATCTCATTTACTGGATCAATTTTATAGCATTATTGAGGTTAAATTCTTGTTCTGTAATCAAGTAAACAGTTATTTGGTTAGGTGACAGTAAGGTTGAAAGAACCATGGGGGAGTTAGGTAGTGTTGATTTTAGTGGGGTGGTTTTCAGCACATGTCACCAACTAAGACACATGTACATTATGAGCTAATTAAATGGAAAATTTAGTTGTTACATTGAAAGGATTCGGAGGAATTCGACCGCTAATCGAGTTATTGTTCAAATGCCTACAGTAGCAAAGATAGGTAAAAATGTCAAGGAAAGGAAAGGAAAAAAAATAACAAGGAAAGGAAAACAAAGGAATTATGCGAGTTAGAGGCAACGTTTACGTTCAAGATCTAGTCAGATATTTCTAACACTCTTCAAGTTGGAAAATGATTTGGCTATTGGACCTAATATCTGGTCCTCGTTGACATGTAGTCTGGTTCTAAAAAAAATGAATGTGCCAATAAATGGGCTTTAGTTCATGCCTAGATTTGCATTGTGCATTTACTTAATTTTTGCACTCAAGTTGGCGATTTGTACTAATAATGCTTTTTATTATCGTTACTGTAATTTGTTTAATCTTTGATCAAAAGAATGATGTCTTATGTAGTTTTAATATTGTTGGTTCTCTATTCGATATACCTAGTCTTGCAACACTTTGTGTGGATACTGTGTATACTGGAACAAGAGTATCTATAGGATTTTGACCATCTGTTCTTATCCCAAAAAAAGAGAAGGAAAAGGATTTGAGGAACTTATGGTCTGACACCAAGGTATATGCCTCGTGTCAAAGGCCTGACATTGGGTTGACATTCATGCTGCACTTTATTGAGGAAGGAAGGGATGATTAGACTCCTAAAGAATGCATTGCTGCTCTGTGTTGTTTGGGGTGGGGTCAGGGTGGTGGTGGTGGCTAGGACAATACTATGTCTGATAATCCCTCCAGAATAAACTGGTTGAAATAGGACCTCAATTTTTTGGTTGATTCGTTATCTCTTCCACACGGTGCTCAATTTTTTGAATTGTATGGGCAAATATTCAGCCAGCATGCACCTTGTAGATGGTTCGCAAGAGAGAGAGTGAATCTTGTTGGTGAGGATGTTTCTTTTGGAGGAAGGGTGACCCTAGTCACACTTGTAGAATGGCCAAACTCTCTAGTCAAATCAAGTATCAATTGGTCTCTGAGGGCTTCCTAAAAACAGTAGTGGCCTTTCATATGCACTTATGCAGTAACTATTGCATGTCCATGCTCTTTAAGGGCATTCAGAAGAGGAAAGGGACCACCCCCCAAATGAACATAAGCACAACTTTCTCTCCTCCTTAATTGCTTCAACCAACATACCCCACAAGATCATATGGTCCCATTCCACCATAACTTGGACCTGAAACCACTTCCAAAGCTTAGAGGGGCATTGAAGATTGCTGCAACGTTAAATGATGAGATTATGTTGGATTCTTCCTTATCTTTGGATCAGGTCAGGAAACTCTTGGATGATGATACTGGAAACTCTGAATATGCAGACATGGAGAAGGAGCTTGCAGAGGTGATCCTTATTTATCTTGTTGATCTAGCTTTCTTCCCTTTTTCTTCCTTTTTTTCAATTTCAAATCGATATATACTTATATTGCTCTCTCCATTTACTTATACTATGCCCATGTATAGAGTTTATTAAAGTTATTGTTGTAAAATCTGAAGACATGTGCTTTTGATAAGTTGTACAAACCTTCTTTAATATTAAGGATTACAAAACATTAGTACTTGTTTTTTGTTGTCCAAGGAAACCTATGAAAAATTTTATTTTCTTCAACACAGACACACATATGTTTTTTTGTTTTAGGCTGAAATTTTCAATAACTAAGTTTGCTTTAGCAAGTATATAAATTGGCTGGGATGTCTGGAAAGTGCTTTCTTTCTTCTTGGTTCAGAAGGTAATGGCGGCATTTGTGTAATTTTGAAACATGTGCACATGGTGAGATCGGAAGAGTCTACAATATTTTTGAATCTAGTACTATCAAGTTTCCATCACTTGTATCTTGGTTCTGTCTTGGTCTGTTATATGTCATGATGGCCACTCTCCAGTCTCCCAATTTCAAATCTTCACTAAGATTCTACCTTATTTTAGATGTTCTCTCTAACATTATATGTTCGAAATCAATGGCATCTTGGTCTTTTTGATATAAACATTTGTTATAAAAAATGAACTTGGCTAAATAGTCTCAGCCTGCAGGTTATTGTGTTGACAAAAGAACTCCTGGCAACATCAAAGCAAAGTGAGAGGTACGACACATATGGCTAAATAGTCTCAGCCTGCAGGTTATTGTGTTCACGGATGATGGAACGAACGAGCCACTTACACCAAATGGGTATCTGGTATGCTACAAAGGATGGGGAAATAAGGAAGAGGTACGACACATATGGCCACACTTGTTTGATTTGCAAGAGTCTCATATACTTGGTGTTGTTGGGTCTTTTGGTTTGCTCGATTTCTTTTCCAGATAGTCTGCAATTACTTCAGTTTTCACTTGTGTTATTCTCATATGATTTTGCTGCCTATATAAGTTGTTTTTGCCCACTGCAGTGTCTTTTCTTTGGAGTTTTATCATGTTATGTAATACAATGCGAATAATGGGATGCTTTCTAGTTATTCAAAGCATCTGTACAATTAGTTGTTGTATTGTACGAGTTAATGGATTTGTTTTCTCAATTTGTGCATCACTTTTCCTACTATAGTGATGCATTTTCACTCAGTTAAAATGGGTCATGTACTGGACCATGTTGCTTTTGTGAATCTCATAACTTGTTTTTTGAGCTAGGACTGCTTGATGATGCTTGTCGATTGTTTTCACAGATGCCTAACCCGAATGCAGTAGCATGGAGTGTAATGATCTCAGGGCATGCTAAGAAAGGTTATGACTAACTTCTTTATTCTGTGTGCGCAAAATGTTGTCTTCTTTGCATAAAATTGCCAGTAGCTGTTTAAAATGAAAATGAGCTTATAATAATTTTTCTTATATTTCCTTGGAATATGAAAATTATGTGATTATTTTTCAATTGATTGTTTTATTTCATTTATTTTTTCAGGTTGCTTTTGGGAATATTGCAAGATGTCGTTTGATGCACATTGGTCAAAACTTATCATCAAGCTAGCCTTTACTTTTGTTTTTTATGATCTAATATGTAGTTTAAACTAGTTGAGACGATATTTTTATATTTCAAGAAGTTGCTTGTAGGTTGGTTAATTAATCTTAGGATTTAGTAGATTGATTCTTTTGGTAAACAATCAACTTTATTAACAGATTGATGTAATGATTATCTTTTATTATTAATGATATCTTCTTTTACTAAAACTTCTGGTTGTTGTATTGATGAAAATACTAAATTTATAATTCGTTAATATAATGCATATATCAATATAAGAAATTATTTTTTAGGACGGTCGAAGTCGACCTTAATAAGTTTCCAACCAATTTTTCTAATATTACCTGTCACTATTTTTTTGTAATTTCCCACCAAACGTTTTGGCGCCAAAACATTTAAGACGCCAACAATCGGTCCTTTCTGTTTTTCCACCAAAATTTTAGAACCAAAAGTATTGGCGCCAAAACATTTAGGACGGTAACAATTCGTCTTTTTTGTATTCCCGCCAATTATTTAGAACGTTTTGAAACGTATTAGGGTCGGTAAAAATTCCGTCCTTAAAAACCTTTAGGGACGGCTCGTCGTGTCCCTAAAACATTTAGCACCCATATTATTTAAGCCCCCATTTTACCGTCCCTATGGCCGTCCTAAATACTATTAGGGACGGCAAATGGACTTTTAGGGACGGCAAATGAGCGACCCAAATACTCTCTTTTCTTGTAGTGGTCGTTAACTTATTCTTTTGGTAGCCGACAAGTAGAAGTCGTGCTTGATGTATATTGGTAGTTAAGCTTCCATATATTTTCTGGTTGTTAGTACTTATAATTGTTAGTACTCATGTTGTTGGTAGCCGACTGGTTTTAGTCGCGCTTGGTTAATTGGTAATTATGTTTTAGCATGTTATATTGCTAGTTAAATATTATGTTTGTTCTCCGGCATGTTTTTAGCCGTTGAGTTGTTAAACTAGAGTCTTAGACTTAGTGTAATGTTGGGTTCCGGCCGTAGTTTCGCCGATGACTTGGTTTATATTGTGCTATATTTGAATTGCATAACAGGGAGTTTGTTCTACGTGCCTAATGTTGCGGCACGCGAGTCGAATTTTTGGACCGAGAGATTAATTATCTCTTTGGTTGTTTTAGTTTGAGCTTGTTAGCTCGGGCGCCACTGTTTTATTTCATTTAGCTTCCGCATGTGTTTTGAGTTGTCGGTGTATCGCCGTTATGGCCCTACCCATTATTTGCTACTGGTTGTTGTTATTTGTTTCCCTGACGGCACGACCTTGGGATTTCGTCTTGGGATCCGGGTCGGGTCGTCACAGAGTTGTTGCCGGGGACTACACCAATTTCGAAGGCGCCGTATAGAATGGAACCTATGGAGTTAAAGGAGTTGAAGGTTCAGTTGCAAGAGCTCCTTGACATTGGCTTTATCAAGCCAAGTGTATCGCCTTGGGGTGCGCCGGTATTATTTGTGAGGAAGAAGGATGGGAGCCTTAGATTGTGCATTGATTACCGGGAGTTGAACAAGGCAACGATCAAGAACAAGTATCCATTGCCACATATAGATGATTTGTTTGATCAATTGCAAGGATCGGTGGTCTATTCCAAGCTTGACTTAAGATTCGGCTATCATCAGTTGAAGGTGAGAGCCGAAGATGTTCCGAAAACGGCTTTTCGTACGAGGTACGGGCATTATGAGTTTATGGTGATGCCATTTGGGTTGACTAATGCGCCGGCGGTGTTTATGGTTTTAATGAACCGAGTATTCCACAATTTTCTTGATTGCTTCGTGGTGGTTTTCATAGATGACATCCTTGTGTATTCTAAGTCTCGGGAGGAGCATGCACAACATTTGAGGATGGTTTTGTCTATTCTTCGGGAGAGGCAACTCTACGCCAAGTTTAGCAAGTGTGCTTTTTGGCTAGAGGAGGTTTCATTCTTGGCGCACGTTGTTTCTAGTGCCGGTATAGCAGTGGATCCTTCCAAAGTTAAGGCAGTAATGAATTGGAGGAGACCGACCACAGTTACAGAGGTTAGGAGTTTCTTGGGGCTAGCCGGTTATTATCGGAGGTTTATAGAGGGATTTTCGAAGATTGCTACGCCCATGACCAATTTGACTCAAAAGAAGACCGCATTTGTATGGAGTGATAAGTGTGAAGAAAGCTTCCAAGAATTAAAGAAGAGGTTGACTATGGCACCAGTCTTAGCATTGCCTAGCGGAGGTGATAATTTTGTGGTTTATAGT
The DNA here is from genome assembly GCA_013146195.2 of Codonopsis lanceolata. Lineage (NCBI taxonomy): Eukaryota > Viridiplantae > Streptophyta > Magnoliopsida > Asterales > Campanulaceae > Codonopsis > Codonopsis lanceolata. The sequence continues at coordinate 40,754,903 of CM028384.1, read as the reverse complement.
GATGCTTCGAAAGAAGGATTGGGTTGTGTGCTTATGCTAAACGGGAAAGTGATTGCTTATGCTTCAAGGAAGTTGTCTCCGTATGAGATGAATTATCCTACGCATGATCTCGAGCTCGCGGCGATTATATTTGCTTTGCACAAGTGGAAGCATTATTTGTATGGTTCGAAGTTTGAGATTTTCACGGATCACAAGAGTTTGAAATATCTCTTCTCACAAAAGGAGTTGAACATGAGACAGCGGAGATGGATGGAGAAGTTGAAGGATCACGATTGCACGATACTTTATCATCCGGGGAAGGCGAACGTGGTTGCAGATGCTTTGAGTAGAAAAGTGCACTTGTCATGTTTGATGATGCGGGAATGGAAAATGTTGGAAGATGTTCGTGATTGGAATCCTAGCAAGGTTAATCATGGAGTATTATTTGCGAGTGTGCGGGCTATTCTTGTTTTATTGGAGAGGATTTAGGAGACTCAGAAGAAAGATCCGGAGTTGGTAAAAATCATGGATGGTTTGAGTAAGAATAAGGAGAATGAGTTCGCGATGAACCAAGATGGGGTTTTGACTTTCAAGGGTAGAGTTTGTGTTCCTTCAGTTGAGGATGTGAATCGACTTGTGTTAGATGAAGCTCACAAGGCGAAGTATACTATCCATCCGGGGAGTAGAAAAATGTATAGAGATTTGAATAAACAATTTTGGTGGAATGGCATGAAGCGACAAATAGCGGATTATGTGTCGAGGTGTCTCACTTGTCAGCAAGTGAAGGCAAAACACCAAAGACCCGCGGGGTTGTTGCAGCCGTTGGATATCCCGGAGTGGAAATGGGAACATGTTACGATGGATTTTGTTTCGGGGTTTCCACGTACTCATAGAGGTTTTGATGTCGTTTGGGTTGTTGTTGATCGGCTCACGAAGTCGGCTCATTTTATTCCGATTGCTATGACATATTCATTGAGTCAGTTAGAGGCATTGTATGTGCAGGAGATTATTAGATTGCACGGGGTTCCAGTTAGCATTGTTTCAGACCGGGATCCGAGATTTACATCGAGGTTTTCGCAGGCTTTGCAAGAAGCTATGGGGACCAAGTTGAACTTTAGCACAGCTTTTCACCCTCAGTCAGACGGTCAGTCCGAGAGAACAATTCAGATACTTGAGGATATGTTGCGAGCTTGTACGATTGATTTTAAAGGGAGTTGGGATACACACCTTCCTTTGGCAGAGTTTGCGTACAACAATAGTTACCAATCGAGCATCGAGATGGCACCGTATGAGGCTCGTTATGGGAGAAAGTGTAGATCTCCTATTTGTTGGGATGAGGTTGGAGAAGCAAAATTATGGGGTTCAGAGATTGTTCAGCAGTCAGTTGAGAGTGTGAAATTAATTTGAGATAGATTGCTCACCGCTCAAAGTCGACAGAAAAGTTATGCGGATAATAAGAGGATAGATTTGGAATTTTAGGTTGGAGACTTTGTGTTTCTTAAGGTATCGCCTAGAAGGGGTACCAAGAGATTTGGGAAGAAAGGGAAATTATCACCGAGGTTCGTTGGACCTTTTGAGATTCTTGAGCGAGTTGGGAGTTTGGCATACAGGGTGGCTTTACCGCCGTCTTTGTCGGAGATTCATAATGTGTTTCATGTGTCTATGCTTCGGAAATATCTTAAGGATGATTCCCATGTTCTTGAGTATGAGGAGATTACTTTTCAGCCGGACTTGTCTTATGTTGAGCAGCCGGTGAAGATACTTGACACCAAAGAGCAAGTTTTGAGGAGCAAGAGAATTCCATTGGTGAAAGTTCTTTGGAAGAATCATGAGATCGAGGAAGCGACTTGGGAGACCGAGTTGGAGATGCGAGAGAAGTATCCTCATTTGTTTGATGACCACGGTAAGAATTTAGGGGCTAAATTCCTTAAAGTAGGGGAGAATGTAAAACCCTGAATTATGGCTTGCTTGTGTTATGCATGGATTCATACACTTATAATCATCATAAACATGTTCATTTAGCTCACTCATATGTTTGGAGTCGATAGCATGTTCGTTTACGTCGTTTGAGATGTACGTTTGCATTTTTCTTTCGCGAGATGCTTTGAATCTCGGGTTTGTGATTTATGTTGTTATTACATGGATAATTGTTAGAGGGCATTTATAGCATCATTTATATGCCTTGGAGATTGGTTGGATGCTTGTTGCATTGTCAGTTTGGTTGCTAGTTTGATTCTAGCGTTAACCCTTCTTCGTTTGACTTTTTCGGTTGTTGTTCGGGTGAGTTTTGCCTGAATTCTTGGCCCTGTTTTGTTGAGGTTTGAGGCTTGATTGTTTTGGTTATTGATTGGAGGTTATTAAGGTTGGATTGTAGACACTTTTTGGCTTGGAAGGACTCAAGTTTGCTTGCGGGAGAGTCCGGGACCGAGCGAGGAAGCAACAAAACTTGGAATGGAGGATGCTGAGGTGATGCGCTTGCATCACATGGCTGCCAAGTGACCGCATGGTCCTGATGCCAGTTTCGGGCATCTTTGGTGAAATTGTGATATGTCCGATTTTGACCCAATCAAACCCAATTTAAATTAAACCTAAACCTATCTTATTAGCCTAAACTTGTCCTAAACATCTATTAGAGGTTTTAGGGGTTGATTAGTGAGTTGATTAAGAGAGTTAATCCCCCACTTAAATTAAAAACCAACGCATTCTCTCACCTAGTCGGCCAAACAGATACGACTTCTACTTGCGTTTTCTGCGAGCACTCAAGGAGACCTGAGAGAGAGCTTGAGAGAGACGATTCTAGGGCTCTTGAAGGGCTCATCCTTGGAGACCATTGATCGAGATCTTCTTTCCCCAATTCTACCCGTGTGATTGAAGAGAAGGTTGAAGAGAACAACCTCATCTCTAGGTTTCGGGTTTGACAGTTTGTGAGGGCTGATTAACAGTAAGTTTCTACCTCTCTTCCGTTTTCTTTTGGCTCCATTGACCCTAGGGAAACAATCATAATGCTATGCGAGGTCAATGGAAGCAATTTTTAGGGTTTGTAGAGATGCCATGAACCCTAGGTCTTCAATTGATGATAGAGTTGGTTGAACCTATGTGAGACTTGATTTGTATGAAATTCATATGCCAAATAGTCTATTAAACTTTGCTATATGAATTGTTCATGTGTATTGAGCTTGAATGACAAATATACTTGGAAGGGGATTTTGCCCAAATTAAGTTTTTGGCTTATTAACTATGGTTATAAGTTGATTATTATGTTTTATATGTTTAGTAGAGCATATTAAACCATGTTGTGTGATTTAATCATGATTTGGAAATTATGATTGGTAAGGTGAACTAAATGAAGCTATGCACAAATTGATGAAATTATTCTGTGTTGCATTGATAAATGTTTTATTGGGTTTATATGAGTTCATTGAACTTGGGATTATGGTTATTGGCGATAGTTATGAACATAGGGTGGATGTTGAAGCCCATGCTTCTATTCCCTAAATTTTCGGAAAGTTTAGATTGGACTCAACGGAGTCAACCTTTGGGTTAGTACGAATCCTAGGAACTATAATCTTAAGTCCTACGGAATTTTGGGTAGAATTCATGGAGGTTGAGCCTCCAAGAAGTTTTGAAGTGTGTGAAGCACACTTGATTATGAGAGCTTATATGATTCTCTATTGTGATATTTATGCTAGTTGTGGATGAAATGCATGACTAGTTTGATGGTAGAGTGTTTACCTACTTGTTTTGAGCATATGAGTATATATTACTTGTGCTTGGGTTTTGAGTCCAGCTGGAGTCGGTCTGTTAAGTCTTTGGTGGGACGATACATCGTCTTCACGAATTGTGAGATTCGTGATCGCGATGGATCGCCGTGCGGGTTGCACACACACCCTCCATCGATGGCCACGGTGGGGAAGTAGTTTATCTCGGTTGTAGTAATACACATGACTTTGATAACTATGGAACTCGGCGGAGATCATTTGGGACGTCGATATCTACGAGAGGGATATCGAGGGCACATAAAGGTTTTGCACGTGTTTTTGCAGGAGCGACACGCGCAGAAGAATTTGTAATGGTATCATATCCCTTTTATATGAATTGTTTCACAAGTGCTTATGTGAATAATGTGCTTGGTGATTTGGATATGATATGATGGGTGTTTTGGTTTCATAAATGTTATACTTGATAGATAACATATTGATTAAGGTTGTTAAGCATAAATGCTATCACATGAACATTATTTGAATGTTGTATTATGCCAAAGGCATAAATCATTATTGTTAAGCCTAATATGTCTTGACATGAATTTTAGTGAGATGTTATACTACAATGATAACATATTTTATTAATGTTGAGCATGGATGTCATAACATGATTTCTATATAAGGTTATTATGTGAAGATAGCATGATGTAAATCATTATTAAACATTATGCCATGGTAAGAAGTTATGGTTAGTAACTTACTAAGTCTTTGTGACTTACTTTTATTTGTTGATTGTTTTTCCCTAGATCCGAGCCGTGCGTGCGGATCCAAGTAAATCAAGAAGATTGCGTTGACGAAGTATTCCTTTGGCAGGTTGCTACTTTAGATAGTTTATTTGCTTTTGGTGAGGTCGTTGGGAAAGATGAAGTTATGTAAACTTCATGTTGGGTAGCAAACCTAATTGTGATTTGTAATATTGTAATTATGTTATTTAGCCTATTCTTTTGATAGCCGACAAGTAGTAGTCGTGCTTGATGTATATTGGTGGTTATACTTCCATATGCTTACCCGTTGTTGGTACTTATCATTATCAGTACTTATGTTGTTGGTAGCCGACTTGTGTTAGTCGCGCTTGGTAAACTTGGTGATCATATTTTAATATGCTTTCACGATAGTAAAGTATTATGTTTGTTCTCCGGCATGTTTTTAGCCGTTGAGTTGTTAGACTAGAGTCTTAGACTTAGTGTAATGTTGGGTTCCGGCCGTAGCTTCGCCGATGACTTGGTTTATATTATGGTTTATATTGAATTGCATGACAGGGAGTTTAGTCCTACGTGCCCAATGTTGCGGCACGCGAGTCAAATTTTTGGACCGAGAGATTAATTATCTCTTTGGTTGTTTTTAGTTTGAGCTTGTTAGCTCGGGCGCCACTGTTTTATTTTATTTCGCTTCCGCATATGTTTTGAGTTGTTGGCGTATCGCCGTTATGACCATACCCATTATTTGCTACTTGTTTGTTGTTATTTGTCTCCCGGCGGCACAACCTTGGGATTTCGTCTTGGGATCCGGGTCGGGTCGCCAAACTTCCAATCCCCGCTTCAGGGCACTTCTACTTCTGATAATGATTGTCTTCTTGCTATTCCCTCTCTTATCACGGGGGATATGAATACTTCTCTTTCAGCCTTCCCCTCTCTTGATGAGGTCAAATCGGCTGTCTTTGATTTGAATGGCAACAGTGCAGCAGGCCCGGATGGATTCTCTGGTTTGTTTTTCTCTCATTGCTGGGACATTATTGGTCAGGATTTTCATGCTGCTATTTTGGACTTCTTCGCTGGTTTTTCTTGGCCCTAGAGCTGGACGAGCACTCTTGTGACGACCCGACCCGGATCTCAATACGAGATCCCAAGGGTCATGCCATCAGGACAAACTAAGAGACAGACAAGTACCTGCTAAGCATAATGGTGCGAGTCAAAAGATGAGCCAACAAGCTCAAGATAGGAAGCTAAAGCCATAACGGCGATACAGGAAAATAAAAACCAAAACCTGCGGAAGCTAAACTAAAATGGGACCCGAGCTAACAAGCTCCTAAAAATAAACAACCAAAGAGATAGTAAATCTCTCGGCCCAAAAATTCGACGCGCGTGACGCAACATTAGAAACGCACAACAAACCATCGGCATCCAAGGCCGGCAACAGACAAAATCCCAACCTGATAAACACCACTCAACGGCTACAACATGCCGGAGGAACAATTTAACCATAACAATATAATCAATGCTAAACCACGAACCAAATCTCACGACTAAAACGGTCGGAGGTAGGAACAATAATAATACAAACTAGAATAAATGAGCCACACATGCTCGAAATGACAACGGAAATAAATTCAAAGGATACAAAGGCTCGACTATACGACCGGCTCCCAAATACACAACCATAACATAATACTACAATCTACCGAAGTAAAGTCTACATAACTTTACATTCGAGCCTCACAAATAAATAACAACATTAATAATAAATAACTCCAAGCTTATAACTTGGAAGACCACCTGCTAGAAGTCGTTATCCAGAAGCCGTTCTATACTAACGGGATCACTGCACACACTAGGGAAAACAATCACACGGAGTGAGTCATAATGACCCAGTAAGTTTCTAAATGCAATGTATGACATATTATGACATGGCATGGCATAATGTGCAATCATATAAAAATCATGGTATCATGCTAATATACCATCATGAAAGATGTACTTAATTTTTAAAGCACATAAACTCACATAAATCAAGTAGCATATTATCTTTCATATAAATACTCATAAATAAACATGTGTAACAGTAAACATATATCGAACCGTTACAATCAAATCCGGGTTCCAAACCCAACCAACTTACCATGAGATCCAATCTCAACCATGATCCGGGCTCAATACCCAATCAATCATACCCTGGGGTTTCGTCCCCAATAATCACAACTCATCAGTTTCCCTTAATGAGTACTCGTTACATTCATCCGATCTCGGATGAGAAATGGGAGCTTCGAAAGTAGGCTAGATGGCTCTCTCTCGAGACCACATCCCACTATTGGCCAAATAGTGAGGAGAAAAAGGACCCAATGCAACGATTCATAGCGATTGTTTCCAAAGACTATGAATCGTCCCATTGCCGACACAACAACCAAACCCGCCAGCTGGACTTTAAACCAAATGATCAAGTAGATATTTACTTGCATAAACCAATGAGACCAATTCATTATTATCGGGCTCATTAAATCATGTAGGACATAATGCTCTACAACAATCTCATAAACCATGCACATATTTGCATTTAATCACGTAGGACATAATGCTCTACGAAATCTCGTAAACCATGCATATAATTGCATAAAATCAAGTAGGACATAATGCTCCATGAAATTCCATAATCCACATATTTGCATATAACCAAGTAGGACATAATGCTCTACCAAGTATCATGAACACTGCATATATTTGCATATAACCAATGTGTTTAACTAACTTACAAGTTTAGTCCAAAAACCACATATTGAAGTACTCATTATTCCTCAAGTCATCAACCAAGTCAAGTATAGCATACAAGCTTAATAAAATATAATGTGAGGTCTTCCATAATCCTCAACTCAAATCAAACCAAAGACTACTACGCTAGTCTCAAAATATCCACAATTCAAGACTTATTATTTTAGTCTTTATTTTAAGTATACCGGACTCAATCATAGTCCTAATAGTCTTACATGATCGACATCACCAATTCCAGGCTAAAGAACAACATGACTACTCCGTAGTCACTTTCTCACAATTGTTTTCATATACACGCAACCAAAGTCCTTATCGGAGAGAATTATTTCTTAATCTTCTCTTAATTATACACGTGACCATACGTTGGTCTCAAATGTCCATGCTCTAACAAGCATGCTCAAACATATTTCTAATAAGTCTCCATACCATGAGTGTCTCCATCGGACACAAACCAAAAACCCGGTGTGCATAATCAAAACCCAAACAAACCCAAACATTGTAGGGTTTCAACCCAAGGCTTTTTATCATTTTATTGGCCTTATAACGACTCCGTTGAGTCTTACTAACACATTTCATTCTTTATGTGTTTTATAACTCCACACCGAAATAATTCATTAAAGTTTACAAACAATTCCCAATAGTCATTCGGGCTTAATTCCCAAGACTAAAATCCACAAAACACATCACAATCACCAACCATTTAAAGTTTGGAAGTTATGTTTTTCACTCCATTAATCAAACGAAATCCAATCGTCGTAGGATTTCAACCCAAGTTCATTTAGCACATAATCGAACTTATAATGACTCCGATGAGTCCAATCTACCCTTTCTAAAATTTTAGGGCATAGAAGCCATGGTTCTCAATACCCTCTATATTCGTAACTAACGTCAATAGCCATCTTCCCAAGTTCGTTTAACTCACATAAACCCAACAAAACACTTACCAAGGAATCATAGAACAAACTCATCAATTTGTGCATAACTTCATTTGGTTCACCTTACCAATCATATCCTCCAAAATGTGATTTAATCATACAACATGGTCCAATATATTCTACTAGACATATCTAGCATAATAATCATGTTTACCAACATGTTAATGAGCCAAAACGCATTTAGGGCAAAAATCCCCTTCCAAGTATCTATATCAATCAAACTCAATACCCATGAATAATTCACATAGCCAAGCTTAATAGACCATTTAACACATGAATTTCATATAAATCATGGTCTCACATAGGTTCATCCAAACTATATCCACATTTGAAAACCTAGGGTTCATGGCATCTCTAGCAACCCTAGAAATTGCATCCATTGACCTCACATAGCAAGAATGATTGTTTCCCTAGGGTCAATGGAGCCAAAAGAAGAAGAAATAGGGGTAGAAACTTACCTTTGCTCAGCTTCTAACAAGCTGCCATACCCGAATTCCTAGAGGTGAGGTTGCTCTCCTCAACTCTCCTCTTCAAACTCACGATGTGGAATGGGGGAAGAAGAACCCTAGCCTTGGCCTCCAAGAACGAGCCCTTCACGAGCCCTAGAAATTGCCCGTTTCTCAGCTCTCTCACGCCCTTGGTCTGATCGCAGAAGACGAGAGGGAGAAGTCGTTCTATGCGGCTGTTATGTTAGAGAATAGATTGGGTTTGGTTTATATAGGTGGGATTATCTCATCTTAATTAACCCACTAATCAACCTCCAAAACTTAAATAAGTGGTTAGGATAAGTCTTAGGTTAAGTAAGAGGGTTTAGATTAAGTTTAAGTTGGGTTTAGGTGGGTAGAAATTGGTCAACAATTCAATTTTTCACAAAAACCCGTAACAGGGCTGCCAGGGACCCTTGCGGTCGCATCAAGGAAGTATGATGCGAGCGCATCACACTATTCCACACTATAAACCCCTTTGTTGATTCCTTGTTCGGTTTCGGTCGCTCCCGCATGCATCCTCGAGCCTTAAAGCTTCAAAATGGCTCACAATTGAACCCTTAAAGTCCTCAAACATTAAGCTAATCCATCCAAGTCTCAAACCACTTTTAAAGTAGGTCTAAACTCCCATAAAAAACACCCGAAACAACCCGGGGCAAAACCGACGCAAGACGTAACAACTTGCTAACGAAATGTCGAATGAAACCACAAACCGACGGGTAATAAATCATGATTGTAAACACCTATTAGGGCTACAAAATAGGACTGAATGCCTCCCAGATGATGACAACAGATAGGGAAAATAAGCTCCCGAAAGACGAGACGATCGCCCGGCTAAATCTCAAACTACGCGAAAAGAAGAATTGCTATTCTCGAGGCGTCAAAACTTCACGAGACTTATGGAATGCATCCAATTAGAAGTCTAACACATCTAAAGATGTTATTTAATCATCATGTAAAGATCTGGGACAAAATCGAGGTCAGGAACACAAAACCCGAATAAACTCTCAATCACGTCGCATTTCGACTATCGTCGGGTCACGACTCTTGACTTTAGCAAGTCAACAACTATATGACATTTCTTAAAAGTGTTTTAGTCTTACTGTGATCTCTCATACACATTTAGACTCTCTCACAAACCAAACGAGAAATCAACCAAAGAAGAAATGCGAGCATTGCACGCAATTCAAGCTAACCGGAAATCGGGATCTTACATCGATTCCCCCCCAACCCCTCCTCCCCCTCCACCTCAAACCATCTCCATCTCTACCGACACCATACCAACCTAAGATTCTTCCTCTTCTGACTCCATCACTCCTCCTCTCCAAAAACCCTTCCGGCCAGTGTCTCCTGAAGCCACTACCTCTGCCGGTACCGCTCCTATTCACATTGGCCAGGCAACATCTTCTTCTCAGCCGACCAATGCTGAAATTTTGTCAAGGCTGGATGCCATCTATGAACGGCTAGGCACGCTCACTAGCATAACTACCGTTATCGCTGATATCGCCACTGCCGCGTCCAAGGCCAATGATCGCATTACTGCTCTTCTACGCCAATTTCAGGAAGATGTATGGACCCGTTTTGGACAGATGAGACACGAGTTCATGGACGTCAAGATCAATGTCGAAGCACAACGCGACGAATGTGTCCGGATCTGCTCATCTCTCTTCTACGAACTGTTCCATGCAATCACACTGCATCTCGGCAATGCCTGCCCTCTTGTCCTAGAGCTCAACAACCTAGCTCGCGACTCTGCTCACAACATTATGAACGCTCATCGTGATCGTGATTGGCCATCACAGAGGAGAAGCAAATGAGATCTATCAACCGAATGCTGATGGAAGAGAACAGTCGTCTTCGTGAAAAACTTGACTACCGCTCTCGTTCCACCAGACCTCCCACAGATGCCGATGACGAGTACGTACGAAGAATGGAAGAGCAAGAGAGATAGCGTAGGGAAAAAGAAGCTGCAGACAAAGGAAAAGGGAAACGACCTTGGTAAAATATGTATCTGTTTTTCCGTTAAACCTTTGTATCTATTTTACTCTTTTGAAAACTCTATACACATTAAACATCTTGTTTATAATAAAGAAGATTATCTGCTTTTCAAAATTGTCTTATGTTTAAATTCTTGTTCTTTCATTTTCTATATCTGCTTAGAATTTAAACACTCAATTTAAATTTATTTGAACTGTTTTGCTACTAATCCGTGTGCTGCTCTATGATTTCCTTAACTTTGTGTGCACATAGAATAGTCCTTACACTTGAGGTGCTCTTCTGTTTGATAGAGGCATGTCTTCCGTTATTAAATGAATAAATCTCTTAGACATGCCATTATCTATCACATGGTCGGTTATAGCCCTCATTTGTAGTAATGATGACCAGATATAAATAGGAGGAGATTGTTGATTCTTATTTGTATTAGATTTATATTTGTTCACACATTACACTAGTTTTATACTTCAGTGGCTAATTGGACTGCGTATCGATTAGCGTGCAACTGTGTATAGAACTTTGCTAAAGTATAGTTTTTATAGGATTTGACAGGTTCAGCGGAAGACCTCTTCAAAGCGTCACCGGAAGACCTGCTTCAACATACAAATCGGCAGACCTTGTATACACCTGGTCAATCATGACGTGTCCTGTCCAGCAATGATTAATGGCTCAATTTAAGTTTATCATCATCTCTGTTTGAATTTAAATTGAGACATTCCCTGACATATCAGACCCGCCGAAAGCAGCTTTCCAAAAAGTAGGAAGACTTTTTCAGACTGAACAGTGAAAGCAGGAAAGCAGACTGTCACCTACTGTCTGCAACAACTCTCACAGATCTGACATCCAGATTGCCCAACTTCCAGAAGATCTCAGTACTCATTCGCTGCTCGATATCTGTGAAGACGAAATTTTTGATTGACAGCCCCATGCATTTAATGCATTCAACCTAATAGAGCTGTTAAGTCTTCATCTTCTCCAACGGGTCTCTAGAATGCACCTGCTATAAATGCTGCCAATAAAGACTGAAGAAATACAACCATCGAACACTTGAAGAATTGCTCTGAAATTCAATAACTCCAAGTCTTACAACTCAGTGCATTCAAGAGATCCTCAACAGATCCAGAAGTCCTCGTCACCAACAAGAAGTCGTGCATCAACATTTATTGTTTCACTTCTTGTTGTTATTCATGCTATATCTATACTTCTGCACGAATTAAATATCCTGTTTTCACAGATATTTAATTCCTTAACCCCCAAACACAAGTCAATATTTTGTACACGATCCATTGGGAATATTCTTTGTAATAGATCTGGTGGAAAATATAGTGCACTATTTAAATCCAAGGTTGACTGCCTTGGTTGTGGACGTAGCACTCTTTATAGTGTGAACCATCCCAAAATACTTGTGTTAATTCCTTTACTGTTTGTCTACTCTTTTATCTGCTTAATACTTCATTTATCATTACCCTTTACTGCATATTTAAGTAAACTGTTAAGGTCTACCGGTAATCCTCATTGGCAGACTTGATTCAGCTTTATTGAAAGACTTCCGCTACTTCAATCTTTTCAATAGATTGAAAGTACCTTTCAAAGAACTTACTTAAAAGTTTTTAAGTGTATAATAAGTTATTCAACCCCCCCTTCTAGCTTATTATTGTGCCCGTTGGGACCCAGAATCCTGTTACATTACAATAATATATACTCAAAATCTATAGCAAATAAATAAACCCGAAACGCATATAATATAACTGAGGGTAGTAACAGCCATAATGAATCGATTTTGAGCACTATGTGACTATTGATCCAAAAATTGGCATGAAGGGCACACTATTTCATTACTTTGCCCGAATCTCCTCAGAAATCTTCCAGCAAACCTCTGATCCTCTGGCTCAACATTATCTTCATTTGTTATATTCACGGCCAAGAAGATTTCACTTACCAAGACAGACGTTATTACAACCCATCCCTCCTATCATTTCCCAACTTCTCGTATGGCCCTTTACTTATCTTTTGTTCGCATAGAAAAATATAAAGAAAGAAAGAAAAGGTAAATAAAATTCCTGCATGTGTCTACGCTCTGCAGGGGCCAGGATGCTCATCCCTAGGATATGGAGCCATGGAAGAACTTGGACCTTTTCAAGTCAACAGTGAAGGAGAGACTACCGAAATGACTATGCATGGAACAACGGTGAGCACAATCACCCACTCCTTCCAGTTAAACACAAAACTACCCACTAAAGCTAAAGCCCCCATAAATTGACGGTGGCCAAGTACGCTTCTTGGAGTCCCCTGCTAAAGTGGGCTTTTCATATTCAAATGCATTATCTGATTACATAACTGTCAACAGCACACAGCTATAGACTTCTATACTTTCGTCACAAATCGGTTAGAAAGATTTCCTCATACAAAACACCAAGAAATTTTTTATAACAAGAAAGAGCTATGCTGGTGATTACGTATCTCAGCTAACTTACAACTCTGAACATACCAATAAACCTTCTCTCAGTGTAAGAAGCTTTGCTGTTTCAATGGCTTCTTTGTCAAATATCTGAAAAATTCCAAAACTAAAAGATGTTAATTAAAAAAGGAAAGTTACCATCATAATGAAGCAATGGACATAACTGGGCAACCCGTAGAGTGTGAGCTTTAGATGAAAGTGACGAGATAAACATTACAAACATCGATGTCCACAGAAGAGACCGGATTACATTGATGTGGATGTCGAAAACTTGTCTTAAAACTCTAACCACCATTGATAGATGTTGATCTATATCTGATGGAAGAAACAATCCAATTTTGTTTTTCGTTTGTGCCTCTAGTGCAACATTGATGGTATAACTTAGTTTAGTTTTATATAAACTTAATAGCAAGTACCAAACTAAAAACTGTAAGTTTTTTTCTCTCTACATTTTTATAATATTGTTTCCGTTTTTGTTAACAGATGCGTTCTTTCACAAGCCAGAGAAAATTTTTGGCTTATCTAGCAAGTTCATTGCTTCACTTAAACGTTGCAATGAAGAAGCTGTTAATGGAAAGAAAATTTCCTTGGATGCAGTTAGAGAATAGGCCATTACTTTAGCATCTTCTGACTATGAAGTAAACATGAAATGGGGTAAAGAGGCAAGTAACATATATATCATACTCAAGCTCCCAAAGATAAATGATATACACAGCAGTGCATGTCTTGCACATGAAATTTCAATCAGCATCATGCATTAGGCACCAAAAACTTAAAAAAAAAAAAAAGAGCATTAGTGAAATCTTTTCATAGGACACGTTTTAAAATCAATTTTCATTTGTGTACGGAATGGCATAAACACTTTTCGTACATCATATTGTTTGAATATTTCATAGAGTGACCTTATAATTCATGTTGCTTCAATGACAGATTGGTTACTCCTACGATTCACTACTTGGGAGTTCATTCACAGGGTATCATTGCACTATAAAGGGTGGAGATCTGTGTATCTATATCCTGAGAGGCCTTGTTTCTTGGGATGCACCACCATTGACATCAAGGATACCATGGTGCAGATGATGAAATGGACATCTGGTTTGCTTCAAGTAGGTCTCTCAAGGTTTAGCCCTCTTGTCTACGGGGTGTCCAGGATGTCTCTTCTTCAGAATATGTGCTATGGATTCTTCATGTTTATGCCCCTTCTTGCCCCTGCATTATACTACATTATCCCTCGCCAGCAGCTTCTCAATGGCATCCCCTTGTTCCCAAATGTGAATTTTGATGAATTTCTCGTTGTTATGCTTCTTTTCATTTTTATGGCTAATACTTATTTCCATATCAGAAGTTAAGGCTATGTTAGAGATAACATGTTACCAACAATAACAACAAGCAATTAATTCATTTAATTATCTTTCATGTTGGTTTTTTTTAATCTTATGGCCAAGAAAAAGGCAACATTGGGGATTCATAGATTAGAAATATCAAGGTTGGCATGATTTGAAAATTTGATTTCCACATTACAAACATCGATTCAATGATGATTATTGAACGTAAAGGTGTCTGATTATTCTAACTCACGCCAAGACTAACAACCTGACTTCTTAAGTTGCAAAAACGCTTTGAGTTTAACAAGTAGCCGCAAATACTGCCTAATAAACAACATCATGAAGAAGTATCAATCACAACCATGAATGTGTTATGTTGCTTTGTAACATAAATATAATCATTCGACAACACATCCACTCTCAATACCATGGATTCACATAGTCAAGTTCTAACATAGGCTATACAATCGGGAGTTAAATCAATTCACATATTCAGGTTCTAAGTATGGAGACTCAAGACATTGAGGCATTTCATCAAACATCTGTTCTCACATAGGCTTGGGAGAAACAGAGTAGGACTCGAGTAGGTTACAAGTATGGAGAGGATTGCTTCAATTAAAATCAAGTTAAGCTTATCTAGCAACTTGATGTCGCTCCCTCGCTTTACTCTGCTGCATTCGCCTCCACCATCTCTCGAAGAGATAAATTCCTACTTCTACTGATTGCCTCTCGCTTCCAACCGCTCTCGTAAGAGATAAATCTTGAAAATGAAGAAGAAGGGAAGCAGATTGATGTTGTGAAATTCTTCTGTTTATAGAACGATGGGTAACGTACGGCTTTGTTTTGGTGGCTGAATTACAAATTTAGGCCTCGTTTGGTGTAGCGTTTTGAAAACACAGCTTTTTCAAAATACATCGTTTTTAAAACACAGTTTTTTCAAAAGGTAGTTTTATTTTTAATTTGTAAACATGTTTGGAAAACTATTTCAAAACGTTATTTTTCATAAACAGAGTAGTTGTAAACGCAACATATTTTTAAAACGCTACAAATTGGAGCTTTTTAAAACGCCCACATTTTTAAACACTACGCTTTTAAAACGCTGTATTGAAACACTTTTAAAGATAAACATCGCGGTTTTTTAGTAGCATTGATCAAAACGCTCACCAAACAAGCACTTAGTCTTCATTCGATATTTGGGGTTCATAGCATTATGGGGTTTTTTGTCCAAAGCATTTGATAGATTTACTTATTTGGCCTTAATAAAATATGATAAATTGACTTGTTTGACCTTATATTAATTGTGTATGGTTTATTATTAGGTTTAAAGTTTCAGATT
>CM028384.1:40707603-40739050 GCA_013146195.2 Codonopsis lanceolata | reverse complement strand
GTAGGAACAACAATATACCACAACTAGAATAAGCGAGCCACGCATGCTCGGCGACAAAGGAAATAAATACTAAGGGTACAAATGCTCAAGGCAACCTGGGCTCCCAAATATACTGACCATAATATAACAACATAATCTACCCAAGTAAAGTCTACATAACATTCGAACCTCACAATAAATACAACATAGTAATAAATAACTCCATGCTTTTGACTTGGAAGACCACTTAAGTGTTATCCATTGCCCGTACTAACGGGATCCTTTGCACACACTAGGGAAAACAATCACTTGAAGTGAGTCATAATGACGATAAGTTTCTAAATGCAACATGTGGCATATTATGACATGGCATGGCATAAATACACAATCATATAAAATCATGGTATCATGCTAGTATACCATCATGAAACATGTACTTAATTTTTTAAAGCACATAAACTCACATAGATCAAGTAGCATCTTATTTTTCATATAAATGCTCATAAAAATAATCATGCGTAACGATGCGTATTTCGACCGTTACAATCAAATCGGGTTCAAAACCCAACCAACTTACCATGAGATCAAACCTCAAACCATGATCAGGGCTCAATTCCCAATCAATCATACCATGGGGTTTCTCCCCAAATAATCTCAACTCATGGTTCCTTAATGAGTACTCGTTACATTCATCCAACCTAGGATGAAATGAGAGCTCGATGTCGAGCTAGATGGCATAACTCGAGATCACATCCCACTATTGGCCAAATAGTGAGGAGAAAAGGACCCCGATAAGATTCGTAGCGATTGTTCCCCAAGGCTATGAATCGTCCCATTCTTCATTTAACAACAAAACCCGCCATTTGGACTTTAAACCAAGCGTTCAAGTAGATATTTACTTGTCTAAACCAATGAGACCAAATTCATTATTATCGGGCTCATTAAATCATGTATGAGGACATAATGCTCTACAACAACTCATAAACCATGCACATAATTGCACATAAACAAATAGGGCATAATGCTCCACAAAATCATAATCCATGCACATATTTGCATATAACCACGTAGGACATAATGCTCGCTAAATCTCATGTGCATATAATTGCATAAAATCAAGTAGGACATAATGCTCTACAAACATCATGAACAACATATATTTGCATATAACCATCAGTGTTCAACTAACTTACAAGTTTAGTTTAAAAACAACATATTGAGGTATTCATTATTCCTCAAGTCATCAACCCACTAAGTATAGCTACAAGCTTAATAAAAATATAATGTGAGGTCTTCCATAATCCTCAACTCCAAAACCAAGACTACTACGCTAGTCTCAAAATATCCACCATTCAAGACTTATTATTTTGGTCTTTAATTTAAGTACACCTGACTCAATCATAGTCCTAATCATTACATGATCGATGTCACCAATTCCATACACCAAAACAACATGACTACTCCAGAAGTCACTTCACAAAGGATTTCACATACACCCAACCAAAATCCCTAAGAAGAGAATTCTTTCTTAATTCTTAAATATTCTCATGTCCATCCGTGGGTCTATATATTGTCCCATGCTCTAACAAGCATGCTCAAGATATATTTCTAATAAATCTTCATACCATGAATGTCTCCATCGACACAAACCAAAGACCCGTGTGCAATAAACACAACCCAAGCAAACCAAACATTGTAGGGTTTCAACCCAAGGCTCTTTATCATTTTATTTGGTTATTATTATTAATTGAGTCTTACTAACACATTTCATTCTTTATGTGTTTTATATTCACACCTGCATAATTTCTTAAGGTTTACAACCAAATCTCAATAGTCATTCTAAGCTTAATTCCCAAGACTAAAACCCACAAACACATCACAATCACCAACCATTTAAAGTTTGGTAGTTATGTTCTTCACTCCATTAACTAAACGAAATCCAATCATCGTAGGATTTCAACCCTGTTCAATTAGCACATAATCAAACTTATAATGACTGGCTGAAGTCTAATTACCCTTTCTAAAAATTTAGGGCATGTACATGGGTCTCAACCTCTCATATTCATAACTATCGATAATATATCATCCCTGCCTTCGTTTAACTCACATAAACCCGACAAAACCTTCACTAATATAACATAGAATAAATTCATCATTTTAGCACAATTTCATTTAGCTCACCTTACCAATCATAACTCCCAATTCATGATTAAATCATACAACCTCGGTTTAATATACTCTATTAAGCATATAAAACATAGTAATCAAGCTCACATTAATAATTTTGCAAGCTAAACCAAATTTGGGCAAAACACCTCCAAGTATCTCAACCAAACCAACATCAAAACTCATGGATAATCAACATAATCAAGTTCAATAGACTAGTTAGAACATGAATTTCACATATATCATGGTCTCACATAGGTCAATCAAGTTCTATCATCAATTTGTAAACCTAGGGTTCATGCTTCTTCTACAAACCCTAACAATGGCTTCCATTGACCTCACATAGCACAAATGATTGTTTCCCTAGGGTCAATGGAGGCCAAAAGCAAGATAAATAGGGTAGAAACTTACCTCATCACAGCCCCCTACAAGCTGCCATTCCTGAAATTCAAGAGGTGAGGTTGCTCTCCTCCATGCTCTCTTCAAGCTCAAGGTGTGAAATGGGGAAGAAGCCTCCCCAGCCTGGCCACCAAGGCGAGCTCTACAAGCCCTAGAAATCGCCTCTTCTCAGCTCTCTTATGCCACTTGTGTTGTTCGCTCGAGAGAGGCGGGAGAAAACAATCTGTCTTAACTCGAACAATAAGAGAATGAGCGGCTGATTTCTTTTTATATGGGGGATTAATTCCTCTAATCAAGCCACTAATTAACCCCTAATCTCCTAATAGATGTTTAGGACTAAGATTAGGCTAAGTAAGTGGGTTTAGGATAGGTTTAAAATGGGTTTAATGGGTTAAATTTCGGACAGCGCACAAAAGGGTGCAAAATCCCGTAATGCTAAAATTAGACCCTTGCGGTCGCATCATATAGGAGTGATGCGAGCGCATCCTCCTGTTACACTCCTTCCGGCTTTTTCTTGCTTCCTTGCTCGATTTCGGTCGTTCCCGCATGCATCCTCGAGCCTTAAGGCTTCGAAATGGCTCACAATTGAACCCTTAAAGTCCTCAAACATTAAACTAATCAATCCAAGTCTCAAACCAATTTTAAAGTAGGTCTAGACTCCCATAAACAATGCCCGAAACAACCCGGGGCAAAAGCGACGCAAGACGTAACAACTTGCTATCTAAACGTCGAATGAAACCGCAAACCGACGGGTAATAACCCATGATTGTAAACACCTATTAGGGCTACAAAATAGGCCTGAATGCCTCACAAATGATAAACAACAGATAGGAGAAATAGGCTCCCGAAAGACGAGACGTTCGCCCGGCCCAATCTCAAACTAGGCGATAAGGAGAATTGCTATTCTCGAGGCGTCAAAACTTCACGAGACTTATGGAATACATCCAATTAGAAGTCTAACACATCTAAACATGTTATTTAATCATCATGTAAATATCTGGGACCAAATCGAGGTCCAGAACACAAAACCCAAATAAGCTCTCAATCGAGTCGCATTTCGACTATCGTCGAGTTACGACTTTTGACTTTAACAAGTCAACCACTATATGACATTTCTTAAAAGTGTTTTGGTCTTAATGTGGTCTCTCATACACATTTAGACTCTCTCACAAACCAAACGAGCAATCAACGAAAGAGGAAATGCGAGCTTTGCACGCAATTCAAGCTAACCGGGAATCGGGATCTTACATGACATCTGTGAAGTCGTGTCGTATCTGTCCAAAGCGAGTCCAGACATCCTCTTGGAATTGTCGAAGAAGAGTGGCAGTTTGGTCATTAGCCTTAGAAGCTGCAGTGGCTATTTCGGCGGTAGCGGTAGTGATCTTTGATAAGCGCCGCCACGGATTCGTATATGGCGCCCGGTAGTGACAAAATTTCATCATTGGCTGCCTGATGAGAAGTAGTGGCCTGGCCAATATGAATGGTACCGGCAGAGGTAGAGTCGGCAGGCTGTATAGGCTGTTGGAGTGGAGGAGTGATGGAGTCGGAAGAGGACGAGTCTTGGGTTGGTATGGTGTTGGTGGATGAAGATATGGTAATGGGTGGAGGGGGAGGTGGTGTTGGTGGGGAATCCAGTTCCATATTAGTGTCAGAATGTTCACTGATATGGGAGGGTTCGGGAAGAGGGTCAGAAGAAAACCAGAAAGAAGGGGCAGGGTAGAAGAGGGATTTTGGTTTTCTAAGGGAGGTTGAGAAGGTTGAGGAGGTTGATGGGTAGGGTTAAATATGTCTGCTACTGATGAAATTTCGAAAAGGAATTTGGCGGTAGAAGAGTCTAATGGTTGGGTGGAAGGGAGTTGAGTTGGTTGTGGTGTGGTTGATGAAGTTGGTTGGGATTGGGGAGGTGAGGAAGGTGTAGATGGGTCAGGTGATTAGTTGAAGGGTGAAGGTGGAGGAGGGCTGGGGGTTCTGGCTGGCTCCTCCTGATTTTGAGGCTCCTCCTGAGGTGGTGAATTCCTCTGAGTAGATGACTCATGGGGAATAGATGAAGGGTTGACAGTAGAGGGTTGGGTGTTGGTAGTTGGTTGGGCGTCGGTAGAAGGAATAGATGAAGGGATGACAGTAGAGGGTTGGGTGTTGGTAGATGGTTGGGCATCGGTAGAAGGAATAGATGAAGGGTTGACAGTAGAGGGTTGGGTGTTGGTAGTTGGTTGGGCGTCGGTAGAGATAGTTGGTTGGGCATCGGTAGTGGTAGTTGGTTGGCTGGCGGTAGAGTGTTTGGGACCGGCAGCTCTCCTTTTCTTCCTTAGCAGATGAATAGGAGACTCAGCTGCTTCATCGGTAGTGGCTGGAATGACTGCCGGTGGCTGGTCTTCAAAGGTTTTACGAACTCTCCTTCGTTTTGGTTTGGGAGTGGGTGCAGGAGAGGGTGAGGGTGATTGACTGGTTTGGGTAGGTGGCTGTGAGGAAGTGGTTTGTTGAGTTTGAGAGGTTGGCTGAGCTTGTGAAGTTTGGGCTTGGGTAGTGGAAGGAGTTGAAGTGCATTTGTGTAGGTTGGTTCTTTTGGCCTTCCTTCATCTCTCTCTAACCCATTTGGCTGCTCCTCTTCAGTTGGAGTGACCTCTTCCGGCCTTGTCTTCTTTGCTTTGCCCTTGGCTGCCATCTTGGTCCGTAGCAGCTGCTCTGCCTCATCAGCCAAGTCTTTGGCTTGTTGATGGAGAGACGCGGCCACTTGATCATCAAATTTTATAGAGGCCTTCTTGAAGGTTCTGATGGCAGCTTCATGTGCTTCCATGTTGAAGCGGGTAACCAAGATAGGTACAGGCTTGGTCACTTTGTCTATGGAGGCAGGCGGTAGACCCTTTGCGATCTTCGCTTGTTCTCGTATTCTAATATTTCTTTGAAGAATGAAGCGGTTAGCTTCTCCTTGGCCACTATAATCAATTCATCTTCCTTTAAGGAAGAGTTGACTTTATCATCATCCCTTAGAAGGGCATTGATCAGCTTGACGAAGGGGCACTTGCAAGTGGGGTTGTTCTTTGCTTTCTCCACCCACTGCTTTAGCTCGCTGAAGATGATGGCCCCTCAGATGAGATGGAGCTGAAGAAATACGGCACTGCAAAAGTTGATTTGTTGGGCCGTAAGCATATCATGTGCTCCACTTTTGAACAGAAGGCCCTTGTCAATAAGGTGGCTTGAGCAGCATACGTCCAGAGGGAAAAGATTCCTGAGCATTTTCCCTTGAAGTTCCCTGTAGGTTTCTACTCCCTCATTGCTTCCGGGCATGTACGGCCTCGGCAATGGTTCTTTACCAAGAGCTCCAGTAGTGCACACCGATGATAGTGGAGATTGACTTAGCGGTAATGGAGATGGGACGGCCTCGAATCCACCCTCGTAGAGCGGTCTTGTTCATGAGCTCCATTCTCTGATAGAATTCTTCTGCCAGAAAGATGCTATAATTTTTTTTATTGAGGCAGAAGAGGGGTAGAATCCTAGAGGCGTTCATATCCTCACACGCTTTGATGGTGGCGGCTATTGTGCAGACTGATTGAAGGTCAATGCACATTCCTGATATGTACGGCTTAGGGTCCAGAGCAACTATGATGTCATGAGCGGCGGGAAAGGTTGGATACCCCGGAAGGTTGACATCCGACCGTGGAAGAGTGACGGTTTCTGGGTTTTGTTTCTTTCCGCTGTCATGCTTAGTTTTTGCCTGAAAGAAGTACACACAAAAATTAGGGCTTTTTACCATAATAACTAAACAAGCAGAAATTTCAAGGTTTTCTGAAATTTTTTGAAATTTTTGAGATAAAAACTTGAAACCCTAGAATGTTTAGAGAATCCACACCCGAAAAAAATATAACAGAGGTTTTCATAAGAATAAACGATGAATATACATAAACGACTGTTAGTATTCTTAGGTTTGAAAGAACAACAATGGCGGAAACTATATGAAACTCGAAAATGACCGTTTGCATTCCAAAGCAATCTTTAGGTTATGAAATGAAATGCAAGACAGAAAACAATAAGTTTCAAGTTGAGAGTAGAGAAGAACGTACCATTGCTGTCGATGAGAAGAAGAAACAAGAAATACTTGGATTTGCAGAAAGCAGTTACACATAAAGAATATGAATAGAGAGAGAAATAATTTGTCAAAGGGGTTCCGTAAAGTTTGGCAAAAGACGGTTCAGGGTCTATTTAAAGGTGAGAAAATTTTAGTTTGAGAAAGCGGAAACTTAAGATATTTTCTTAAGTACTAAATTTTATCCTTGACCCCCTCTATTGCTTTAGAAACCTCTTTAGCAAAAAAATAGACTAAGTAAGAATACTGACCTTTAAGTCTTCCGGTAAAGGAGAACTTACGTCTTCCGATTGGTCTAAAACTAAGTCTACCGGTATGAAAGAAAAATTTAACAAATAACTTTGAATTTAAGCAGTAGGATCAATCATACCAAGATTTCTCCTTAAATAAGCAAACCTGGTGGCATCCAGTGGTTCAGAAGAGATAGGATCTTCAAAACCTTCATTTTCTGGTGAACAAGAAGGATGAGTGATCTATAAAGGTGCTAGGGGTAAAACAGAAGAAATGGGTTCAGTGTCAACAAAAGAGTTGTGATCAGAATCGGTAGAGTTCTCGTCTACCGGTGAAGGGTTAGCGGTACTTGATGGTTCTGCAGTTGCCGTTTTCTGATGAGGAATGGAAGTAGATGCTGTATTTGTACCTGTATCATCATTATCAGAATCATTAGCAACGTTCGGAGCCTTTCTAGGCTCTAACAAGTCATATTCATCAAAAGAAACATGCACAGATTCTAAGATTTTTAAATTAGATTTACTAAAAATGCGAAATGCTTTTGAATGTTTGGAATACCCTAGAAAAATTCCTTCGTCTGATTTTGCATCAAATTTTCCTCTATATTCTTTTTCGTTATAAAGAATAAAACATTTACAGCCGAAGATTTTAAGAAATCCTATGTTGGGGGATCTTCCTCTCCTTATTTCATATGGAGTTTTATTATGAAACTTGTTTACCGAGTGATCTGCAGGTAAAACATGCGTGTGATTCCGCCCGTAAATACTTTGAAGTTTACCTCGCTGCCAAAGATTGTTCTAGCCGCTCAATCGATTCTCGTTCTTTTCGCTCAGCCTATACCGTTTTGTTGAGGAGTACCGGCAGAGAAGTTGTGACCGATCCCGTGGTCATCGCAGTACTTTTCTACACCATTGTTCTTGAATTCAGTGCCATTGTCTGATCTTATGTCGCTAATGTCTTCAAGCTTTTGAGTTTGAAGTCTTCTGAATAGAGCTGTGACTAGATCATACGTTTCATCTTTAGATGTCATTGTTTCAATCCAAGTGAATCTAGAGTAGTCATCAACTACCACAAGTGTATACTTGTCTCCTGAAATACTGGCTGTTGTGATTGGACCAAAGAGATCTATATGCGAAGTTGAAGAGGTCTGTTTGTTGACAAAATAGACTTTCTTTGAAGGAAGACTTGGAGAATTTTCCTAGTTGACAAGCTTTACAACTTCGTCATGGTCGGCAGACACCGTAGGTAGACCTTTGACAAGCCCGCTTTTGGAGAGCTTGGAGAGGTGCTTGAAGTTGAGGTGATCGAGACGCTTGTGCCATAGCCACCGTTGTCATGAACGTTGTTGGCTACTAGACACAGGTTTGAGAATCTCCCTAGAAGATTTAAGTCCACGACATAGATGTTTCCTTGTCTATTGTCGGTCAGTATTATAGAGCAGGATTCACTGTCTTTGATGAGGCACTGGTTGGAATTGAATTGGCAAAGTAGTCCTTTGTCGCAGAATTCGGATATGCTCAGAAGATTGTGCTTTAAACCACTTACTAGAGAAACTTTGTTGATGGAGAGGCTTCCTCTAGTAATTGAGCCATATCCAATTGTTTTTCCTTTGGCATTATCTCCGAAAATAACAATTGGGTCCTTTGGCTTCAACTATATTCAGTAAGAAGACTTCTGCTCCCAAATGTGTCTTGAGCAGCCCACTGCCTAGGTACCGATGTCTTTGTTTTCTCGATTCTATAGCCATGAAGCTTCTGAAAAGAAGTTAAAGCAAACAAGGTACCCTTTATTTTCTTTCGGGTCCTAAGGATTAGCAACCTTTTGGAACCCATACCTGCTTGACCTTGAGAGAACTAGGTCTCTCAGATCTTGGAGTGAACCTTAGAAAGCATTCTGGTGACAGATGACCTAGACAATTGCAAGAGTGACATAAATGGAAAGTCCATAGAGAACTGTTAGTGACTTTAACTGAAGATAGATTATGATTATTCCTTTTCTTAACATCCATTCTTGGTTCAGCTTGCTTGTTGATGGTAGACTTAATTGGTTTCTTTAGAATCTTCCTAGGTAGGTTACCAACAGACTTAGCTTTAGCTTTTCTGTTGATTACCTTCTCAGAAGGATTCGGTAGAATACCTTTAAGTTAACCTTCAACAGGTAAAGGAGCCTTGCCTGTTTCATAGACAAACTTGATAGTTACCGGTAGAGGTTTAGTAGGTCTACCGCCAGCAGACTTTGCCTTAGCATAGTTGTTGCCGGCAGACTTCATTTTCTCTACCGTTACCTTATCAGGTTTCTTATTTGAGTCACTCATTTTGGCTTTTCCTTTCTGACCTTTGGGGTAAACGTAAGGGACACTTGAATAACCAAGGCCTTGTTTCCCTATATTTTCAAATGTCTGTTTAGAGAAAGATATATCATTTGCATTCTCGGAAGATTCACCTTTCTCCATGACTGAAGAGATTGTCGGAAGAGGCACATCTGAATATCCTATGCCAGTTTTATCATTACTAGATTTTTGGCTTGAAAGGATTTCTTCGAATGCATCCTTGGAGCTGTTCCAGGAGTCGATTGTCTTTTGCAAGGCAATTTTCACTAGGTCAAGTCCTTTGATGTGCTCAGATAGACAATCAATTTTGTCACAAAGGAATTTGTTTTCTTCCTTCAGTTTGATACTCTCTTGTTGACAGCTATTGAGAGTTTGAATCTCAGCTGCCATCATAGATTTCTCAAAAGTAAGTTTCTCACAGTTCTTGGCTAGTTTAACATAGGCTACTCTAAAGGAATTAAATTCTTCAAGCATATCCTGATTATCCTTGAGAAGTTCTTCCTTACTGAAGCTGTCACTGTTGGTTTCATTTTTTTCCAAAGGACTAGGTGAAACTTCAACTTCATTTTTAGAGTCATAGGAAGGATCTAAATCATGAGCTATTAAGCATATGTTATCTTGCTCACAATCCTCTTCCTCCTCTTCTGAATCAGTCTCAAACCATGTAGCAACTTGTTTGTCTTCTATGTCTTTAGCTAACATACCCTTTTGTTTTTGAGATTTTCTAAAAAAGGGTTTTCGGCATGCTTCAAATTTTGACTTAAGACATTTTGAGGCAAAATGACCAAGTTTTCTACAGTTGTAACACACAAGCTCTTCCTTAGATGAGCTTTCACCATTCTTCCTAAAAGGTTGTTGGTGTGTGTTCTTCCTTCCATATTTTGCAAATTTTTGAAAATGTTTTACAAACATGGCAAATTGTTCATCAGATAAAAAATCATTATCACAGGAAGAAGTGAAAGGTTTGGTTTCAACAATGATTTCTTCTTGGACCGTGACTGGCAAAGACACAGTTCAGAACTGTTTGTCTTGCTCTAGAGCTTGATTAACTTCAAGTTCATAAACCTTCAAACTTGCGTAGAGACTACGAAGAGTTATCTCGTTTAAGTGCTTGGATTCTTTCATAGCCGTGGTCTTAACGTGCCACAAGCTACCTAGAGAGCCAAAAAACCTCATGTTCATTTCCTTTTTGTCATACGTTTTACCAAGAGAAAAGCAGCTATTTATTACCTCACTGAAGCGATCGTATGCTTGTCTCAAGGTTTCCTTAGGATCCTTTTTGAAAGAATCAAACTGCTGGATGTATGTATATTTTCTATTATCTCTTGTGTCTTGGTCTCCTTCCAAGTATTCCACAAGAGCTTCCCACATCTCTTTTGCAGTTGTACATTGAATCACTTGCTGGTATGTGCTTGTGTCTAGAGAGCTGGTGATTATGTTTATTGCTTTACTGTTAAGCTCTACCAGCTTTCTATCATCATCTGTCCATTCAGATTCTTCTTTCGGTACTTCTGCAGGATTCCCAGCGATGGAGGCTAGAAGATTGGCCTTCATTGGTACATGTTGACCTGCAGTAACACATTTCCATAATCTGTTGTCAATAGAGTTCAGAAATCTCATTACTTTATCCTTCCATACATCAAAATTTCCTTCGTCCAATATTGGGACGTGGTTAGCATTAGATGTAGGCAGCATGTAGTGCGTTTGTGCCATTTTATCGTATCTCTCAAGAGTTTAATCTTGGAAAAAATTGTTTTCAAAGAGTAAGGCTCTTATACCAATTGTGGGTCCCAATGGGCACAATAATAAGCTAGAAGGGGGGGGGGTTGACTAGCTTATTAACACTTAAAACTTTTTAGTAAATACTTTGAAAGATACTTGCAATCTATCGAAAAGATTCAAGTAGCGGAAGACCTTCAGGTAATTGTTCAGTGCGCCGATAAGGACTACCGTAGACCTTTACAAGTTACTTAAGTTCTGCTGTAAATGGATAAAGATAATCACAGTAAAGAACAGATCAAATGACAGACAAACAAATATGAAACAACACAAGTATTTTGGGATGGTTCACACTATAAAGAGTGCTACGTCCACCACCAAGGCAGTCAACCTTGGATTTAAATAGTGCACTATGTTTTCCACTAGATTAATTACAAAGAATATCTCTAATGGATCGTGTACAAAATATTGACTTGTGTTTGGGGTCTAGGAAATTAATATCTGTAAATACATGATATTTAATTCGTGCAGAAGTATAGTTAATGAAAGTAAACAACAAGAAGATAAAACAATAAGTGTTGATGAGCAGCTTCTTGTTGTTGACGAGGACTTCTAGATCAGTTGAGGATCTCTTGATTGCACTGAGCTATAAGACATGGAGTTATGAAGTTTCAGAGCAATCCTTTTTAGTGTTCGATTGATTCTGTACAGTGTTTTGTTCCAGTCCTCAATGGCAGTATTTATAGCAGGTGCACTTCAAAAGATCCGTTGGAGAAGACGAATACTTCAACAACTCTTTTCAACAATGCATTAAATGCATGGGGCTGTCAGTCAAGGATTTTTGTCTTCCCAGATATCTAGAGCAGGGAATGATTTCTGAGATCTTTAAAAAGGTGAGCGATTTAGGTGTCAGATTTGAGAGTTGTTGCAGAAAGTAGGAGACAATCTGCTTTTCCTGCTTTCACTGTTCAGGACGAAAAGTCTTCCTGCTTTTCGGAAAAGGTTGCTTTCGGCGGCTTGATATGTCAGGGAATGTCTTGGATTAATTCAAACAATGATTAGGATAAGTTTGAATTAATCCAATTAATCTTTGTTGGAAAGGACACGTCATAGAAGACCAGGTGGACACGAGGTCTGCCGTTTATGGGCTGAAAGTAGGTCTTCCGATGAAGCTTGTGAAAGGTCTTCCGCTGAACCTAAAAAAGTCCTATAAAACTATACTAGGCAAAGTTCTATACACAGTTGCCACGCTAATCGATACGTAGCCCGATTAGCCACTGAAGTATAAAACAGGATGTAATGAATTGAACAGATATAAATCTAAAATAAGAATCAACACTGAGCCCATAAACTCTTTCCCTGCATAACACTCCAAGAAAGCTTAGCATGAAGAGCATCCATTACTTTAGAAATAGATCTTAGACCCAAGCCACCTTCTGAAATAGGCCGACAAATATTCTTCCAGGAAACCCAATGAGTTCTATGATCTCCAACACTACCCCACAGAAAGTTAGCCATAGCATTTTCCAAGTGGCGAAGCTAGCGAATTATTTTCTCAAGTATACCTCCACGAGCATATTAGAGGAGGAGATTGTAGAATTTTTGTATCATTTTCGATACTTATATACTCTCCATAGCAGCAGACAAATTCTTTCCAGCCCCTTAATTCATGCAAAAACTTGCCTTCCCGGACCGGGGTAGAAGAGGAATCAACGTCGACGCTTTTAACGGCGACCACCATAGATTCGGATGAGTTAAAATCATCAATTGGCGATGCGACAGAGACAGTACCGAAAGTTCCCTCGCCAATTACATAATGCTTAACCAACTTCATCACTTCGAATATTTTATGATTGACAAAGAAATCAAGAGAAGAAGAAGCTCTCGAAGATGAAGCAAATAGAAAATATATATAGTGTTAGTCTGTTAGGGTTGATTAAGTATAATTTATGTTTCTTTTTTCTTTTCAGAAACATAAAACTACTTGGGGATAAAGTTATGTGTCGTGCCCTACATAATATCACAAAGTCTTGTAGATCTCGTCGAAAGTTTCGATTTGATATCCGACGAGCCCCGTAGTTCATCAGAACATGAAAGTTAAGCTCCGTTGAACTTCTATCAATCGTTAAATGATTTCTACTGGTGTATAACGGATTTTAAAGGAAAACTATGAAACCAACCCGCCGCCCCAACTTTCCGAAACTACCTTGGAGCCTTGCTCAAATACATCTCGGCCAGTTTTTCGACATCAGTTTGAGTAGCATATCAGCACTCCATCGTTCTCAAGGATCTGTAGTTAGATCCCTTTGCAATAATTCCTTTG
This sequence comes from Codonopsis lanceolata, assembly GCA_013146195.2. Taxonomy (NCBI): domain Eukaryota; kingdom Viridiplantae; phylum Streptophyta; class Magnoliopsida; order Asterales; family Campanulaceae; genus Codonopsis; species Codonopsis lanceolata. Next base: position 40,725,823 of record CM028384.1, on the reverse strand, counting down.
CTTTGTCGGAGACATATGCATGTATTCCTGGCTGCAAGTCATTACCACAATTAGCAAACTACTCCAAAAGATACTCAAGATTTTCAAAGTTCCAGTACTCGGATTTTCCGGTGAGTATCTCAAAAATAGTAACACCAAAAGCCCAAATATCCATAGGTGTATCGTGCAGACCAACCAATACATATTCAGGTTAATTATAAACAGGAGTTTCTCGTAGATGATATGACCGCCCATCGATGAGACAAGGCCCAGTTGGTGATCATGCTTTCTTCGCTAATCCAAAGTCTGTAATCTTAAGATGGGTGAGGGAAATATGAATTGTAGAAGGAAAGACAAGGATGTTGGCAGGTTTAAGATCGAAGTGTACATATCCTCTTCTATGAATGTGTCGGATACCTCTGGGTATCATGTACGCATAATAGCTGACATTGAATTCCAACAATCCCCCGATGCCATTCTTGATTACAAGGTCTTCAAGTGTTCCTCGAGGAGCATATTCAAGGATACTATTTTAGATTTTTTTCTCATTTTCCATACTTATATACTCTCCAAAGCTGCAAACAAACTCTTGGCAGCCCCTTAATTCATACAAAAACTTGCCTTCCCAGACCATGGTAGAAGAGGAATCAATGTGGACGCTTTTAACGGCGACCACCGTAGATTCGGATGAGTTAAAATCATAAATTGGTGATGCAAGCAAGACAGTACCGAAAGTTCCCCCAATTACAGAACGCTTACCCACTTCATCACTTCCAATATTTTATGATTGACAAAGAAATCAAGAGAAGAAGAAGCTCTCGAAGTCGAAGCAAAAAGAAAATATATATAGTTTTAGTCCGTTAGGGTTGATTGAGTATAATTTATGTTTCCTTTTACTTTTCAGAAACACAAAACTACTTGGGGATAAAGTCATGCGTCGTGCCCTACATAATATCACAAATTCTTATATGCGGCAGGCCCTGTAGTTCATCCTGACGCGAAAATTTTGCTCCATTAAAGTTCTGTCGATCGTTAAATGATTTCTACTAGTGAATAATGGAAACTAAAGGAAAATTGTGAAACCAACCCGCCACCCCAACTTTCAGAAACTACCACTGGACCCCTTGAACTTCAAACTCTTCCCGAATACCTTGCTCAAATACGTCTCGGCCACTTGTTCTACTTCAATTTAAGTGGCATATCAGCAGTCCATCGTTCTCAAGGATCACTAGTTAGACACCTTGGCAAGAATTCTTTTGCTTTGTCGGAGACATATGGGGGTATTCTTGGCTACAAGTCATTCACACAATTAGCAATCTGCTCCAAAAGATCCTCCAGATTTTCAAAGTTCCTGTACTCGGATTTCCCGGTGCTTCGTGCAGACCAACCAATACAGATTCAAGTGAATTGTAAACCAGAGTTCCTCGTAGATGATACGATCGCCCATCGATAAGACTAGGCCAAGTTGGTGATCATGCTTTATTGGCTAATCCAAAGTCTGTAATCTTATGATGAGGGAGGGAAATGTGAATTGTAGAAGGAAAGACAAGGATGTTGGCGGGTTTAAGATCGGAGTGTACATATCCTCTTCTTTGAATGTGTCGGAGACCTCTGAGTATCATGTACGCATAACAACTGACATTGAATTCTGACAATCCCCCGGCGCCATTCTTGATTACAAGGTCTTCGAGTATACCTCCACAAGCATATTCAAGGAACAGATTGTAGATTTTTTTCTCATTTTCCATGCTTATATACTCCCCAAAGAAGTAAACCAATTCTTGGCAGCCTCTTCATTCATGTAAAAACTTCCCTTCCCAGACCAGGGTAGAAGAGAAATCAACGTCAACGCTTTTAACGGTGACCACCGTAGATTCGGATGAGTTAAAATCATCAATTATCGATGCAACAGAGACATTACCGAAAGTTCCCTTGCCAATTACATAATGATTAACCCACTTCATCCCCTCCAATATTTTATGATTGAAAAAGAAATCAAGATAAAAACAAGTTCTTGAAGACGAAGCTAATAGAAACTATATATAGTTTTAGTATGTTAGGGTTGATTGAGTATAATTTATGTTTCCTTTCACTTTTTGGAAACACAAAACTACTTAGGGATGAAGTTATGTACTGTGCCCTACATAATATCACAAAATCTTGTAGAACCCGTCGAAAGTTTCGATTTGATATGCGACGGGCCCCGTGGTTCATCCGGACGCGAAAGTTTTGCTCTATTAAAGTTCTCTCAATCGTTAATTGATTTCTACTAGTGCATAATGGAAATTAACGGAAAACTGTGAAACCAACCTGCCGCCCCAACTTTCCGAAACGTCCGCTGGACCCCCTGAACTTCGAACTCTCCCAGAATCCCTTGCTCAAATACGTCTCGGGTACTTTTTCGACATCCATTTGAGTAACATATCAGCACTCCATCGTTCTCAAGGATCCGTAGTTAGATCCATTTGCAAGAATACCTTTGCTTTATCGGAGACATATGTGAGTATTCCAGGCTACAAGTCTTTACCACAGTTAGCAAACTGCTCCAAAAGATCCTCCATATTTTCAAAGTTCCAGTACTCGAATTTTCCGGTGAGTATCTCAAAAATAGTAACACCAAAATCCCAAATATCCATAGCTGCTTCATGTAGACCAACCAATACAGATTCAGGTTGATTATAAATAGGAGTTTCTCGTAGATGATATGACCTCTTGTTGATCCACAATAATGCTCAAATAGGCTAGAGGGGGGCGGTGAATAGCCTATGATTCCAATTTAAAAACTTTTCTTTTGGATATAAATAAAGCACATTTTAAGTGGCAATTGCAGTTTATCCAGTTGAGCATGTCTGCCGGTAGAAGCTATCGGTAGACTTGCTCTAAGCATAAGTATCAACTTTGCCGATAAACTGCTAGTCAAATCAAAAGCATGTAAAAAGGTTTGGACAGTGGAAGATAAAGGGGCTATGATTTGGAGAAGTCATAAGTGGCTGTACACGAATATATGTTCAGAGCAACAGCACACTTGTTTGTTCTATCAAATGCCGGTTTAGGAAATCAATTAGAGAATAGCTTTTCTAAAGATAAATCAATTATAAAAGGCTCATAGATATATAAGGACTGAGAGATAAAATATTTGTAAGAACATATGAATTTATTCAAATGTAAATTACATATTACATCAGTCTAATAATCTATGTACAGTTTCTGGTTTTGTCTTCCCAAGCCACAATCCTTACTTAATTATCCATTCAAGAATCTTTAAGCAACAAAGGACAATAGGAGACGAGAACGAGAAACTGTTATGAGAAGAGGATTTTTAATGTCGTTCAGATATAAAAATATATCTGAACGATTGAGTGCAAAGCACTCATCCTTCCATGATGAATTATTATTGCACAATCAACAACATTTGTATTGGAATACAAATCTGAAGATATGAATGCAATATCTACAGACAACTCTTTATTTTTGTCAGACATTATCTAACATCAATCTTCAGATCTTGATCTCTGTCTATTGATGTTTATGATCAATCTCTTCTCTTCTCCAAGGTTTTCTTCCTAGCAATCCACTGAAAGTGTTTTGCTAAGATCTGGATGAGTTCACTGCAATCTGTATCGAGATCAGAGATACGTTGGTGAAGACGATCTCGTTGATGATCTCTTTTTCTTTGAAGTTATTGAGTAAATTGAGTTACTCCTAGCTTGTCATCTCCATGCTTGAGATATTAGATGTCGCTCTTCTTTTCTTTGGGTAAGAGAAAGCATTTATATAGATGAGAGCCAATGTGATCGTTAAGAGATGAAGACTTGAAGTTTTCTATCGGTTTAGAGATGTAGTGGTTGAAGTCTATCGGATAGAGATCTTTGTCCAGAAGATCTTTGACTGTTTGGGGCAGAGATTTAGCCCTGTAGATCTTGGAACTTGTTGTCTATTATACTATGTTGATAAGTCTCTGAAGAGTAGGTGTGATGTCTGTTGCACTGTCAGGTGGTTTGTTCAATAAAGTAATTGATTTTTGACTATAACAGACTACTTGAGTGAGAGAAAGTCTTGTAGCCTTAAAAGTATGTCAGGCTTTTTGAGGCTTGAACATATTTTTCTTGATTTGAGCTACTTCTAGAATTTTCTCTGTAGCACGTGCAGAATAAAGTCTGCCGGTGGAATGCTTCGAGCCAATGGAAACAAGTCTTTTGATTCAGGAGAACTGATGTCTGCTGGTGCGAGCAGTTTAACTTGTAGCATGTCTGCTGGTGGTGAGTCTTAAGGATGTTCTGATCTTTATCACTGAAGGCTTTTGACATAACTGCAAGTCTTCCGGTGCTGAGTGCATCTGAAGTGCTGGTTTGTTTCAATCATCATATATGAAGGTAGGACTTGATCAGGTTGCACCTAATCCAAGACCTATGTGATATCACACGAGTTTCCACGCTAAGTGGTATGCAGACCTTTTAGCCACTCGTGATGACTCACTTGTAATGGGGGCAAGCAAATCAATATATATATATATATATAGAGTATGCAAGGCGATAGCTAAATTATCAAGAAGCATATTCCAACACCGCCCATCGATGAGACAAGGCCCAGCTGGTGATCCTGCCTTCTTCGCTAATCCAAAGTCTGTAATCTTAAGATGGGTGAGGGAAATGTGAATTGTAGAAGGAAAGACAAGGATGTTGGCAGGTTTAAGATCGAAGCGTACATATCCTTTTCTATTAATGTGTCGGATACCTCTGAGTATCATGTACGAATAATAGATGACATTGAATTCCAAGAATCCCCCGGTGCCATTCTTGATTACAAGGTCTTCAAGTGTACCTTGAGGAGCATATTCAAGGAACATATTTTAGATTTTTTTTCTCACTTTCCATGCTTATATACTCTCCAAAGTAGTAAACAAACTCTGGGCAGCCCCTTAATTCATGCAAAAACTTGCCTTCCCGGACCAGGGTAGAAGACGAATCAACATCGATGTTTTTAACGGCGACCACCACAGATCCGGATGAGTTAAAATCACAAATTGGCGATGCAACGAAGACAGTACCGAGAGTTCCCCCAATTACAAAACGCTTACCCACTTCATCAATTCCAATATTTTATGATTGACAAAGAAATCAAGAGAAGAAGAAGCTCTCGAAGACGAAGCAAATATAAAATATATATAGTTTTAGTCTGTTAGGGTTGATTGAGAATAATTTATGTTTGCTTTTCCTTTTCAGAAATACAAAACTACTTGGGGATAAAGTTATGTGTCCTGCCCTATATAATATCACAAAGTCTTGTAGATCTCGTTGAGAGCTTCGATTTGATATGCGGCAGGCACCGTAGTTCATCCTGACGCGAAAGTTATGCTAGGTTAAACTTCTACCGATCGTTAAATAATTTCTACTAGTGCATAATGGAAACTAACGGAAAATTGTGAAACCAACCCACCACCCCAACTTTCAGAAACTGCCACTGGACCCCCTGAACTTCGAACTCTTCCTGAATACCTTGCTCAAATACATCTCGGCCACTTGTTCCACTTCAGTTTAAGTAGCATATCAGCAGTCCATTGTTCTCAAGGATCCCTAGTTAGACACCTTGGCAAGAATTCCTTTGCTTTGTCAGAGACATGTGCAGGTATTCCTGGCTGCAAGTCATTCCCACAATTAGCAATCTGCTCTGAAAGATCCTCCAGAATTTCAAAGTTCTAGTACTTGGATTTCCCTGTGAGTATCTCAAATATAGTAATAGCAAAGGCCCAAATATCCATAGGTGCTTCGTACAAACAAACCAATACAGATCAGGTGAAATGTAAACCAGAGTTTCTCGTAGATGATACGATCGCCAATCGATGAGACTAGGCCAAGTCGGTGATCCTGCTTTCTTGTCTAATCCAAAGTCTTTAATCTTAAGATGAGGGAGGGAAATGTGAATCGTAGAAGGAAAGACAAGGATGTTGGCGGGTTTAAGATCGTAGTGTATATATCCTCTTCTATGAATGTGTCGGAGACCTCTGGGTATCATGTACGCACAACAGCTGACATTGAATTCCGATAATCCCCCGGCGCCATTCTTGATTACAAGGTCTTCAAGTGTACCTCCAAGAACATATTCAAGGAACAGATTGTAGATTTTTTTTTCTCATTTTCCATGCTTATATACTCTCCAAAGCATTTAACAAATTTTGGGTAACCCCTTAATTCATGCAAAAACTTGCCTTCCCGGACCAGGGTAGAAGAGGAATCAACGTCGGCGCTTTTAACGACGACCATCGAGATTCGGATGAGCTAAAATCATCAATTGGCGATGCGACGAAGACAGTACTGAAAGTTCCATCGCAAATTACAGAGCACTTAACCCACTTCATCATTTCCATTTTTTTATGATTGACAAAGAAATCAAGAGAAGAAGAAGCTCTCGAAGACGAAGCAAATAGAAAATATATATAGTTTTAGTATGTTAGTATTGATTGAGTATAATTTATGTTTCCTTTTCCTTTTTGGAAACACAAAACTACTTAGGGATAAAGTTATGTGCCTTGCCCTACATAATATCACAATATCTTGTAGATATCATCGAAAGGTTCGATTTGATATGCGGTGGGCCCCGTAGTTCATTCGGAAGCTAAAGTTATGCTCCGTTAAAGTTTTGTTGATCGTTAAATGATTTCTACTAGTGCATAACGGACACTAAAAGAAAAACTGTGAAACCAACCTCCCCCCCAACTTTCAAAAACTGCCGCTGGACCCCCTGAACTTCGAACTCTTCCCGAATTCCTTGTTCATATACGTCTCGGCCACTTGTTCTACATCAATTTGAGTAGCATAACAGCGGTCCATCGTCCTCAAGGATCTCTAGTTAAACACCTTTGCAAGAATTCCTTTACTTTGTCAGAGACATATGTAGGTATTCCTGGCTGCAAGTCATTACCATAATTAGCAATCTCCTCCAAAAGATCCTCCAGATTTTCAAAGTTCTAGTACTCGGATTTCCCGGTGAGTATCTCAAATATAGTAACACATAAAGCCTAAATATCCATAACTGCTTCGTGTAGACCAACCAAAACGGATTTAAGCGAATTGTAAAATGGAGTTCCTCGTAGATGATACGACCGCCCATCGATGAGACTAGGCCCAGTTGGTGATCCTGCTTTCTTGGCTAATCCAAAGTCTGCAATCTTAAGATGGGCGACGAAAACGTGAATTGTAGAAGAAAAGACAAGGTTGTTGGCGTGTTTAAGATCGCAATGTACATATCCTCTTCTACTAATGTGTCGGAGGCCTTTGAGTATCATGTAAGCATAACAGCTAACATTGAATTCCAACAATCCCTCGGCGCCATTCTTGATTACAAGGTCTTCAAGTGTACCTCCAGGAGCATATTAAAGGAACAGATTCAAGATTTTTTTTCTCATTTTCCATGCTTATATACTCTCCAAAGCAGCAAACAAATTTGGGGCAGCTCCTTAATTCATGCAAAAACATGCCTTCCCGGACCAGGGTAGAAAAGGAATCAACGTCGAGGCTTTTAACGACGACCACCGCAGATTCGAACGAGTTGAAATCATTAATTGGCGATGTGACGTAGACTGTACTGAAAGTTCCCCTGACAATTACAGAATGAGTTTAAATCATCATTTTGCTTTGTCGGAGACATATGCATGTATTCTTGGCTGCAAATAATTACCACAATTAGCAATCTGCTCGAAAAGATCCTCTAGATTTTCAAAGTTCCCCGTACTCGGATTTCCCGGTGAGTATCTAAAATATAGTAACACCAAAAGCCCAAATGTCCATAGGTGCTTCGTGCATACCAACCAATACAGATTTAGGTGAGTTGAAAACCAGAGTTCCTTTTAGATGATACGATCGCCCGTCGATGAGACTAGGCACAGTTGGTGATCCTGCTTTCTTGGCTAATCCAAAGTCTAGAATCATAAAATGGGTGAGGGAAACGTGAATTGTAGAAGGAAAGACAAGGATGTGGGTGGGTTTAAGATCGCAGTCTACATATCCTCTTCCATGAATGTGTCAGAGACCTCTGCGTATCATGTACGCATAACAGTTGACATTGAATTTCGATAATCCCCCGGTGCCATTCTTGATTACAAGGTCTTCAAGTGTACCTCTAGGAGCATATTCAAGGAACAAATTGTAGATTTTTTTTCTCATTTTCCATGCTTATATCCTCTCTAAAGTAGCAAACAATTTTTTAGGCAGCCCCTTAATTCATGCAAAAACCTGCCTTCCCGGACCAAGGTAGAAGAGGAGTCAACGTCGGCGCTTTAATGGCGACCAGCGCAGATTCGAATGAGTTGAAATCATCAATTGGCAATGCGACGAAGATAGTACCGAAAGTTCCCTCACAAATTACAGAACGCTTAACCCACTTCATCACTTCCAATATTTTATTATTGATAAGGAAATCATGAGAAGAAGAAACTCTCGAAGACAAAAGAAATAGAAAACTAGTTGGGGATAAAGCACTACTTAGTATGTAATTCTCATTCTCGATTTGATATGCACTACTTAGTATCATTGTTAAAGTCTTGTAATTGGAAACCAACTCATTGAGAGCAAGGAAATTAAGAGAACAAGAAGCTCTCGAAGACGAACAAAATAGAAAATATATATAGAGTTAGTCTGTTAGGGTTGATTGAGTATAATTTATGTTCCCTTTTCCTTTTTCGAAACACAAAACAACTTGGGGATATAGTTATATGTCTTACCTACTTAATATCACAAAGTCTTGTAGATCTCGTGGAGAGCTTCGATTTGATATGTGGCGAGCCCCATAGTTCATCTGGACGCGAAAGATACGCTATGCTAATGTCTTGTCGACCGTTAAATAATTTCTACTAGTGCATAACAGAAACTAACGAAAAACTGTGAAACCAACCCGCCGCCCCAACTTTCAGTAACTGCCGCTGGACCCCATGAACTTCAAATTCTTCCTGAATGCCTTGCTCAAATACATTTCGATCATTTGTTCTACATTATTTTGAGTAGCATATCAGCAGTCCATAGTTCTCGAGGATCCCTAGTCAAACACCTTTGCAAGAATTCCTTTGCTTTGTAAGAGACATATGCATATATTCCTGGCTACAAGTCATTCCCCCAATTAGCAATTTTCTCCAAATGATCCTCCAGATTTTCAAAGTTCCAGTACTCAGATTTCCCGATAAGTATGTCAAATATAGTAACACCAAAAGCCAGAATATCCATAGGTGCTTCGTGCCGACCAACCTATAGAGATTCAGGTGAATTGTAAATCAGAGTTCCTTATAGATGATACGTCCGCCCATCGATGAGACTAGGCCCAGTTGGTGATCTTGCTTTCTTAGCTAATCCAAAGTGTTCAATCTTATGATGGGCGAGGGAAACGTGAATTGTAGAAGGAAAGAGAACGTTGGCGGGTTTAAGATTGAAGTGTACATAACCTCTTCTATGAATGTGTCGAAGACCTCTGAGTATCATGTACACATAACAGCTGACATTGAATTCCGACAATCCCCCGGCCACATTCTTAATTACAAGGTCTTCAAGTGTACCTCCAGGAGCATATTCAAGGAACATATTGTATTTTTTTTTCTTATTTTCCATGCTTATATCCTCTCCAAAGTAGCAAACAATTTCTGGACGGACCCTTAATTCATGTAAAAACTTGCCTTCCCGGACCAGGGTAGAAGAGAAATCAATGTCAGTGCTTTTAACGGCGACCACCGCAGATTTAGAAGAGTTGAAATCATCAATTAGGGATGCGATGGAGACAGTACCGAAAGTACCCTCGCCTATTACAGAACGCTTAACCCATTTCATCATTTCCAATATTTTATGATTGACAAAGAAATCTAGAGTAGAAGAAGCTCTCGAAGACAAAGCAAATAGAAAATATATATAGTGTTAGTCTGTTGGGGTTGATTGAGTAGAATTTATGTTTTCTTTTCCTTTTTGGAAACACAAAGCTACTTGGGGGATAAAGTTATGTATTGTGCCCCAATAAATATTACAATGTCATATAGATCTCATTGAGAGCTTCGATTTGATATACGGCAGGCCACGTAGTTCATCCGGACGCGAAAGTTATGCTCCGTCAAAGTTTCGCCAACCGTTAAATGATTTCTACTATCCTGCACCATGGCTTTGCCCAAATTATCACCATTCTGGTCCTCTTAATCCCAGTTGGCATTCACGAATTCAGCCAGGTAAGGTGGCTCGTAAATGCGCGTCTTCAAAGGGCCAGGAGAGAAAGTAAAAACAGAATAGGCCTAGACTAGCAAAAGGAAAGAAAAATCAGCTAGTGACACAAAAAAAAAAAGAAAAAAAGAATCAATAAATACTGGCAAGTATTAAAAGCAAGAAAAAGATAATACCTCCCAAGCCAGAGCAAAACCGTTAAGGACTCGAGAATCGTTTTGACTGGCGCGATCTCCATAGAGGCATAAAGCTCAGCCAGGTCTGACTGCCCCAATCATAGTCAGGAACCAGATATAAGTCCCGGAGGCATCCCAGGACAAAAGCCCACAAAGTGGTGTATGAGTTGGCAAAAAGAGACATCCGCAGAAAGGAAAAAAAAAAGGTAATGCCCTGGTGACACAAGTCACAGCCTCGTAGTCATCATCGTCGACCTGCCCGTCATGCTGCTCTAGCCAACTCTTAACACTACTGATCCGGATCTCGTCAGCGCTCTTATAATCTGGCTCGAAGCCCAAAAGGTGTTCGACCACATCGTGATGATATCGCAAATTATAATCTTGCTCCAGATGCTTGCCAGTGCCAGTGGGGATGCCTATGATCGCGGCAAAATCACAGAGAGTCATGGTAGCCTCGCCCCAGCTGAAGTGAAAAGTTTGGGTGGTGTCCCACCAATAATACCGCAGAACCTAAAAAATAGACAAATAGCTACTGAAGGGACGAAAAGCCCACAGAAATGCGCCAAAACCGGTCTGCTCCACCAAAAGCTTTGCTTCAAGGGCAATGAGCTATAGATGGTGGCTAACTTGTTGCAGCTATCCCGGGCTCTAGAAAGGGTTTTACGTGCCTCGTAAAAAGAAAAGAAAAGGAAAAATCAGTCTTAGAAAAGAAAAGAAAAGGGAGGTAAACTGTAATCTTTCCTATTAACTCAATGCATGCAATGTCCCATATAAATTGCATTAACTATGCCATGTCCATTTTTGCTATGCATTTAAAAGAAAATATATCTGTGGCATTTTTACAGGAAAAAAAATGTGTTGCATTTTTTTTGCATTTAAAAGAAAAAATATATATATTGCATTTTCGCATGTATAGAAAAAATAATATTGCATTTTCAATAAAAATAAATATTGCATCTTTGCATACTTTTTAAAACAAAAATATCCATATTGCATTTTTGCAGGCATTAATATCTCTACGGTGCATTAGCATTTGGTTGCATGTTAAAACAAAAAAAAAAAATGAAAAAAATGTGATAAATAATATATTTGCATATGTTATTTTACTTTGGCATCTATTATGTGCATTTATCCTCAAGTATATGAATATTGTATGTTCAGAATAATAAAAATGTTGCAGGCATTAAAAAAGAAAATAGTTTCATTGCATTTTGCATGTACAAAAATATATTTCAGCATGTGCATGTATCTGAAAAATATATCTGGAAAAAAATGCAGCATGTGTCAGAAATATATATCGCATGATCATGTCTCATCTAAAAATATATGTAGCACGAGCATGCATCGTAGAGCCAAAATATATCCGTTGCACAAAATATGCATCGCAGAATCAAATAGTGCCAATTGTATAAGTATGCATCGCAAAATAAAATGGCTTGAATTTCATGTTTTTGCTATGTAATAATTGTCAAATTTCATCATTCTAGCATAAATCATGCATGCATAAGCATTAAAATCAAGAGCAGGTATACTCCAAAGAGCCCAAAATAGCAAGAAATTAGAAAAATTAGAGAAATTCAACCAAATGGGTTGAAGGGAAAAGAAGACTTATAGCCGGATTTTGAAGATTCGAGACGTGGGTGTGCCGATCTTGGAGTATGTTACTCCAATTGTCTCTTGAATGCCAATATTTGATAACATTTCATCTCAAAGGAGGACGCTCCCTGTGACGACCCGACCCGGATCCCAAGACGAAATCCTAAGGTCGTGCCGCCAGGAGACAAATAATAACATGCAAGTAGCAAATAATGGGTAGGGCCATAACGGCGATACGCCAACAACTAAAAACACATGCGGAAGCGAAATGAAATAAAACAGTGGCGCCCGACCTAACAAGCTCAAACTAAAAAGAACCAAAGAGATAATTAATCTCTCGGTTCAAAAATTCGACGTATGTGCCGCAACATTGGGCACGTCGGACTAAACTCCCTATAATGCAGTTCAAATATATAACATAATATACCAAGTCATCAGCGAAGCTACGGCCGGAACCCAACATTACACTAAGTCTAAGACTCTAGTCTAACAACTCAACGGCTAAAAACATGTCGGAGAACCAACATAATACTTTAACTAACAATGTAACATGCTAAAACATATTCACCAATATTTACCAAGCGCGACTATAACAAGTCGGCTACCAACAGCATAAGCACCAACATCAAGCAAGCATATGGAAATATAAACACTAATATACACCAAGCATGACTACTACCAGTGGGCTACCAAAAGAATAAGTTAAACAATATAATTACAAATACTACAAATCACATTTAGGTTTGCTACCCAACATGAAGTTTACATAACTTCATCTTTCCCAACGTCCTCACCAAAAAGGAAATAAACTATCTAAGTAGCAACCTTGCCAAAAGAATACTTCGTCAACGCAATCTTCTTGAATTACTTGGATCCGCTCGCACGACTCGGATCTAGGGAAAAACAATCAACAAATAAAAGTAAGTCACAAAGACTTAGTAAGTTACTAACCATAACTTCCTATCATGGCATAATGCTCAATAATAATTTACATCATGCTATCTTCATATAATAACCTTATATAAAAATCATGTTATGGCATCCATGCTCAACATTAATAAAACATGTTATCATTATAGTATAACATCTCACTAAAATTCATGTCAAGGCATATTAGGCTTAACAATGATAATTCATGCTTTTGGCATAATACAACATTCAAATAATTTTCATGTTTAAGCATTCATGCTTAACAACCTTAATCAACATGTTATCTATAAAGTATAACATTTATGAAACCAATACAACCATCATATCATATCCATATCACAAGGCACGTTATTCACATAAGTACTTGTGAGACAATTCATACATAAAAGGGATATGATACCATTACCAATTCTTCCACCGTGTTGCTCCTGCAAAAACACGTGCAAACCTTTATGTGCCCTCGATATCCCTTTCGTGGATATCGACGTCCCCGAGACAGTCTCCGCTCGAGTTCCATAGTTATCAAAGTCATGTGTATTACTACATTTGAGATAAACTACTTCCCCACCATGGCCACCAATGGAGGGGTGTGTGCAAACCCCGCACGGCGATCCATCGCGATCACGAATCTCACAATTCGTGAAGACGATGCATCGTCCCACCAAAGACTCAATGCACCGACTCACTGACTCAAAACCCAAGCACAAGTAATATATACTCATATGCTCAAAACAAGTAGGTATATACTCTACCATCAAACTAGTCATGCATTTCATTCACAACTAGCATAAATTTCACAATAGAGAATCGTATAAGCTCTCATATTCAAGTGTCCTTCATACACTTCAAAACTTCTTGGAGGCTTGACCTCCATGATTTCTACCCCAAATTCCGTAGGACTTATGATTATAGTTCCTAGGATTCATACTAACCCAAGGGTTGACTCCGTTGAGTCCAATCTAGACTTTCCGAAAATTAGGGCATAGAAGCATGGGCTTCAATATCCCCCCCTATGTTCATAACTATCGCCAATAACTATATTCCCAAGTTCAATGAACTCACATAAACCCAACAAAACACTTATCAATGCATCATAGAACAAATTGGCAAATTTGTGCATAACCACATTTAAATCACTTTACCAATCATGCTTTCCAAAACTTGAATAAATCATATAACATGTATTAATACACTATACTATACATATATAACACATTATTCAAGCTTAAAATCATGCTCATTAAGCCAAATCAACATTTGGGCAAAATCCCTTTCCAAGTATCTTCACCAAATCATGCTCAACACACATGAAATAATCACATAACAAGGGTTAATAGACTACTTTACATATGAATTTCATACTAATCTAGGTCTCACATAGGTTCATCCAAGATATATCAACATTTGGAAACCTAGGGTTCATGGCATCTCTACAAACCCTAGAAATTGCATCTTGGTGGTGGGTGTTGTTCTCCTTAACCTTCTCTTCAAATAAATGGAGTTGATTGGGGGAAGAAGGTCCCGAGCTTTGGCCTCCAAGATTGAACCCTTATGGAACCCTAGAAAGTCTCCTCTCAAGCACCCAAATGTGTCTCCCACGTTTTTGGTGAAGTATGGCTGAATATGAGAGGTTTAAGTGTTGTTTGTGGCTTATATATGATAGAAACTAAGTGGGTGTAGGTTAGATTAATGGGGATGTTTCTCTTTAATTTACCACCTAATCCCCCCTCTAAAACACCAATAGATGGTTAGGGCATAACATAAGACACTTAGGAAGGTTTAGGGTTAGTTTAGGATGGGTTTGGGTGGGTATAGGCTAGGGAATCGGGTGAACTAAGCTGAAAATCCCGTAATGTGAATACCATTGATGCGGTCGTCAAGGAGCATGCGAGCGCATGCTCCCCGACAATTTCAAATTCAGCCCTTCCTGATCCCTTGCTTGGTCTCTGACTCTCCTGCATGCATCCTCGAGTCCTCCCAAGCCAAAAAGGTCTACAATTCAATCTTAAAAGACCCTAATCCATAACCAAAGCAATCCATGTTCAAACCTCACTCAAACATGGTCAAGAACTCAGGTAAAACACTCCCGAACAACAACCGAAAAAGTCAAATAGAGAAGGGTTAATGCTAGAATCAAACTAGCAACCAAACCGACGATGCAACTAGCATTCAACCAACATCTAAAGCATGTAAATGATGTTATGAATGTCTTCTAACATTTATCCATATGTTTACAACACAATCATAAACCTGAGATTCAAAGAATCTCGTGAAGGAAAGATGCATACAAGTATCTCAAACGACGTCAATGAGCATGCTATTGACTCTAAACATATGAGCGAGCTAAATTAACATGTTTATGATGATTATAAATGTATGAATTCTTGCATAACACAAGCAAGCCATAATTTAGGGTTTTACATTCTCCTCTACTTTAAGGAATTTAGCCCCTAAATTCTTACCGTGGTCATCAAACAAATGAGGATACTTCTCTCGCATCTCCAACTCGGTCTCCCAAGTCGCTTCCTCGATCTCATGATTCTTCCAAAGGACTTTGACCAATGGAATTCTCTTGCTCCGCAGAACTTGCTCTTTGGTGTCAAGTATCTTCACCGGCTGCTCAACATAAGACAAGTCTGGCTGAAATGTAATCTCTTCATACTCAAGAACATGGGAATCATCCTTAAGATATTTCCGTAGCATAGACACATGAAACACATTATGAATCTCTGACAAAGACGACGGTAAAGCCACCATGTAAGCCAAACTCCCAACTCGCTCAAGAACCTCAAAAGGTCCAACGAACCTCGGTGATAATTTTCCTTTCTTCCCAAATCTCTTGGTACCCCTTCTTGGCGATACCTTAAGAAACACAAAATCTCCAACCTGAAATTCCAAATCTCTCCTCCGATTATCTGCATAACTTTTCTGTCGACTTTGAGCCATGAGCAATCTATCCCGAATTAATTTCACACTCTCAACTGACTGCTGAACAATCTCGGAACCCCATAATTTTGCTTCTCCAACCTCATCCCAACAAATAGGAGATCTACACTTCCGCCCATAAAGAGCCTCATACGGTGCCATCCCGATGCTCGATTGGTAACTATTGTTGTACGCAAACTCCGCCAATGGAAGGTGTGTATCCCAACTCCCCTTAAAATCAACCGTACAAGCCCGCAACATATCCTCAAGTATTTGAATTGTTCTCTCGGACTGTCCGTCTGTCTGAGGGTGAAAAGTTGTGCTAAAATTCAACTTGGTCCCCATAGCTTCTTGCAAAGCCTGCCAAAACCTCGATGTAAATCTTGGATCCCAGTCTAAAACCATACTAACTGGAACCCCGTGCAATCTAACAATCTCCTGCACATACAATGCCGCTAACTGACTCAAGGAATAAGTCATCGCAATCGGAATAAAATGAGCCGATTTCGTGAGCCGATCAACAACAACCCAAACGGCATCAAAACCTCTACGAGTACGCGGAAACCTCGAAACAAAATCCATCGTAACTTGCTCCCATTCCCACTGTGATATCCAACTGGCCGCCGCAACAACCCCGCTGGTCTTTGGTGTTCCGCCTTCACCGCCGACAAGTTAGACACCTCGACACATAATCCGCTATTTGTCGCTTCATGCCATTCCACCAAAATTGTTTCTTCAAATCCCTATACATCTTCATTCCCTGATGGATAGTATACTTTCCATGTGAGCTTCATCCAACACAAGTCGCTCACATCCTCAACCAAGGAACACATACTCTACCCTTGAAAGTCAAAATCCCATCTTGGTTCATCGCGAACTCATGCTCCTTATCCTCGCTCAAACCATCAATGATTTTTACCAACTCCGGATCTTTCCTTTGAGTCTCCTTAATCCTCTCCAATAAAACAGGAATAGCCCGCACACTAGCAAATAATACTCCATGATTAACCTCGCTAGATTCCAATCACGAACATCCTCCAACATTTTCCATTCCCGCATCATCAAACATGACAAGTGCACTTTTCTACTCAAAGCATCGCAACCACGCTCGCTTCCCTGATGATAAAGTATCGTGCAATCATGGTCCTTCAACTTCTCCATCCATCTCCGCTGCCTCATGTTCAACTCCTTTTGTGAGAAGAGATATTTCAAACTCTTGTGATCCGTGAAAATCTCAAACTTCGACCCATACAAATAATGCTTCCACTTGTGCAAAGCAAATATGATCGCCGCTAGCTCGAGATCATGCGTGGGATAATTCATCTCATACGGAGACAAATTTCTTGAAGCATAAGCAATCACCTTCCCATTCTCGCATAAGCAACACAACCCAATCCTTCTTTCGATGCATCACTATAAACCACAAAATTATCACCTCCGCTAGGCAATGCTAGAACCGGTGCCGTAGTCAACTCTCTTCTTCAATTCTTGGAAGCTCTTCACACTTATCACTCCATACAAATGTGCGTCTTTTTTGAGTCAAGTTCGCCGGGCGTAGCAATCTTCGAAAATCCTCTATGAACTTCAATAATAACCGGCTAGCCCCAAGAAACTCCTAACCTCCGTGAATCGTGTTGGTCTCCAATTCATTACGCCTCAACCTTGGAAGGATCCACCGCTATCCCGGCACTAGAAACAACGTGCCCCAAGAATGAAACCTCTAGCCAAAAAGCACACTTGCTAAACTTGGGCGAGTTGCCTCTCCCGAAGAATCGACAAGACCATCCTCAAATGCTCATCCCGAGACTTAGAATACACAAGGATGTCGCCTATGAAAACCACCACGAAGCAATCAAGAAAACTATGGAATCTTCATCAAATCCATAAACACCGCCGGCGCATTAGTCAACCCAAATGGCATCACCATAAACTCAGTAGTGCCCACTGCGAAAAGTCAGTTTTTGGAACATCCTCGGCTCTAACCTTCAACCGATGATACCAATCTCAAGTCAAGCTTGAATAGACCACCGATCCTTGCAATTGATCAAACAAGTCATCTATGTGTGGCAATGGATACTTGTTCTTGATCGTTGCCTTGTTCAACCCCAAGAATCAATGCACAATCTAAGGCTCCCATCTTTCTTCCTCACAAATAATACCTGCACTTGTGATACACTTGGCTTGATAAAGCCAATGTCAAGGAGCTCTTGCAACTGAACCTTCAACTCCTTTAACTCCATAGGTGCCATTCTATACGGCGCCGAATCTGCAGTAGTTCCAACAATTCAATGCAAAATTCAATCTCCCTATCCCGAGGCATCCCAAAATCTTTAGAGAAAACATCCGAAATTCACACACAACCCACATCTTCAAGATTAGAAGTCGAAACCCATTTATCAACTACATGCAAGATACCAGGCACCCACGCCG
>CM028384.1:40680075-40707503 GCA_013146195.2 Codonopsis lanceolata | reverse complement strand
TTTCTTGTTCCATTTAGGAATCTTAGTTCAAAGTCCCACGTCAATTATATAACTAAGCCTAAGTTGATTATTTTGAAATCATGCTTAGTTCAATTTTGATTCATAATAGGTTAATAGTTGAATCCAAGTTCACCACAATTCATTAAGCGTAGAGCAGATCGGGGCCGAGAAGGCAAATACATTCAATATATTGATAAGTCATATCATAGAAACACGTAGAAGAATCAATTCTTGACAATGTAGGAAATCATGCATTTAATCATAATATAAAATATACACAGTATTCCATATTCACTTATGAAATTCAACAGAGTCACAATTTAACCATCAGTCCATTATGTACTATCCAAGACTACTCCGTTAGTCTAGGATCATGAAGTCATTTACTAAACTCTTCCTAGAGTAGTAACTCATTCAATAACATAAAATTCGATAGTAGTCAAAGACTTAAGCAACACTAGAGCGGTAATAACCGTAGGTCAAACCATACCGGTGAGTCATAAATAACAACATGGTTATCCTAGCGACTTATACAAGTAGACTCCATGTATAGAGTACTAAAGATAGTCTCAATCCAAATCCTCTCAATTATGCATTTCTTTCACACAATCATATAAACCGCATAAGAACTTGATTGAGTCTTATAAGCACACATATCAAACATGCATTTCAATTCATCCCAAAGTCACGTAAGCTAATACATTAGTCTAACGTACTACAAACGTTGTAGGGATCGAATGTGTAATCGGTATTGTTCAATAACTCCCTAATCTCAACTCCGGTGAGTCATTTCTAAAATTCAACCAAGTGGAGCATAGATGCTAAATGCATCCCATTGCTCAATTATATGTTCTCCGTTCATTTAGAACTTAATAACTAATCCGTTCATGACCTTAAACTATCCATAAACACATTCCCGAATTTCAAACCCTAGAATCGGTGATGTTGTTAAACCTACAATTGAAACATATTCTTTCACAAGAGTTGATCCTAGGCTCATATAGAACAACATTCATGCTTTGCACAAAGTCAAAATCATAACTTCATAAAGAAATCATAAAATCCTACACACATTTCATAGATTGAATTGGAGGATTCTACTTCACAAAAAGTGTTCTTAAGCATCATTAGAACAACTATAATGAAGGAGACATGTCATAATATTTAACATGAAAATTCTAGGAATTTTCAACTCACCTTAATATGAATAAAGGATGGAAGGAAGATTAAACCAAGGATATTGTAGAGGAGAGCAAGGCCTTTGATTCAGCGGTCTCGGATCGCCGATCGGATCATCGGAACTCCGGAAAATGGTCACTCAACTTAGGGTTCTTCCTATTGACGAAAATGGAGACTTAATCTCTGTAAATCTGAAGCTTGGTGATCACAAATGGCTGCCAAGGCTGAAAAATGGTTTATATACTTTCCAAGAAGACCACAATCCAAGTGATGGAGGTTATATGGCTTCCTATTGGCCAAGGGATGTAAGCCCTTGATAAGGACTCATCCAAGGGTTTAGAGAGGTTTGACTAAGGTCAAAAAGGGAGGCTCAAGTCACTTTGGACGTCCAAGGGCCAAGGGTAGGAGGGTCATCAACCAAAACTTACCAAAAAACCCGTATGTGTGAATTTCTGACCAATTTCCAGATTGTTGTTACTGGACAGTCGATCTTGTAAAATCTACCATAAATAGCTCACAACTAAAAATGAGGTAATTTTTTATTTTTATGAATTTATACTCATTAAAATATATTTTAGAATTTTAAATTACTCAATTTGGACTTATATTCATCAAAATAAAGTTACAACAAAATCAAGTACAGAAGCTGATTTCCTGAAAATAGAATTCTGGCACAGCCGTAAGTCAAGACCTAAATGAGGTACTTAGACACCTTGAAATATTACCAAATTTTACAGGAAGTAACCTAACATATGAAGATAAAACATACTAAATATTTAGAAAATTCTCTTTCGTAGATTGGTACCAGAAGTTTTCCTAAGTTCGCCTAAAAACAGGACTGAATCTGTGAAGTAATATGTTGGTCATCTTATTTCCAAATGCAACAAATCTATGAACATTGATTGTGCAAGCATGAGAAATAATAGTACACTTGGTCTAGAACTTAAATCAACTTCCTGCAAGTTGAAAGCACAAACAATACAAGTAACGAAGACAAACACGAGAAACCCTAAGACTCAAACGATGCAACTAAGCTTCCAAACTTTCAACCAAACATACTATGATCAAGATGAACATTATAAATCTCATATGCAAGGTACTAAGACTCCAATGAGACCTAGTTAAGTGCTAACATGCTAAGACGAACACTCAACGCATTAACAACAAAGCTTGCAACGCATGGAAGACAATCACTCTACTATGATCATAACCAACTTAATGCAAGCAAAACGAGAAAGTCAAATACACGAAGGTTTGGGGTCTTACAATATACGTTGAACAACCTCCAGGTTTTTTCATCTAAGACAAACATGATCAAGTGTACCGACTCAAGTAAGCACTCTACGACCTCAAATAAGCTCTCAGAGCTTGGTATGAAACTCTATCCATGTTCTTAATTGAATAAGGATTCATGAGAGGAAGAATAGATACAACTCTATTCATCCTCAAGCATAAAGGTTATTCTCTTCTGGTACAAATCTATGTGGACGACATCTTTTTGGGATCAACAAATCAAAGCCTATGCAAGAGATTCGAGAAGATGATGCAAAGCACTTTCAAGATGAGCATGATGGGAGAGCTCAACTCTAGGACCTCAGATTCAACAGACTTCAGACGAGATCTTCATCAGCCAAACCAAATATGCAAAGGAACTTATCAAGAAATTTGGTCTTGATTCAGCTAAAGGATTCGAGAGTCCAATGTCTAACGACTGCCATCTTGACAAAGAAGAAAAAGGGAAAGCAAGAGAACGTGACCAACTATCGAGGAATTATAGGTTCACTTCTTTACTTTACTGCCAGTAGACCTGATATAATGTTTGTTGTTTGTGTTTGTGCTAGATTTTAGGTAGATCCAAAGGAATCACACTTGCCTGCTGCTAAACGTATCATAAGATATGTTTCAACCACTACAAATCTGGGTATCTGGTATTTGAAAAGAAACAACTTTGTTCTAGTTGGGTACTCAGATGCAGACTATGCAGCCTGCAAAGTTTGCAGAAGAAGCACCAATGGGACCTATCAATTTTTTGGAAATAGACTTGTCTCATGGTCATGCAAGAAGCAAGAATAAGTTGCAAACTCAACCACATAGGCAGAATACATTGCTGCCAGCAGCTGTTGCTCTCAACTACTATAGATGAAGCAGCAACTAGTGGACTACAACATCAAGACTGGAAATTGTCCAATCATGTGCGACAACACTTTTGCAATTTCAGTCTCAAAGAATCCAGTTTGCTTATTTAAGGAGAAATCTTGGTATGATTCATCCTACAGCTTAAAGTTTACTTTTAAGTTTTTCAAGCTTTCTTTCATACCGACAGACTTAAATTGCTACTAACCGACAGACTTAATCTCGTCGTTATTACCAGGTTAGTAATTCAATTGTCTTGCCTATTAAAGTGTAAAAAGTTTTCTAAAAAGGCAAAGGGGTTAAAAGTCATGTTTTTGTTATTTCTTTAAAAATATTTTAAGTTAAAAGCCTTTTGATAGACACCTGTCAATCATTTAAGACATTTTTCGCTAAAAATGACTTTTCTCATTCTTTAAATAAACTTTGAACCGCCTTTTTCAAAATTTTACAAACCCTCTTTCTCTCATATATTCTCTATTTACTCAAACCCTTATTTTCTCTCTGCAATTGCTTCGCTCTCTTCAATTTCTTCTTGATTTTCTTCCATATAGCGACAATGGTAAGATCTTCGACACGCATTAAGACAATTTCCTTTGATGTATTCTTAAAATTCTTCTTTTGAGTCATTTTACTGAGGAATCTGAAAAGACGCTTTACGCATCTTGACGGTTTTCGTCATTCTTGTTCTTTACCAAAACCTAGAAATCAACAGTTTTTCTTTGTAATTTAATTACTAAATCTCTTCGAAGATTATCTGTTGATGTTTCTTCATTTAACTCACCAAACATTCAAGGGTTCCAATTTTCGTTCTGTAAATTTAGTTTATCTCTTAAAATTGTTTTGAAATTCTTGGTTGTTTGTTCTGTCGAGAATAGCCCTAATTTCTGAAAATGTTTTTGTAGGTCAAATCATCTGCCAAGACAAAAACCGACAAGAGAAAGGTTCTTGACCCCGAACAAGTCATTCACCCTGGTCTATCCGTCAACCTCCCAGGATATCCTTCTTTCCCTGCCGCTCATGACATCATTCAGGAGTTGGACCCAAAAATGTATCTATCCGGCATGTGCATTGATCTGAAAACTGTTTGCACTTTTGCCACCGGAGCCAAAATGTGCGACGACATGAATGAGTCTGGGATTCTCCACCTCTTCTGTCTACACGACGAAGACTACGTCAACCTCCTCGCTGAAGAATTCTACCAGTGAATGGTTATAAACCCCAAGACTCCGTCTGTAATCCGTGGATGGATTCGTGGACGACCCATCTCTCTATCTGACAAAATGATATCCAGAATCATTGGTGTTCGCTATGGCGGAGATTCTGAGCTATCCATTGCTGAGGCTGACAGAGCCTGGGAGGCAATGAGGGGAACTAACACTCCAAGGGAACCATAGGGAAAAATGTTGAGGAACATCTTTCCCTTCGATGTCTACTGCTCCAGTCATCTGCTCGACAAGTCTCTTCTGTTCAAGAATGGAGCCCATGATAACTTCACGACTCAACAACTAAACCTTACAAGCGTCGTTTACTTACGAACTCACCTCAGCTATGACGCCATCATATTCAACGAGCTACGCAACTACGTTGCAAAAGTGAATGACAGCCCCAACTTCAAAAGCTTTGTCTGGCTCATCAACACTCTGCTAAGGGATACTCCTGAAATCAACTCTACAGTTACATAAGATGAGCTCATCAAAGTAGCTAAAGACAAGCAGATGACAACTACCTTTTTCAACAAGTACTTGGAGTACAAAAACAAGATAACGCATCAACGAGGGCTACCAAATATTGTTGTTGAAAGAGTGGCCAAGCCCTCGCCTATGGTTGTTATGCGTTTTGACATGGACGCTCATGATGCTGCCAGTAAAGGCTTCCATTCAGCCACAACAAAATTTGAAAAAGCAACCTCTACCGTTGCTCGTGACATCCTACAAGAAGCTCGAGAGCTAGCAGCTGAGTCAGCGTGTCTGTTGAAACAGAAAAAGGCTGCTCAAAACAAGAAAGCGACTGGTTTCTCACCAAATGAAACCGAAGTCTTGGCTAACATATTCGCCAAGACAAAAGTTGATGTAGCCGAGAAGGCAAGGCAGAAAGTGGATGTAGATGAGCTTCAGGCCAAATGGATTCGGCAGGAAATGAAGGCCGGTAGATGTGACAAGTCTGCTGGTAGCTCCTCTGCCGCTGCTGGACAAACATCCACTCCCCAGCCATCTAACCCTGAACCAACAAACTCCACTCCCCAGCCATCCCAAACCTCCAAACGAAAACCTTCATCTGACCAACCCTCACCTTCAACCAAGCCTAAACGCAAGCGATTGCGTAAACGCCTACCGACCAAGCCACCAGCAGACCCTATCATCTCTGCCAATGAAGCTACTGGATCTCCAGTCCAGCAGCTGAGGCAGCGAAAGAAGTCTGCTGGAACTCAACCTTCTACCCTTTCTCAACCAAATCCTACTGAGTCATCTACTCAGAGGGAATCAACCCCTCCAAAGGAGCCTATCCCTCAGGAGGAACCTATCAGATCACCCTCTCCAGCCCCTCCTTCACCTTTCAACTACTCTCTAAACCTTTTTACCCCATCTTCACCCCCTCGTAATCAAACCATCCCAACTACACCATCCGAACGAAACCAGACCACTCCCTCCCAAACCAATCCTTCTTCACAATCAGACCCAAGCCAACCTATCCCCCTGATCCTAACACCCTGGTATCTACCTACCCTTTCCTCTGCTTCTACGAGGTTCATCTTCGAACTCTCGTCAGTAGCAAACCTCTTTACCAACCCCTGCTCCCCCAACAAAACCTACCCCTGAGACCGTAAGACATTTCCTATCCCCCTCATTCCTTCTGGTTCTTAAGTGAACCCCTACTGCCCCCTTCAAATGTCTATGATCATTCGGACACAGATATTGAAATCCCCCCAACCCCTCCTTCACCACCTCCTCACTCAAATTCCTCTTCTACCCATACCTTTCCTACACCTGACTCTTCTTCCTCCAACTCAGCCACTCCACCTCTCCAGCAGCCCTTCCGCCTTGTCACCTCTACGGACGCCACCTCGTTTGCTGGCATTGAGAAAATTCACATAGGTCTCGACCCTACTCCATCCCAACCAGCCAACTTAGAAATCCTCAGTTGCCTGGACGCTATTTACAACAGACTGGGAGAGTTTACCAGTATCTCCATAGTTGCTGCTGAACTTGCAACGGCAACGTCCAAGGCTGCCGACAGGAATGTCGCCATCCTTCACCAATTTCAAGAGGATGTGTGGACAAAATTTGGAGAAATGCAGAACAAGTCCACAGACATCAAAGTCAACTCGAAAGCTCAACCAACGAGTGTGTCAGACTCTGCTCAACTTTCTTTTGGCAACTCTTCCACAACATAACTCTTCATCTGGATCACGCATGCCCTCCTATTCTAGAACTGAACGATCTCACTCTCAACACATCCCATGATTGTATCAATACCAAGTGTGAACGTGATCTGGCCATCACGGAGGAGAGACAACTTCGGTCTACGAACCAATCTCTGATGGAGGAGAACAAAAGACTTCGTGAAGAACTCGAGTACCGTTCTCGCACCACCATGCAACCAACCTATTTCAATGATGAATACACCAGAAGAGTTGAAGAACTCGAATGCCAACGCAAAGAAAAAGAAGCAACCGACAGAGCAAACAAAGGAAAAGGGAAAAGGCCGTGGTAGCTCATATTTTTTTATCCCTTATCCTTTGTGTCTATCTCGTTTTTTGAAAACTTTGTAAACATTAAACTTCTTGTTTGAAATACAGATGTTCTCTTTTTTCAAAAACCATATTCTGTTTAAATTCCAGTTACTTAAATTCATATATCTGCTTAGTATTTAAACATCCAGCTTAAATCTATTTTGAACTGTTTATTACTAATTTGTGTGCCGTTCCTTCATCTCTTCTGTTTGTTAGCACTTAGATTATCTTTTACACTTGAGGTATTTTCTTTTTGATAGAGGCATGTCTGCTGTTATAAAACTCAAAAATACTTTCTGACATGCTATTATCTATCTTTAAGTTTTCATAGCCCTCACTTGTAAGTAATGATGACCAGATGCAAATAGGAGGAGATTGTTATTTCTCATTGTATCTTGATTTGCATTTGTTCATTCATTACATTAGGTTCTATGCTTAGTGGCTAATTGGGTTGCATACCAGTTAGCGTGGCAACTGTGTATAGAGCTTTTCCTTAGAATAGTTTTTTAGACTTCACAGATTCAGCGGAAGACTTTGGCTGAAGGCGTTCACCGGAAGACTTCAATCAGCCCCCAGCGGTAGACCTTGTATGCATCAAGAAAGCATGACATGTACAAGGCTTCCAGATTTCAAAGCTTAAGTGGATTATTTAACTCAAGCCAAAATCAGTTTGAATTTGAATTAAATCATCTCCTGACCTCTCAGACACGTTCCTGCAGCTTTTTCGAAAAAGCATGAAGACTTTCGCCTCCTAAAAAGTGATAGAGCAGGTGAACAGACTGACACATACAGACAATACCAACTACTGCAGGTCTACAACTCTGACTGTCGCTCACCTGCTACTTGTTGCAACAACTCGTCACCATTCCTTGCTTCGTATCAGTTGAAGAAGAAGTCATCAAACAGCTCCAGGCATTTAATGCATTCAACCTAATAGAGCTATTACTCACTTCATCTTCTCCAATGATCTCAAGAATGCCCAAGCTATAAATACTGCCACTAAGGATTGAAGAAAACAACACTCTGAATCCTCACAGCAACATCAAGCTTTATACACTCAGTGCATTCAAGAGATCATCAACTGATCAACGAAGTCCTCAACAACAACAAGAAGATCTGTATCAACCATTAATCCTTTGCTTCTTATTGTTGTTCTTTCTACTATTCTTCTGCACGTTGAATATTCTGTTTTATCAAGATATTCAATACCTCTACCCCTAAACACAAGTCAAATATTTTGTACACGATCCATTGGATATTTCTGTAATAGAACTAGTGGAAAATATAGTGCACATTTAAATCCAAGGTTGACTGCCTTGGTGGTGGACATAGCACTCTTTATAGTGCGAACCTTCTCAAAATACATGTGTTCTTTACTAACTGCTTTACTCTGTTTTCATATCTGTTAACTTATTCCTTTAGCTACAAACTTGAGTAACCAGCTAAGTCTACTGGTAGTGCTTCACAAGCAGACTTAGTCTATCTTCCTTGCAAGACTTCCGCTACTTCAATTTTTTCAATAGATTACAAGTGCTTGTTTTAGGAATCAATACGAAAAGTTTTAAGTGATTAATAAGCTATTCAAACCTCCCCTTCTACCTTATTATTGTTCCCTTTGGGACTAACAACTGGCAATCTTAATCTCATCGGCAGTCTTGTACTTGGGTTCAAAACCCAAAAGATCCTCTACTACGTCATGATGATGTCGGAGGGTGTAGTTCGGCTCCAAAGTCCTGCCAATACCGGCAGAAATGCCCGTGTTCACGGCAAAGTCACACAGAGTCAATGTAAAACCCTAAAATGTTGCTCGCATGTGTTATGCATGGATTCATATATTTATAATCATCATAATATGTTCATTTAGCTCACGTATATGTTTAGAGTCAATAGCATGATCGTTGACGTCGTTTGAGATGCATGTATGCACTTTTCTTTCGCGAGATGCTTTGAATCTCGGGTTTATGATTTATGTTGTTATCACTTGGATAATTCCTAGAAGGCATCTATAATATCATTAACATGCCTTGGATGTTGGCTAGATGCTAGTTGCATCGTCGGTTTGGTTGCTAGTTTGATTCTAGCGAAAACCCTTTTCAGTTTGACTTTTCCGGTTCCGTCGTTCGGCGAGTTACACTTTGAGTTAAGGCCATGTTTTGATGAGGTTTGAGACTTGATTCCTTTGGTTATAGATTGGAGGTTATTAAGGTTGGTTTGTAGACCATTTTTGGCTTGAAAGGACTCGAGAATGCATGCGGGAGAGTCCGGGACCGAGCAAGGAAAGCAGAAAACCTAGAATGCTGAAAAATTGGGTGATGCGGTCGCATCACCATATCTCCAAGCGACCGCAAGGGTCCAATTCCAGAAAGTCGGGATTTTTGCCTCTTTTCTATTCTGTCCGAATTTTTGACCAATTAAACCTAATCTAAACCCATCCTAACCCCACTTAATTACCCTAACACTAATCCTAAACATCTATTAAGAGATTAGGAGCTAATTAGTGGCTTGATTAGAGTAACTAATCCTCCATATAAAACCCAAACTGCCGCACTCTTCTTTCATTCGGCCAAGGCAGAAAATTCAACTTCCCCTTTTCTCTTCTGCGAACTCAACAGGGAGCTTGAGAGAGGGCTTGAGGGTGTTGATTCAAGGGTTTCAAAGGGACCAAGCTTGGAAGCCATAGCTGGGTCTTCATCTTCCCCATTCTACCTACAAGTTTGAAGAAAGAGTTGAGGAGAGACTCCATTGTTAGGGCACGAAAATTCTGGTTTTAGGGCTGAGCTTTTGGTAAGTTTCTACCTTTCTTCTCCTTCTTTTTAGGCTCCATTGACCCTAGGGAATCAACCATGTGTGCTATTTGAGGTCAATGGAAGCCATGGTTAGGGTTTATAGAAGATGTATGAACCCTAGGATTTCAAATTCATGATAGAACTTGATTGGCCTATGTGAGACCATGATTATGTGAAATTCATGTTCTAATTAGCTTATTGAACTTGGTTATGTTGTTTATTCATGTGGATTAATGTTGGTTTGGTTGAGATACTTGGAGGGTGCCTTGCCCTAATTTTGTTTTAGCTTGCAAATGGATGATGTGAGCTTGATTAATATGTTTTATATGCTTAATAGAGTATATTAAACTTTGCTATATGAATTGATTATGTGTATTGAGCTTGAATGACAAAGATGCTTGGAAGGGGATTTTCCCCAAATTGTGTTTCGGCTTGTTAAACATGATTGTAAGCCTAGTTATTGAATTACACATGTTTAAGAGATTATATTAAACCATGTTGTAAATTTTAATCATGACTTGAAGGTTATGATTGGTATGATGACTTAGATGAAATTATGCACAATATGATTAATTTGTTCTAAGTTGCTTTGTTAAGTAATTTGTTGGGTTTATTTGAGTATATTGAACATTGGGATTATGGTTTCGGGCGATAGTTATGAATATAGGGGGATGATGAAGCCTAAGCTTCTATTCCTTGAATTTTCGGAAAACTTAGATTGAACTCAACGGAGTTAACCCTTGGGTTAGTATGAATCCTAGGAACTATAATATTAAGTCCTACGGAATTTTGGGTAGAATTCATGGAGGTCGAGCCTCCAAGAAGTTTAAGGTGTGTGAAGCACACTTGATTATGAGAACTTATATGATTCTCGGTTGTGATGTTTATGCTAGTTGTGGATGAGTTGCATGACTAGTTTGATAGTAGAGTGTTTACCTACTTGTTTTGAGCATATGAGTATATATTACTTGTGCTTGGGTTTTGAGTCCAGCTGGAGTCGGTTTGGTTGAGTTTTGGTGGGACGATACATCGTCTTCACGAATTGTGAGATTCGTGATCGCGATGGATCGCCGTGCCGGGTTTGCACACACCCCTCCATCGATGGCCACGGTGGGGAAGTAGTTTATCTTAGTTGTAGTAATACACATGACTTTGATAACTATGGAACTCGGCGGAGGCGTCTCGGGGGCGTCGATATCTCGAGAGGGATATCGAGGGCACATAAAGGTTTTGCACGTGTTTTTGCAGGAGCGACACGCGCGGAGGAATTTGGGTAATGGTATCATATCCCTTATACATGAATTGTTTCACAAGTGCTTAAGTGAATAACGTGCTTGGTGAATTGGATATGATATGATGTTTGTTTTGGTTTCTTACATGTTATACTTAATAGATAACATATTGATTAATGTTGTTAAGCATATATGCTATCACATGAATATTATTGGAATGTGGTTTTATGCCAAAGGTATAAATCATTATTGTTAAAGTTTGTATGCCTTGACATGAATATTATGGGAAGACTATGTTATAATAATAACATAAATTACTGTTGTTAAGCTAATATGCTTTATCATGAATATCATTCGGATATGGCACTATGTTAAAAGCAGGAATTATTGTTGTTAAGTTTATATACCTTGACATGTAAGTCATTGGAAGGTTATGTTATACCGATAACATGAGTTATGATCGTTGAGCATAAAATGCCTTGATATGGATTTTAGGGAGATGTTATACTATAATGATAACATGGTTATTTAATGTTGAGCATGGATGCCATAGCATGACTTTATATAAGGTTATTTCATGACGATAGCATGATGTGATTTATGATTGAGCATTATGCCATGATAGGAAGTTATGGTTAGTAACTTACTAAGTCTTTGTGACTTACTTTTATTTGTTGGTTGTTTTCCCTAGATCCGAGCCGGCGTGCGGATCCAAGTAAATCGAAGATTGCGTTGACAAAGATTCTTTTGGCAAGGTTGCTACTTAGATGTTTGTTTTGTTTTGGGTGAGGTCGTTGGGAAGATGAAGTTATATAAACTTCATGAATTTGGGTAGCAAACCTGTATGTGTTTGTAATGTTGTAATTATGTTGTTAGCTTATTATTTTGGTAGCCGACCAGTAGAAGTCATGCTAGATGTATATTGGTAGTTATACTCCCATATATTTTGTTATTGTTAGTACTATAATTATTGGTACTTATGTTGTTGGTAGCCGACGGGTTTAGTCGCGCTTGGTTTATTGGTGAAAAATGTTTAGCATGCTACATTGCTAGTTAAAGTATTATGTTTGTTCTCCGGCGTGTTTTTAGCCGTTGAGTTGTTAGACTAGAGTCTTAGACTTAGTTTAATGTTGGGTTCCGGCCGTAGTTTCGCCGATGACTTGGTTTATATTGTGCTTATTATTGAATTGCATAACAGGGAGTTTGTCCTACGTGCCCAATGTTGCGGCACGCGAATCGAATTTTTGGACCGAGAGATTAATTATCTCTTTGGTTGTTTTTAGTTTGAGCTTGTTAGCTCGGGCGCCACTGTTTTATTTTATTTCGCTTCCGCATGTGTTTTGAGTTGTCGGTGTATCGCCGTTATGGCCCTACCCATTATTTGTTACTTGATTGTTGTTATTTGCTTTCCGGCGGCACGACCTTGGGATTTCGTCTTGGGATCCGGGTCGGGTCGTCACAGTCAATGTGGCCTCTCCCCAGCTAAAATGAAAAGTATGGGTGGTGTCCCACCAATAGTCCCGCAAGACCTCAAAAATGGGTAAATATCTGCGAAAGGGACGGAAAGCCCACAAAAACATGCATGCCAAGGCCAGATGATTCCACTAAAAGTTGTGCTGGCAAGGGCATCAGCTTATAAATAGTTGCGACTTTACCGCAGCTGGCCCAAATTATGGTTAAAGCCCTACGAGCCTGAGAAAAGAAAAAAAAAACAACAACATCTCAGAATCAGGAAGAAAAGGGAGGTAAAAATTTCTTATCTCTCATTAAACTCCATGCATGCAACAATAAAAAATAATATTGTTGTATAAAAATAGCAATTTCGCATATTTACATCTATGCATATAAAAAAAGAGCCCGAGAAACGAAAATATGTACCATGCCCCATTTGCATATTTATGTTGCAACTTTTGATAACATATTGCATGAAAAAAATAGCTATGTTACGTTTTGCATGTTTACATAAATAAAAGATTGCATTTAGAAATACATCTCCATTACATATAAGCAAAAAAAAAAGAGAAAAGAAAAAAAAAACATATCCGCTATATTGCATACATCAATATATGTTCTCTCTCTACTATCTCTCTCTAGCTGTTTTTCTCGTTAGGGTTTCAACCCTAGTTAGGGTTTCTTCAGCATGGCGACGGCCACGGTGGCCCCGCCGCCGGCTCCACCAGATCCATCTTCACAAGTTGGTGATCAGCCTGCCTCGGTGCCTGTACGGTCTTATGCGAATGCGGTGGCGACGCCGAAACAGTTTGTGGGACATGCTACGCCAGTCCTGCATGCCGTTCCTTTGGTTCCACGTCAGGCGGTGAATGTTGAAGGGGATCCTGGCTGTATCATCACGCCGGTGGAGATGGAATCTGCCGCAAAACAGTTCGATAATACTCTTATTCTTAAGTTCTCGGCAGGACGGCCGACGGTGAACGCGATTAAGGAAGATGTTGCTAAGAACTAGAAACTTAAGGGTCCTTTTGTGGTGGGATTATTGGACCCTCGTCATGTTATGGTTAGATTGGCCTCACCGGAAGACATGATATTGGCGTTGTCAAAGGAGTCTCATATGATTCAGTCCTGTATGTACAGGTCTTTCCGGTGGTCAGCCGATTTCGCGTTCCGTAAAGATGTCACAAAGGTCGCGTTCCGTTAATGTTTTTCAATCCCTCATTTTTGGAGTGTATCGGGAATACTTTAGGGAATTTCTTAAGGGTCGATGAGAAAACCCTAGCTTTGGTTCGGCCAATGTTTGCCAGAATTTGTATCGAAATTGATGTCGCTCTCCCTCTACCGTCACGGGTATGGATTGGTTCGAGCAAGGAGAATGGGTTTTGGCAGCCACTTGAGTTCGAAGGCAATATTCGTTTTTGTACTGAATGTGGTTTGTTAGGCCACGTAAAGATCCATTGTAGGAAAGGGCGCGGAAGATTTAATGATACTGGCAACGACATGCCTAAGGCGGACAAGGTGTTAAATGAAGCTAATGACAAAGGAATGAAGCAACCGGTAGGTAATAAAAACAAAGGAGGCATTCCGGATAGTAACGGCATTCCAGTTAATCATGAGCAATCTCGTAATGGTGGTCTTCGGGATACGTTGAATGATAAAGTGGCTATTAGGCAGCCGACTGTTGTTGGGGTGGCTCAGCGTTGGACCCCCATTAAGGTGGCAAAGGTAGGGGATGGGGCCTCGGTGTCACATGCAAAGAACTCTCAAGGGGATCCGGTGGAAGTTAAACATATAGACATTCGAAGTCCGGAGGTTTTGCCAAAGGTTATTCCCGGAAATGGCAAGCAGATGGCAACAGCGAATACTAAGGTTGTAAATCTACAGAATTCGTTTAGTTTACTGGATGGCTTAGAAGAAGAACAGTCTAGCCGAGATGAACAAATAGAGAATGGGGCTGTGCAGAAACATAAGGATAAAGGCTCTGTTGGAATCGAAAAGGTTGAGAATGAGCATCACCGGAAGGATACTAAGGAGACGAGGAAGACATTTCATGATTCAGTTGATTTAGGCGATTTTTGGGATGGCATTTTGCATTTCGAGCCACGTTTGTTCGGGAAAGCACACTCGACTAATGGTGATTACGATGACACAGTTGTGGATAACCGACGAATTTATACAGATGCGGATATAGGGAAGGTTAACATTCGACATTCATTCCCAAAGTGGTGTGCCGGATTACACGCTGAGGCAAAAAAGGTCTGTTTCTTAAAAGAGAATGTCTATATTACTAGGGCTGCCCATAAAGCCCAGTCGACTCCCTCATTTGCTTAATTTTTAATGACGATAGTTGTTTGGAATGCGAGGGGTGTTTGTAATAAAGAGACACTTAATTTTCTGAAGCTTCTTATTAGGGAACATAAAACCTTTTTGTGTGCTATTTTGGAACCTAAGACAACTGGGGATCGGCTTAATAAATTTTGTAGAAGGGTTGGTTTCAATAAGAATTTACATGTGAATCCAGTGAATAAACATATTTGGCTTCTTTGGAAGGATACAGTGGATGTTCAGTTACTGTCTAGCTCTTTACAGCAGGTTACAGTTATGCTCACCGTTTCTAATACAATGTCGACTTTGGCTACGTTTGTTTATGCTAAGTGCAACAGACAGCTTAGAACATTTTTATGGCACGATTTGGAGGACATAGCAGTTGGTTATACAGGCCCGTGGCTAGTGGGGGGAGATTTTAACGTCATTAGTTCTTCGATAGAAAAATTAGGGGGTGCCCCGTGTGATTTCGAAGAAATGGACGATTTTAATAATTGCTTGGATAGGATCGGTTTAGTAGATGCGGGGTATGAAGGGAGTCGATACACTTGGTGTAATAATCAGTCCGGGGCTCATAGAGTATGGAAACGGTTAGACCGTATTCTGGTTAATGGTTCGTTTAAGTTACAGTTTCCGCGGTTGGTGGTTACACATCTTATTACTTCAGTTTCAGATCATATGCCTCTCCTTTTAGACTTTCGGGTGTCTTTGTTGTACAAGGGAGGTTTTCGTTTCCAGCGAATGTGGTTGGATCATCCGGCGTTTTTACAGTTTGTTGAAGAATTCTGGCAGCGTCCATGTTGGGGTTCAGGGATGTCTCTTTTATATGGAAAGATGCGTAGTCTTCGAACAGCTCTACGGGATTGGAATTGGCGAGTTTTTGGAATTATACACCGCAATATTGATACCACTCGGGATGATATTCAGCGTCTTGAGCTAGCGATACAGACTGGGGGAGGTACAGATATTGAGGCTGGCTTGGATGTTGCGAAGACTCGTCTCAATCAGCTTATGGGTTGGGAATCGGAATTGATTGAAATGAAATCTCGGCAGCTCTGGGTTACTGATGGAGATAGGAATACATCCTTTTTTTATGCGAGTATTAAAGATAGAGCACAAAGGAATGCGATTCAGCTTCGGCTTCCAGATGGGTCATTGTGTGATGATCCAGATCAGATAGGTAGGATGGCGGAGGACTACTTTGCTGAATTTTTTTAGTCAATTTCTCAGGACATTGATGAGGGGTTGTTTGAAGGTTTAACTTCGAAAGTGTCGTTGGCGGATAATAATTTTTTGAATAAGATCCCGTCAGAGGAGGAAGTTTGGACGGTTATTAAATCTCTTAATCCCTCTAGTGTGCCCGGTCCAGATGGGAATACAGGATGGTTTTTTCAAGGTTGTTGGTCGATTATCAAGCGGGATGTCATGGGAGCGGTTGGAGATTTCTTTTAGGAAGGGGTATTACATAGGGGAATCTCGGCGGCAACTATTATTCTGCTTCCAAAAGTAGAGAGGCCGGAAGGTTTAGGGGATCTGCGCCCCATTAGTTTATGTAATTTCATGGCAAAGATCCTCTCAAAAATTTTGGCCAGCCGCTTAGCTCAGCTTCTATCTAACATTATTTCGGAACAACAGTCAGGTTTCGTGAAAGGGCGTAATATACAGGAAAATATTCTGTTGGCTCACGAGTTAGTTCAGAGGGTGGATACCAAAGCGCGTGGGGGTAATGTGGTTTTTAAGATAGACAAGTCAAAGGCATACGATCGTTTGGAGTGGGGTTTTTTACATCGTGCTCTTCAGGCCTTCGGTTTTGGTCCGGTTTTTTGTAATTTGATTCAGAAGCTGATTGGGAATAACTGGTATTCTTTCAAGATTAATGGGAAGACTTCGGGTTTTTTCAAGGCCAATCGCGGAGTGAGACAGGGGGATCCTATTTCGCCGTTATTATTTATAGTGGCACAAGAAATATTGTCTTTCAATATTGATCGTGCGGTGACTCAGGATAGGATTCGGCCATTCTTGCATGGTCGCGGGGGAGTTTTGATTACGCATCTCCTTTATGCGGATGATATGCTTCTGTTTTGCAATGGTGCCAAGAAATCGATTCTAGGTCTATAATTGGTGCTGCGGAAATATGAAGATAGTTCGGGGCAGAAAGTGAACAACAGTAAGAGTGGTTTCTTTGTATCGAAATTTAGTTCGCATAGACATATTGGGAATATTGAAAGGTGGACAGGGTATAGACATAAGGTGTGGCCAATGAAGTACCTGGGGTTACCGCTTTTTAAGGGGCGTATTCGGAGATCATATTTTGAGGAGTTGGAGCGTAAGATGACAGGTAGGATTATGGCTTGGCGGAACAAACTTCTCTCCTTTGGTGGTAAAGTTACACTTCTGAAGTCGGTACTTTGTAGCATCCCGGTATATACGTTAGCTGCATTACAAATACCCAAGACGTTTCTTTATCGGCTTGAGAGGAAAATGGCAGATTTTCTGTGGAATGCGATGGGTGAACATCGCACTCACTGGGTTGCATGGCATAGAGCGTGTTTGCCGGTTAGTGAAGGGGGTTTGGGTATTCGGCCTCTGGTTCAGGTAAGGGACTCTCTACATGCTAAATTGGCATGGAAGGCCCTAAGTGGACAAGGATTATGGGCGAGATTCTGTTTAAGCAAATATGGTCTGGAAGAGTTGTCGGGTTGGAGGCTGGTCACGTCTTCTTGGAAAGCTATTCGTTCGCAAGTAGTGTTGTTGAAACAGGTAAGTCGGTGGGAAGTTGGGCGAGGTGCAATTTCTTTTTGGGAGGATAATTGGTGTGGCTCCAGTTTAATTGGTCCGTTACCCATGGATCGAAATTTATCGGTAGCTTTGGCGGTTCAACATATGGAGGATATTCTGCCGGTAGTCCCTATAGAGTTTCATGATCAGTTTAGGCAGTTGCGTTGTGATCCTGCTAGATCAGACAGGCTGGTATTCGAGCTCACATCTTCGGGGGATTTTAAGACCAGTGTGTTTTGGCAATATTTTCGAAGGGTCAATCCAATCCAGCGTTGGGCTCAAATGATTTGGCAGCCGTGGCTTCCGTTGAAAGTGAGAAGTTTTTTGTGGAAGTTGTTTCATAATGCGTTGCCGGTGGATTGTAATGTGCAGTCTCGTCGTATAACTCTGGCTTCAAGGTGCTGTTGCTGTGGGTCTGATCCGTCGGTTGAGTCGGTTACTCATTTGTTCCTGAATTCCCGAACAGCAACAAAGTTATGGGTTTCCTTTGCAACCAGTTTTCAAGTAGTTATGAATCCAACCAATATTGAGCACCTTTTTGGTGTTTGGTCAGCGGTTTCATTAAGATCTCAGCTTGGGGTTTCTATGTTTTGCACCTTTGCTTCATATGTTGGGAGATTTGGAAGGCTAGGTGTGCAGCTATTTTTGATGATATCAAGATGGATTGGAAGCTGATTAGAGCTCGGGTTCTGGATGGTGTCCGTGCTTCCATCGGTTGTTTTACGTCGAAGTCTCCATGCAGTAGACTGGCTAGAGTGGCTTTACAATCCATGCAGATTCCGATTGGGCATGTTAGGATTAAACGGGGGCAGTGGGTGCGTTGGTGGCCGCCGGCGAATGGTTACAAACTTAATACCGATGGTTCTTCCAAAGATGGGCGATGCACATGGGGTGGGGTTATTAGGGATAATCAGGGACTTTTCCTTTGTGCCTTTTCCAGTGATTATGGACAAGGATCGAATATGCGGGCAGAAATTTTAGCTCTTAAAGAGGGCCTTCAGCTTTGTCGGTTGCATATGTTAGACAGGGTAGTTGTGGAATCTGATTCGTTGACGGCAGTTAATGTGTTGGTGAAGGGTTATAAAGAGCCTTGGAGATATGTTTACTTACTCAGAGTTTGTCGGGAGTTGTTAGAAATTTTTTCTTACATCATGTATTTCGGGAGCAGAACAGGGTAGCGGATCAGTTGGCAGCGATTGCTCATAATCATGAGTCAGATTGTGTTTGAGGCTTATGCAGACCTTCCAATTACAGTTAGACGTGCGTTGGCTTTTGATGATTCGGGTATTCATAGTTATAGGACTTCGTTGCCTTTTCCTCTTCGCTTGTATTGCTTGTTTCAGTTGAGGTTCAGGCTCCTCTGTCCCCCCTGGTTTTAGGGTAAGGTTGGTTGTCCCCCTTTGTATTTTCTGGTTTTTTAATAATATGCGCAGGTTCCGCCCTGCTTCCCAAAAAAAAAATACATCAATATATCTACAGTACATGCATACATTCGAAAAATATACATGATAGAAAAAAAATACACCATGTGTCCGAAAAACATATCGTATGAGCACGCATCATTAAAGTATTTTTAAGCCCAAGCATGCATCATATAGTCAAAATACATCAATTACATGAAATATGCATCGTAGAATCAAATAGTATCAATTGCTCAAGTATGCATCGCAAAAATTAAATAGCACGAATTTCATATTTTTGCTATGTATAAATTGCCAAATTGCATCATTTTAGCATATAAATTGCATGCATAAGCATCAAAATCAAGAGCAGGTATACTCCAAAAGCCCAAAACAACAAATAAACCAAGAGATCTAAAGAATCGACCAAATGGGTTTGTGAGAAAAGAAACTTACAATGAGATTTACAAGATTAGAAACATGCATGTGCCGATCACGAAGGATATTGCCCCAATCATCCTTCGAAAAGAAATATTTGATGTGATTTTGGGTAAAAGGAGGAAGTTCTCGTTTTTCCTCGCCCGAATCCAGGTGCATAGGTGCCTTTCCCTTCCTAGATCTTGAGGAAGAAGCCATCTGTCAAGCAAAACAATCAATTTGGCGAAAGAAAATCGAGAAAAGGTGGAGAAAGGAAGAAGAAACGGCCGTCGGCAATGGTGGAAGAGAAAAATAACGAAGAAGATGAGGTGGAAGAAATGAAGCTGCTGTTTCTGCTCCCTTCTTCCCATAAGAAGAAAAGGAAAATGAAAGTTTCATTTTTCCCCCCTCCAAAGTCCAAGTGCAGCATCTAAACATCCAAGTTTGCTCAAATTACAAAAAGGCCCTGGAACCTTAACGAAAAGTTAACAAAGTTAGCTTTGTTAACCAAAAAGTGATGGCCATCCATCAAAAGATCAGAAAAGATTCATATCCCCAGCAGGTTAGCGAAAAGAAGGTCAGAGAAGTAGAAATTACCTCATTCAGATCCTCAGCGAGATACCTGCAGCAGTAGCAAAAGAAAAATGCAACCACAAAAGAAAATGCAGCAGAGAAAGAAAAATGCAACGACAAAAGAAAATGTAGCAAGAAACAAGAAAATGCAGCAACAAAAGAAAAATGCAACAGCAAAAGAAAATGCAGCAAGAAAGAAAAAATACAGCAAGAAAGAAAAAAATGCAGAAAGAAAGAAGAATGCAACAAAAGAAAGAAAAAGCAGCAGCAAAGAAAAATGAAAGCAAAAGCAAAGAAAGCAAAAGAAAAAAAAGAGGGAAAGGTAAAGTATTTTACCTATCGCATCCATTATATCTGAGCCTGGTTATGTTGGATTTTTTCCGCAAAGGGTGCATACCCTAGGCCATTGAGGGAAAAGATTGGTTCCACCATCGTATTCGACAAAGGGTGCCTATTGTGGGTCCCAATGGGCACAATAATAAGCTAGAAAGGGGGGGGGGCTGAATAGCTTATTATACAATTAAAACGTTTTAGTAAATACTTTGAAAGATACTTGCAATCTATCGAAAAGATTCAAGTAGCAGAAGACCGTCAAGGTAGTTGTTCCAGGTCTGCCGATAAGGACTACCGGTAGACCTTTACAAGTGATCGATTGTTTTATTTTATCTATTTCCTTGCAAGTGTACAAGACTATTATAGAATAGACTCGGAAGCAAGGGTCGAACCCACAGAGACAAGTGATCACGAACAGTGCGATTATAGCTAGCAAATTATTAACCTAAGGGGGTTTTTATTGTTTAATTCTACTCTAATCTACTAGTTACATATGTTTAACTAATTAGACAGTAATAACATATATGAAGATCTTATGGTGAGTGGAAATCTAGGATTCTGGGTTTCACTTATATCTCCTTTATGTTCAATTCATAATAATGTCATTCAATGTCTTGGGTTCGTTCACTAAAAATAGATATAGTCTGTTGAACAATTGGTTCACCTCCATCCCATAAAATTCACCCATTCCATATCCTAAGCACAGAACTGTAATCTAGTGTCACCTAGATTTATAATCTATCTGTCACCTAGATCATGTAAGAACCTGGTCCTAACTTATCACTCTCGTGCATCGATAGGTCCAATTTATTGTGTTGGTGAGCCAGTGTACAACATATGCACTCGGTCATGCAGTTATCCGCACCTCTAAGCCTTTATTATTTGCGATTACATTCATTTGTTCAAAGCAAAATAATATAGGGATTGATAAACAACACAATCAACAAGCATTGAATAGACATATATATATGAATCAAAACATAAATTCGATACAAGTTACCTCCCACCTCCTAGATTAGGGATGATTTAGTTCATCATAGACGATGAACAGCACATGGAGATGATGGAGACATGATTTGATCTTTAATACTTGAAATTACAAAACCTAACTATGTTATACAATCTAAAACTACCTAAAATCTATGTAAAAAGAGCTTCCAGCCGTCCTCCTTATGCTTAGGCTCGGCATCTGACTTCTATATATACTCGGGAGTTGTGATTGGATCGAATGACTGTGTGAAAATCCGAAAATTGAGCATTCTGCCTACCTTGCAGTCGCAAGGTGTTGTTGATACCTAAGGTCTCAAGTGTGTGGTTTTGGACTCTTTGATTGCTGACTTCGGGGCCTATACTGCCTACCTTGCGGTCGCAAGGTTTGAGGCACCTTGTGTCCGCAAGGTGTCCAGATTGCGATCTTTCTTTTTCTTCAATTTTCCTTTTCCCTTTCTTGTAATTTGCACTTAAAACCACCGGAGTTTCGCGTATTTTCACAATTATCCTGAAACTTACAAAACTCACCGAAAACATATATTAGTACTCAAAAAGACTCGTGAAATAGCATAATTTAAGTCATAGAAGTATATAAAATCGACGTATAAAATACACCGATCAAATACCCCCAAACTTGAACTTTGCTCGTCCACGAGTAAACAAGTAAACTTATAAATACAAAAGCATATAAATAACAAAAATTAAAATCTTTTTGTGAGGGTGACACTATTTATACTCCTCTATAAACCCACAAACTCAAGGAGACTCTTTCGAGTGACTTCGACTATGCGAGATAAATACAAAACAAATAAATACAAAAGCGAATAAAATTACACATAAAACAAAACATAAAACATAAAATCTTTTTGGCTTTCATCTCAAGTTATAGGTGTATGGCATGCATGTAATCTCGGTTTGGTGCTCACCACATATATGCATGTGGCTTAGTCATATAAAACCAACTAGTCTTTTCTTAAGACTGCTACTACCTTTAATTCTCCGTGTGTGTGTGATTACCAGTCTTAAAGAATATCTTAACTACATTCATATGAAAATCAAAGTTTAATAGAAAAATCATGCATTAGGAATTATGAGATCTACCATCCAAACCCGGTCACGAAAAGGTCCCAAGGATTCAAAAGATTTATACATCCATCCCATGCACTTCTATGTATGTATACAATGCTCTCCTATCCCAATGACTTGTAATAGCTAAGATTATGCTAACACGGTGAGCTTTAAGGTGAATAATAATGATTATGAAGTGTGTGATCAATTTCATGTTACTCACTTGACAAGAAAACAACATAAGCATTGGCAAGAAGATCATTAGGACTTTATTAGCTTGTAATGTAAGGCCAAGGTGTTGGGGATATTGAAGGAAAGGAATTGGAAATTCAA
This sequence comes from Codonopsis lanceolata, assembly GCA_013146195.2. Taxonomy (NCBI): domain Eukaryota; kingdom Viridiplantae; phylum Streptophyta; class Magnoliopsida; order Asterales; family Campanulaceae; genus Codonopsis; species Codonopsis lanceolata. Next base: position 40,684,774 of record CM028384.1, on the reverse strand, counting down.
AGTGAGAGAGTAAGACTACCCTTTATCCCTCATACTTCCAAGCAAAGGAAGTTTTCCCTATTTAGGCTAGGACCTGCAAAGACCACAAGTGGAGGGGTGCTTTGTGTTACTTTTCACTTTTCTTCTTCCCCCAAACTTGTTTTGGGCAATATATTCTTCTAAAAATATCATCATTCTAATCAGCAGAATTTTTCTAACATATTTTTCTCTTGAAAGCTATGCTTCCATTTGAATCTTTGTTTACACTCTTCTTCTTAGTTTCATTTTTCGTCGACACATGATTTTTTTTTTTTTTTTTTTTTTCGACGACGAAAGAAGAAGTCTTAAAAAAATAGCCTAGCGAAAAGAAGTGGTCCTCCTAAAATCAATTTCCCACCAAATCCTACTCTCAAAGGGTAGGCTAAAAGTGTATAGGCTTTTAGGGTTAAGTTAATGTGGGTAAAGAAATGATGGCGAATGGGTTTCAATAGTGTGCTTAGCACACTCCATTCTTTTCATTAGGCTCAAAGGGACACTAGGGATATATTTAGTATAGGTCAGGGAATATTTAGGCTCTAACGATCCAAAGATGGCCTAAGTCATTTCTTAATGCCAAATGCTCACATAGTATTTAAAGCAAGTAAGACAACACAAAATATCATATCAACTATGGGAATTGGGTTGAGTGTTTAGCATCACCGATTTCACATAAGCATTCGCTAAGACGATGGTAGGGACAATTGAGACTAACATGCACACGGTTCGAAAGTGTGCTTGAGATATATAAATGAGAAAAATCGAGGATCTAACTAACATGCAATTGACCCTAAGTTACAATTTAATGCAACAATCATGTTCGAATGGCTATGCATCATATTCTTGTGCATATCTTGTTGAAGTGAAATAGGTGTTATAAACTTTATAAAACTATTCTAATCAATCCATAGTTATGACTGGTGTGAGTGCATGAAGAATTTGGAGAAAAGTAAAGGTTTTGCAAAATTAAGCAAATTCCAGGGGGATCTATTGACTAACTATGCAGTTCATTGCACTAATCTCCTCATTGACTACGACTAGCATTACCACACCTAAACTCGAGGATGAATATTTTGAATTTATTAAAAAAAATTTTCTCTCTTTTTTTTTATATATAATTTTTTATGAAATTGGGAAATTTGGAGGTGATGACGATGACACAATCGATGATGGGTCCCTTAAGAGGAACCCACGAGTATCCAAAAGGAGTGTATTCTGGTCAAGGCAACACCTCCGAAAATCAGAAAAAATAAAAACAGGAAAAATAGGGTGAAGAGTTAAATGGTCATCAAATAAAGAAATTTTCTTTCACCCTAACGACATAGCCCAACTCCATTCCTCGTTAGGCTAGGACCTGCTAAGACCTAAAATTTTAAATCCCCCCCCCCAAACTTAAGTTCTATTTTGTCCTCAAAATAGAGGAACATATGAGAGGATTGATGGGTAGGACAAATATCAAAAAAGGAGATAGCGTCCACCTAACGAACGAGATCTTGGGCCTCGACTCAAGGTGAGTCGGGCGAGATAACGAATGAGGACGAAACTCGGGATCGTGCCCGGTGGCAGCCCATAATAATTTGAGACATTATGTCCCACGGTGTTAACCCAAATTAAAAATTTCACTGGCTCAAGACGCATTTGTGCTAACCGCCGACTCACCATATCGCTTGGAGGACGCCTTCCTCCAACCCGTTGGAGATCCCAACGAGCGGTCCTCTTTCCTCTTCGGGTTCCTCCTCTGAGGAACCCTCACTCTCGGCCGCCGGTGATGCTCAAACAAAATGGCCCTAGTAATGACCTGACCAGCCTTCCTCTCCTCGCGTGTTTGGGCATTCTCACGCTTGCCCCCTACACAAGTCAAGAATCAAATGCGGAACGCGAACCCCGCATTCGCCCTACTCTCTAATAGGGTCTTGATTTGGCCGTTGATCAAACGGCCAACATCAATAGACCCACTAGTCATAATGGTGTAGGTCAAGACAGCCTCTCCCAATTCACCGTGTTTTGGTGACTTGAGGGCATGAGACGCCCACAAACAAATTTATACACGGCTTGGCCGTGTCTTGGAGGAAGGACTCTCTCATGGTGCGTGGTCCAAATGGTGGTTACGGCTATAGGACCACTCCACACCGTGGAGAGCAATGGTAGCATTGACTACCTCGACAGTGATACTGGGGCGAGGTGTGTATAAAGTCATCGGCACCAACCGCAAAGTTGGAGGTGCCGAAATAGGTGTTAATGCTTTCGGATCTAAAAATTCAACTGTAATGTTCCTAACATTAACGGTGTCTAGCACCGCCATCCATGCCAATGTTGCCATTGGCGAGAATTCTCGACAATGGGACTACGGCCCCTGCGAGAATCTAACAAAGCCCACCACGAGCCATCGATTGACGGATACCAAAGTTCACCTTGAATTCCTTTTCGGCACCAAGGACTTGGAGAGTTTGTTTGCGTACCTTCTCCGATGCTCAGACACTAATCGGTTATGTCAAAATTTGCTCTTCCTCCCGAGCTGGCCGAGGATGAAGCACCTAATTTCACGCTTCTAAACATTTTGTTTGATATAAAAATTTAAAAACTAAAAAGTTTAACAATTAAAATATGGTTTTAAAATTTTAAAATTAAAATTTAATCTAAAGCATGCAAAAATATATCTACGTTAAAACTATCTAGCACCCTAGCATGCAAATATTTTACGTATGAAATTAAAGAGGGTGTTAGGGTTACTTGTTTGCGCTTTAATTGATGAATGCAAAATGAGTGGAGCTTGATCTTTGACGGCAACAATGGAGGTTCTTCCTTCTTCTTCTTCAAAATCTTCAAACTTGGGGTGTAATGGTGGATGAGTGGATGAGGGAGATGAAGAGTTTGAGGGAGAGAGGGAGTATCTTGGAGATAGTGCCTAATTTGAAGAGATCTTGCCGAATTTGAAGATTAGGCCGCCGCCGCTTGAAGGAGGAGAGAAGTTTGTGTGATTTCGCAAGAAAAAACCTGGCCTTTAAATAAGGGGACCTTGCGGTCGCAGTCCGCCACACTTGGTCCGCAAGGTGGCAATAAACCGGCTTCGATTCCTCATTCATTCCCCATGACCGACAGACTTGCACGAGATTCGCATTTATCGGGACCTCATGTCGCAAGGTCCTCCACACCTTGCGTCCGCAAGGTGGGCAAGAACTTCCCTTCTTGTTTTCTTTTCAAACTTTTCAATAGCTTTGCGCTTAGCCCTTCCGTTAACTTCCGTTATGTCTTGATATTTCCTCGTATGCAAAATCTAAACAAAAATTCTAAACTAAAAATTATTAGTAACATATAACACTAAGATGTTTTTTCTCCCCAAACTTGAATTTTGGCATATTTAATTTAAAATTAAATGTCCAAAATAAAATTTAACTGAGAAAAGCATATTTAACTAACTAAATAACAAATAACTTTCAAAATAGTGGGTTGCCTCCCACTTAGCGCCTTTGTTTAATCTTTGGCTCGACCAAACCGCAAGCCTAATCTCTGGTGGTTCATTGTCACCAAACGGATTAATTCAATTGTTCGCTCAACCGACATTGGCTCAAAATATGGCTTGAGTCTGTCCATTCACTTTAAACACTTCATTATTTTGGGGTTTTGTATATCAACAACCCATGAGGATAAATTGCATTATTCTAAAAGGACCGCACCATTTGATTTTAACTTTCCGGAATAACCTTAACCTAGAGTTAAACAATAATACTTTCATACCTGGATGAAGCATTTTGTTGGCTAATCCCATGTCATGATACTTTTTGGTCTTTTCTTTATAAGTCTTCGCATTCTCATACGAATTAAGTCTATGTTCTTCTAACTCATTTAACTAAACAATCTTTCTTTCTCCGGCCAATGTTAAATCTAAATTTAATTCTTTTTAATCGCCCAATAGGCTTTATGCTCAATTTCAACCGGTAAATGGCAAGCTTTGCCATATACCATTCTATATGGACTCATTCCTATGGGTGTCTTAAAAGCAGTTCGGTATGCCCATAAAGCATCTTTGAGTTTAGATTCCCAATCTTTACGATTAGGCCTAACAGTCTTTTCTAATACTGCTTTTATTTGCCTATTGCTTACTTCTACTTGTCCGGATGTTTGTGGATGATAAGGTGTAGCTAACTTGTGAGTTACACCATGCTTTCTAAGAACATTATTTAACAACTTATTGGTAAAATGAGTTCCTCGTCACTTATTATGGCCTTAGTGGACTCCATTCAAATAAATCTTCTACAAAGTACTATTTTTCCATCATTAGTCTTGCTACTATGCTTCTATCCATTTAGAAACATAATCAATCGCTACCAAAATATATTCGCAATTATTGGACATGTGGAAGGGACCCATAAAATCAATACCCCAAACATAAAAATTTCAACTACTAAATTAACATGTAAGGGCATCTCGCTTTCTCTTCCTATACCACTGCTCTTTGACATTTGTCCATGTTCTAAAACGTCACAATCTCTAAAAACAAGAGGCCAATCACCTGATTGCAAAATTTTCGAGCATTTTTATTACCACTGAAATGACCACCACAAGAATATCCATGGCAAAATTCCATGATACCTTGTTGGTCTTTTTCTGGAATACATCTTCTTATTAAAGAATCGAACAAATCTTATATAAATGAGGAGCTCCCCAAAAAGTAATTTTTAGTTTC
>CM028384.1:40611043-40679975 GCA_013146195.2 Codonopsis lanceolata | reverse complement strand
AATAAAAAATAGCATAAAAATGAATTAGTATAAAATATAATGAATAAGTAAGGATAAATAATAAACATGTTGCATGCATTGTATTTCATGAATCATAAAATTGCAGCATGTTAATTTCTATGATGCATTTTATAATAAAAACATCATTTGTAAATATGAATAATAATAAACATTTAGTATCCACACAAAAAAACAAAAAAAGGAGGAAAAGAAAAAATGTATAGTCTTTTACATTCTGCATAATAAAGAAAATGATGCACTTTTGTGCATATATATATATATATATATATATATATATATATATATATATATATATATATATATATATATATGCATTTTGTGCATCTAAACATGTATGTTAGGCAAAAAATGATAAAAATAAATAAATAATAAAAAAAAGAAAATTATATGTGTTGTTTTGCATCTAAATAGACATTTTTGCATTCTAGGCATCATAAAAGTGTATTTTGCATTTTAAAGAGATACTAACATTTTGCATTATCGTATGCATGATAGAATAAAGAGTGTCCATGCATCACGTTAGTAAGCCTCCTATAATTTTTTGCATTGCATTTGTAACAAATAAAGTAATATATGCATCCATGATTTGTATTTATTGTCTAATAAGTCGCATTGAGGGTACACTAAAGGAAAATAAATGATATCAATCATGAAAATAAATATTTCCATGACATTTACTATATCCCCTAAGACATAGCATGCATGAAAATTTTTAGGGTATAAAATATATACTGTTTTGTCCTATATTCATCCGAAAAATGTGCCGAAAATGTATCCGAAAAAATTAAATTGTATTCAAAAAAGTCCGTTTCGTGAACATATAGCATGCAAAAAATATGTTTTAGCCTAGAACATGCATCATATAGCCTCAGTGCATTTATAGTATAAATCATGCATAGAGAGTCAAATAGTGACCACTAGTTCAATCATGTATCGCAAGAATAAATTGCATAAATTTCATGCATCATTACCTAATTGCATCATTTAGGCATAAATAGGGCATGCATAAGCATTATTAATAAAGTCGGGAATGCTCCAAAGTGCCAAGCGATTGCTAAAACCTACGCGATCTGATATCCAGCGGATCTAGAAGAAGTGAGTGGAAGATTGGACACATGAGTGTTCGTCGCGAAGAATATGATCGTCCTTAGAATATCGGTGCCTGATCTTATTCGGGATCAAAGGAGGAAATTATTTCCTCCTTCGCCAGATTGGGTGCATAGGGACCTTCCTTCCTGGATCGTGATGAAGAAGCCATTTGTTAGAAAAACACTTAAGTTGGCGAAAAAATTGAGAAAATGAGCAAAAATGGAGAAGAAATAAAAATAGGTAACATTGGCGTCGGCGGAGGATAATTCTTGAAGAAAAGGAAATGAAGAAGAAAGGAGCGGTCAGTTACTCCCTCCCGACTCTCTCACGTCCTAATAATGGGAGGAAAAAGGAATTTTCCCTTTTTCCTCCTCCAAAGTTTGAATCTGCGACACTTAAGTCCCCAGGTTCCGAAAGTTGCAAAATGGCCCCAAAGCTTAACAAAGAATTAACAAAAGTAATTTTGTTAGCCAAATTCGGCAGTCATCCATCCGAGGGCAAAGGAAAAGTGATATCCCCAGATCAACCGCAAAATAAAAAAAGCCAAAGAGAATGCGGCGGCGAAGGTAAGAATTGAAAAAAAAAGAGAAAATGAAAATGAAGAAAAAAAAAAAAAGAGAGAAAATGAAAAATGAAGAAAAAGAAAAAAAAAGAGAAAATGAAAAATAAAGAATAAAAAAAGAGAAAAATAAAAAAAGAGAAAAGAATAAAATAAAGAAGAAAGAAAAAAAAAATAGTCCCGACTTGAAGAAGCAAAGTGGCGAAATATTAAGATCGGTGAATCGATGGCGAACCAAAATGTGCAAAGGTAAGTAAAAAAGGTAAAGTATTCTATCCGGCGTCCAAAACAAAAAAAGGGAATATTAAAAAACAAAAAAAACGAGGAATATTGAAAAACAAAAAAAAAAGATGAATATTGAAAACAAAAAAGAGGAATATTGAAAAACAAAAAAAAGAAGAATATTGAAAAACAAAAAAAAAGAGAATATTGAAAAAAAAAAAAAGAAATATTGAAAAAAAAGGAATATTGAAAAACAAAAAGAGGAATATTGAAAAAAAAAAAAGGAAGGGAAAAAGAAAAATCTTTTTTGCCATATATGGCGACAGATTTTGATCGGTTGGATCTGATTTCGAAAAATTTGAAGAAAACTTTTTTAAATGCCGATAGCGGCAATTTTGATCGGTTGAGTGCGGTTTTCGGAAAATTTGAAAATTTTCTTATTGTGTTTAGCTTGGTATTGACCGGTTGAGCACAACTTTAGAAAATTTCTCTTAACATATTTCGATAACGTATTGACCGCTTGAAATATGGTTTGAAAAACTTAAAATCTTCATATGTGTATTTGATCGATTTTGACCAGTTGAATATGACTTTTCGAAAAACATGAAAATCTTTTCTCGTTGTATTCTTGGATGGGTTTTGACCGAAGGACATGACAACCTCGTTGGTTGTTTAACTTGCTTTTGGCATGAACTACGTTTTGGTCGAGTTCCTTTATTAAGGGATCACACGAGGCGACGATAAAGCGACGTTGAATTATAAGCTTTATTCAACCGACTAAATATGTCTAGGCTATGGAGTTTGGTTAGCATGATAAAGCTGTTGAATTATAAGCATGTTACATATTGCATTCTCTCTATTTTAATTGAGCGAAATTGGAGAATCTATTGTTTATCAACGATGTTTGTCTACTTAGTAAGCCCGGGTTGCAGTAGACTCCATCGTTGAAGGGCTCAGACACCCAATTTCGTACCCACGATATGTGACTCACGGCATGTGATATCAAAGGCTGTTTAAACTTAACAAATGTCAAGGATTCTGAGAGTTAGAAATGCGAAAGGCAAGCGAGGATCGTGAAAACAAAAAATGCGAGGGATAAAAGTGACAATTTTGAAAGTCAAATAGTACCTTGGCGCGGTCAAAGGACTATCTGGCGCAGTGCCAAGAGGAGGTAGGTTCAAACTGCGCCCAGTACTGCCACTCTCTAGTTAAGCTTGGTTGTATAAGAAAAAGCTGGTGTACAAGAATTTCAAGCGTCTTGAAGGGATTTTAATCCGGATGTTTCCCTTAAATCTAGCTATAAATAGATGTGTTGGGGTTCACTTGAGGCTTAGGAAAGAAATCGGCGAGAAGCGATAATTTTCTCTGCGTCTGATCCTAACTGAGAAAATAGTGAGTGAAGTGAGATAGAGTGAGTTAGCCCATAAAGCTTTGAAACCTGCCAAAACTCCTTCAAACCAAAACCCACCCAGGTTAAAAGTGATCCTAGCCCTTTAGTTAGGAATCCACCTTATTTCCCACCCAAAACCATAAAGTAAGCGGATTACTCGCAGGAGTAAATAGGTGAAATCACCAAAATAAGCCGTTATTCTCGCCTAACCAAAGGCCAAAACCACCAAAACTAAGCCATCATTACGCCTTAGAGTGAGCGAGCCAAAACCACCAAAATAAGCCAGTCACTCTGCCCAAATCACAACAACATCAACCAAAAAAAGACTTCCTCTCCCTAAAGGACAGAGCGAGCACACTCCGCTCTAAAAGGTAATAGCCTTTAAGGGCGTTATTTTTTATAAAGTTATTCTTTAATTCCAGCCCAATGTAGAAAATATAAGCCGTTGTCTTTGCCGGATTTAGTTAGAAAATACTATGTAAAAGAGCCGTTATAATGGCCAAATATTTTTAAATATATCTGTAATTATTGTAAGGAGGCAGTACAAAAGTCAAGTAAATAATGTAGCCGCGGATGTATTTGCTTTTATTTTCATATCTTTAAATGCTTTATTTATTTGCTAAATAAATATAACAAAAAGCATACTTTAGCTACTTTGAAACAGAAAGAGCGAGTTGGGTGCCTAGCACCTTCCCAAACTCGTAACTTAGCCTCGAGAACCCGTTTTATAATCTACGGTTTTCTTTTTTTTTTGGTTTTGCTTTATTTTTGACTTAAATAAAGATGGCGACTCTATAAAACATTTTGGATCCAGTGGGGCCTCGCAACACTCTTTTCTTGCACTTTTCCGTTTTCCCCTAAAAAAGGGAGAATGTCAATGAAATGGTGATGTATTCTCATATCCTGGTATCCCCTAAACAAGGGATAACATGATGCGGGAAACCCAAAGCTCCCATAGTGATCCAAAATAGGCTATAAGACTATTTTTATAAAATTCATAGTGGGGGCGTCGCAACATCCTTTTCTGCACTTTTCCGTTTTCCCCTAAAAAAGGGAAAATGAGAATGAAAGGGTGATGCATTCTCATATCCTGGTATCCCCTAAACAAGGGATAACTTGATGCAGGAAACCCAAAGTTCCCATATTGGATCAAAAATCCACTAAAGTCAATCGATGCGCATTCCAACGCGCTATTTTAGACAGCACTCCTCTCGCACTTTTAATTTCGTTTTCCCCTAAACAAGGGGAGGATGGAATGAGAGCAGTGGTGTCCCGCATCCGCATGCGCACCCCTATCCAGTGTGCGGATGGCGCTGGCGCCGGCGACCACGCTATCTTTGAGAACCCCTCCACAAATCGGCGATAATTACCAGCCAATCCCATGAAACTTATAACCTTCGTGACGGTTGTTGGTCTCTCCCAATTTACTACCGTCTCAATCTTAGCTGGGTCCACAGAGATTCCATCCTTCGATACTACGTGCCCCAAGAAGCTACCTTCTCCAGCCAGAATTCGCACTTCTTAAATTTGGCATATAATTTCTTTTCTCTTAAGATCTGCAACACAGCTCTCAAGTGTTCTTCATGCTCCTCCCTGGTCTTAGAGTAGACTAAGATATCATCAATGAACACAATCACACATCGGTCAAGAAACTTCTTGAATACCCTATTCATCAGGTCCATAAATGCAGCTGGAGTATTGGTCAACACGAATGGCATAACCCGAACTCATAGTGGCCATATATGGTTCTAAACACAGTTTTAGAAATATCTTCCTTCCTAACCCTTAACTGATGGTAACTTGATCGGAGATCGATCTTGGAGAAGTAACGAGCACCTTGCAACTGGTCAAACAAATCATCAATTCTTGGTAGAGGATACCTATTATTTACTACAACTCGATTCAACTCCCGATAATCAATACATAACCTCATAGACCCGGCCTTCTTCTTTACAAACAACACCGGAGCTCCCCAAGGTGAAACGCTCGGCCTAATTAACCCCTTTTCCAACAATTCTTGCAACTGTTCCTTCAATTCCTTAAGTTCTATCGGCGCCATCCTATATGGCGCTTTAGAGATGGGTGTCGTCCCAGGCACTAGGTCAATCTTAAATTCTACCTCCCGTTCTGGTGGTAGACCGGGTAGGTCCTCTGGAAACACATCTCCAAACTTATTAACTATCGGAAGTGATTCAAGGCTAACTCCTTCCTTATGAGTGTCAGTGATGGAAGCTAGATATCCCTGACAACCCTTTCTCAAAAGTCTCCTTGCCTTTAGGAAAGAAATAAGACCTGACACGCCCACTGGTTTGGAACCATTAAACCTAAACTCTGGCTCACCCGGAATGCAAAACACCACCTCTTTTTCAAAACAATTCACCCTAGCATGGAAAGCAACTAACCAGTCCATACCAAGTATAATATCGAAATCTTGAATGTCTAAGGGTATTAAGTCAACAGGAAACTCCTTATCCCCGAGTTTTAGAGGGCAAGACCTAAACACTGTAGTTATCGGAATAGATTCCTTGATTGGGGTATCTATGATCAACTCGACATCTAGATCTTGGGGAGATAATTTCATGCGACGCACAAGAACAGCAGAAATGATAGAGTGGGTGGCCCCAGGATCAATTAAAGCATACACGTTGCGGGTATAGAGATATACAGTACCTGCCACCACATCATTGGTTGCCCGAGCATCCCTAGTTTCCATAGCAAAAATTCTTCCTTGTGCCTTGGGTTTGTCCTTGTCCCCACTCCCCGAGCCTTTGTTGAAAGTATTTTTGAGCGGCTCCGGGCAGTTCCTGATCAAGTGCCCCACCTTACCATTGTTAAAACATGCCCCTGTCCCTCGGTAGCAAGGCTTGTTTGGATGCAAACCCCCACAAGTGCGGCATGTGCCGTCTGGTTTCTGGTTAAAATTTAGTCCCTGACTTTGAGATTGATTCCTTGACGGCTGAGCTCCCCCTTTGAAACGGTTATCCTCAGCGGCCCTTCTCTTACTACCGTAATCACCACTTCCTTGACCACTGGATTGGCCCCGATACCTCCCTGAGCTATCTTCCGAGTTCCTCTTCTTATCTTCCTTTTTCCTATGGTACTCAGCCGACTCCTGCTTGACCACCCGAGCCCGATCCAGAACCTCCGCATGAGTTGGCAACTTCAAAGTTGTTAACCTGAAACTGATTTGACTGTTGAGTCCTTTCTCAAATTTCCTTGCCTTCTGATACTCATCCTCAAAGAAATTAGGACCATACTTCGACAACTCCGTAAACTTAGCATTGTACTCATCCACACTCATTGTCCCTTGCTCCAGGTTGAGAAATTCTACCAGTCTCCGTTCTTGCACACTACGAGGGAAATATTTCTTGTTAAAAGCTTCATGAAACATTTCCCAAGTATAAATGGCCAAACTGCTTTCCTGGGCAGTCCTCTCTTTTGACTCCCACCATTCACCAGCCTCACTCTCTAGCATAAATGTGGCAAATCGAACTTTCTGCTCGTCGGTACAAGTCATGGTTCCAAATATTTTTCCATATTCTTCAACCATTCTTCCGGTTTCTCGGTGCCCGGCGCACCAGTGAAGGTTTTAGGTTTCCTCCTCTGGAAAGATTCAAAGGGGTCCTTAGCGGATGCCTGGTTTTGGGGTTGTGGTTGTGGCTGGGGTGGTGGTGGTGGTGGTTGTTGTTCTGGTTGACCCATATTTGCCAGGATGGCCTGAGTGAGAGTTTGAAGGAGAGCCATAAGTGTTGGGTCCAAGGGACCGGGACCATTAACATTGACTTCTGGCTGCTCCTCACTCGCAACCCCGGAGGTAGAGTTTTCGCTGACCCTTCCCCCGCGACCACGACCACGCCATCTAGCGCCCGAATGACCTCCACGAGCCATCTACTACTGTTTCATGGATAGCAAAAGTGCCACACACATATAAAGTATAGATACATTTCTAACATCTTTCGATTTAATGCTTAACCCTTAAGGCTTAGATGGTTATTATGCCATGGTTATAAAAAAAATTCATTAATATCGACTGAGAGGATTTTAGGGTACCAGACAAATCAAAATATACGCATTCAAATAAGGCTTTCTATATTAACCTCAAGAAATTTTTCCATTACATCCAAAAATACGTTCGAAAACATGGGACTTTAACCCACAACAAAAAGGAGCTGATAACGTCCTTAAACACAAAAGAAAATGATTATCTTAAGGTACTACGAGTCACTCTATCCAACCATTAGTGTGTGCCCTCTCGGCTATTGCCCCCACTTCCTCGTCAAACTCGGAGTCCTCAAACTTGGTGTCCTCGGATGTGTTTTCTTCCATCTCATCATCCGCCTCGCCATCCTTTGAATCCGAGTCAACTTGTAAAGGGTTCAGGAAAGACCCCAACTTGTCCTCGGGAGCTTCATTAATGGTTTGGATGAGACTTGCGTGCACTAAATCAATCACATGCCTAACATTAAGCAAAGGAAGGTTAATGTTCACTTTGGATAACATGTTATAAATTTCTGAAAATTGCTTATCCATTCTGTTTTTCATAGGTCTTCTAGTGAATGGTATTGGAGGAACATATGGTGGTGGTGCCACATAAGGTTCCTCAAGAGGTTCTGCCTCTTGTTTTTTTTCTTGACTTACTTCTTCTTGATTATCTTTATTCGACACTTCTTTTACTACTTCTTTATCTTTTGATTGATCATCTACACTTTTATCCTTTGCAACTTCTTTTTCAGAATTATTTTCTTCATCAGACACATCAGAAGATTGAATATGATTACTTACCTCTTCTTCAATTACTCTGCCATTTCGCAAAGTAGTGATAGATTTTGCTTGTTCTGTCTAACTAGGGAACTTCTCTTCTTCTTTTTTTTCGTTTACTTTTGCAAGTTGATTCCTTAAATTTTCTATTTCTTCTAGCAAATATTTGTTAAGAGCAACTTGACCTTTGCTAGCTCCATCTGACTTTGAAACTTCTTCTATTCACAATTGTCCTTGATTTGGGAATTGTTGAGGTTGTAATGGTTTATTTCCTCCCCATGAAAAATTAGGATGATTCCTCCAACTAGCATTATATGAGTTTGAGTAGGGATCATTCCTTTGTCTTTGAGGTTACATGTTCATGGCATTAACCTGTTCAGAATACATAGCACTAGATGGACAAAAATTAGTAGCATGAGAATTTAATCCACAAATAGCACATGCTTTTTGAATTTGCCAATGTTCAAATTGAGCTTGCATATTCATCTCTGGTTTTTCTTGAACTTGAAATAAACTTCTACTTTTACCTCTTGTACTTTTCTATTGAGAATTTGCACTTAACATCTCAAGTAATTCTTCTAGTGCCACTGGTGTCATTCTATTAATAGAACCACCGGCCGCACTATCAACCATAGTTTGTAAAGTAGGGAAAGAGCATGATAGAATTGAAGTACTAACACATCTTGAGATAGATTATGATGAGGACACATGATAAGTAAATTTTTAAATCTATCGCATGCTTCATGAAATGTTTCTCCTGGTTCATTTTGAAAAGACATGATTTGTTTTCTGTACTCTGTAAGATATGCATGTTTATAAAATTTACCCATAAACAAATCATATAATTGAGCCCAAGTATAAATACTTGTAGGTGTTAGATTCATAAACCATCTTTTCGCCAATTCTTTTAATGCACTTGGAAAATATTTCATTTTTACTTGATCTTCAGTCAAACCACCTAACGAAAAAGTTCCAATTATATATTCATATTCTTTAATGAAACTTACTGGATCTTTAGCTGGCATTCCATGGAATGAAGATATCATATTAAAATAATGACCTTTAAGTTCGAAATTCCTTACTGCTTCCGGTAAGATTAGACATGATGTTGATGCATTCAACATAGGTCGACTATAATCATTTATAGTTATTTGATTGGTTATTACTTTCATATTTCTTTCAACAGGTTCTTCCATTCTTTGATTTGCGTTTACCAGATGAACCGGATTTTCAGGATTTTGATTATTGTTATCCATTGGAGGATCAACCAGAGGATCCTCTTGATTCAATTATTCTTGATTATCAGGTTGGGTTCCTAGATTATTAGGGTCTTCCTCATTCTTTCCAAGATTATTTATATTTTGATTTAATTCTACTAACTTAGGATTTAGAGATCTACGATCGTGCATAAAATAAATGAAGCAAATAAAACAATTAACTACTAAAAATAAATAATTTTTTTTTGTATTTTTATTTTATAAAAACTGAATTTAAAACTACGCTACCAACAAACTAACTATGCAAACTAGCTTGTCCCCAGCAACGGCGTCAAAAACTTGACCGTGTCTTATTTTAAATTTATTCCTTGCAAATGGACAAGACTATTGTAGAATAGTTTGGGAAGCAAGGGTCGAACCACGGAGACAAGAAGATCACAAATAGCAAGACTATCGGTAGCAATATTATTGAACTAAGGGGGGTTTTTATATTAATTTTATCTAAACTAATTATTATACTAAAGCAGTAAAGTTAACTAAATTAGCAACAATTACAGTAGGAAAGATCTGATGGTGGAGGGAAATCTAGGATTAGGGTTTCACTTGTATCTACTCTATAGCTTATTTAAATAAAGTATCATTCAGTTTCTTGGGTTCATTCACAAAAGATAGATATAGCCTGTCAAATTACCGTTCAGTCTCCATGTCCAAATAATTCGTCCATTCTATATCCTAAGAATAAGAACATATGGATCCTAACTGTCACTTAGGTCATATATGGAACCTAACCCTAACTTATCACTCTCGTGCATCGATAGGTTCAATTTATCATGATGGTGAGCCAATGTACGACATATGCATATTGTTCATGCAGTTATCCGTACCTCTAGGCCTTTATCACTTGCAATTACATTCATTTGTTCAAAGCGAGATAATAAAGGGGTTGATAAACACCATGATCAACAAGAATTGAATGAATAAAAATCGATTAAGCCATAGATTCGATACAAGTTACCTCCCAACTCCTAGATTAATGTATGTTTAGTTCATTCTTGAAGATGAACTGCACACGGAGATGAATGGATACATGGATCGATCTTCAAAACTGTAATTACAACAACTAAACTACGTAACACAATCTAAATCCTATGCTAAAAAACTGTTTAAAACTACTTCTTGGACGTCCTTTGGCTTTGGCTACCGTCCTTTATTTATACCAATGAGTTGTAGGGGAATAGGAGGTTCGATCCAGCTTGAAAACCCTGAAAGGTCGGTTCTGGGCACCTTGCGGTCGCAAGGGGTAATGACCTTGCGTCCGCAAGGTCTTGATTTCGGGAGCCCAACATTCTGCCTACCTTGCGAAGGCAAGGTACTTCCACCTTGCGGTCGCAAGGTGGCCAGATTCTTCTTCTGCCGATTTTCTTTAATTTTACACTTTGGCCCCGTCCTTGAAATCTTCACTAAAAGCTTCATAAGTCATATAAATTCACCTAAAACCCTGAAACTCATAAAACAACTCAAAAACATATCAGTAGCCAAAAGCGTCGTGGAATCGCTCAATTTCAATCATAAAAGTACATGATATCGACGTATACAATACATCGATCACCGGTTGATAAGGGATACAGGCGTAGAGATCAGATCAGAAAGTATCGGGGTCAAATCTGAAAAGGGCAGAATCAGTGAAGAGGGTACAAATTTGAGTAGAATGACCTCCAAAAATAAACAAACTATGATTGGGAACAGCAATGAACAGAACGGTCTGGAATCAGAAAAAGAAACTCCTGAGTATGCCCCTCCTTCTGGATTCGAAATCTAGCTAAAAAGAGAATTAGATGCCCATGGAAAAGGTAACAAACCAAGTGCTTGGCAATCTTTTGGCAAATTTTGCAGAATCTCTTGCCACTATCTCTCAACAAGTCAAAAGCCTAAGGATTTCTCCTGATACCTCCTTTCTTCCTGATATAAACTGTCCTGATACAATAAACATCCTCTTCCAAGCTCCCAAAACCCAACCAAACACCAGCTTTCAACCGAAACCCAAGACTATTTCCCAAGGTGGTATTATTCCGAATACTTATAACCTCAATCCACCACCTCACCTAGAAACCAGCCCTGAGCTCCTTCACTTAAATGCCTACTACCATAACCAGAAAAACTACCTTCCCCTCGATCCTTCAAATACCTATTCCCAGCAAATGGCTAATGGAACCCTAACGGGGATGATTTGTGCACATGAAGAAGAACCTCCCATAAACAGGAGCACATGCAATCAATTCCTAGCACAATATTCCCCGAAAAAAAAGACCCAACCCAGTTACTCAACTAAGCCCTAGCCAGGTATTCTACCCAAACCAAAAGGAAGGAATGAACCAATCCCAAGGCATTATGATGATTTACCTGCCCCAATATCCGAAATCTTCCAAACACTATGGGCTCATGGGATGCTTAAACCCATTGCAAACTATCAGCCTCCCAACTAGTTACCTGGCACGTGGAATCACGCCCAGTTTTGTGAATACCATCGCTGCAGTGGTCATCTCACCGATAAGTGCTATGTGCTAAAAAATGCCATCCAGGACCTCATTGACAATGAAATAATCACGGTGGGAGACATAAGAATTTTGGAGACCAACCAAGCAAAGAAAATCTAAAGGTCGAAGAAATCTATTTAGCCAGAATAAGGGTGTTATAAATATCCCCTTCAATAAAAGAAAGAGGAGTTTCTGATGACTGTCTGGGAGACAGTTTTCTGGGAATGATAGATGGAGGCACTAACTATGAAAAGCTCCCTGCTGAGTTCGAGTCTATTGCTGATAAGCCTCTGCAGAATTGGTATACTACGACCGGCCCGCTCTTGATGCCCGTAGATCTGGTGGACCGTTTCGAATATACTATTCCCCTTCCTTCTTTTAGCCTTACAAATTGGTCATCTACTGATCCGTTCCCTAAAATTGAAGATCTCAAACCCTAGATCCTCAATGATATAACCAGCCCTACACAGTTTGCTTCTAATAATGATAATCTAGATGTCTTCATGTATTCCTTAGTAGCACCTTCATTAAAAGATGAATTAATTAGCTTTGATAATAAGTCATTTAATGAAATGGACTCAAAAGATAAAAGTTACTTGCTTGAGCTCGCTAAGTCAGTCAAGCACTAGGTAAAACATCAATCAGTAGCAGCAGATGAAGACTTGTCCGCCATCAATCTGGGACTGAATAATGAAATCAAAGAAGTCAAAATCGGTAGCTACTTTCAAGGTTTTGAAAGGCAGCAGCACTGATCAACCTCCTCAAAGAATTCGTGGACATCTTTGCATGGTCCTACGAAGATATGCCCGGGTTGGATCCAACAATTGTTAAGCACCGGATCCCCACTTATCCTGATGCACAACCAATCAAGCAGAAACTCCGCCGAATCAAACCAGAATGGTCACTGCAAGTGAAAGAAGAAATCATGAAGCAGCTACGTGTCGAATTTATCCAGGTAGTTGAATACCTGATTTGGCTGTCAAACATAGTAACCGTTCGAAAGCCCAATGGAAAGGTTCGGATCTGTGTGGATTTCCGTGACCTCAACAAGGCGTCGCCCAAAGACGACTTCCCTCTACCCAACATCGATATTGTGCTAGACACCGTGGCCTCTCACAAAATAAGATCCTTCGTAGATGGCATGCTGGGCTACAACCAAATCAAAATGGCAGAAGAAGACCAGGAAAAAACTACATTCACCACCCCCTGGGAACTTACTGCTACACTGTCATGCCGTTTGGGCTAAAAAATGTTGGGGCTACATATCAAAGAGCTGCCGCCGTCCTCTTCCATGATATAATCCATAAAGAGTTCGAAGTTTACTTGGACGACATGATCGTACACTCCAACGACGCCGACGGTGCCCATATCAAAGACCTTCGAAAATTCTTTGAAAGGTTAAGAAAGCATCAGATGAAGCTTAACCCCACCAAATGCACATTCGGGGTTACCAAAGGCAAGGTCATGTGATTGTGTTGATTTAAAATCACACACATCAGTATGAATTAATCTAAGTGGTTCACTATTTCTTTCAATAGTATGAAATGATGTCCTTGTTAACTTTGCCTCTACACAAGTTTCACACTTGTGCTTGGAATCGATTTAGAATTTGGGTATGTAATTCATGTTAATTAACCTACGAAGGGTTCCATAATTAACATGTCCTAGTCTACCATGCCACACATAGGAAGACTCAATCAAATAAACAGATGACTTATTCTTATTATTATTGCTTGCTTGTTTAACAACCATTACACTGAGCTTAAATAGCCCATTTTCTAACAACCACACTTTAATTAATCATAACTTATTCATCCAAACACCAAATTGGACAAATAAATATATGATTTCGATGTTCTCACGAAGTAGAACACGATTCCACAACTACCCTTGTCATCACACAAACGACATGTGAAGAAATCCGTGCCACAAAATTGCACAATTTCATTTTAAACACAATTTTTCCAACAACAACAGCCTTGGTTGGACTAAATTTGTGTAGTTTCGTGCGTATTTTTGTATGTGTTGTGATTAGTGAATAATAATATATCTAGGAAAGTAATACTCAAAAACAAATTAAAATATGATGTTATTTATTTGGTATTATCCGAATAATATCCATGTATTAATAGATAGAATTAGATATTATCCAATAACACTTATTAACTATATTGGGTAGATAATGCTTTTATCCAAATTATCCGATAACACCCAATTGCCACCCCAAGCCACAATAGCTCTCTTATCCCAGACGCTCAGCTCGATGGCGACCCAGTGTAGCTCGGAGACTAGCTGGGCGGTTATGGGTTCCTGATTGCTTTTACTGGGTTCGCAGCAGCCTTGGTTGGACTGAACTAATGCGATGGAGCGATATGGGGACTTCCGGGTAGACCATTGGCAGCTAGAACCGCACGCAACACAAAAGGACACAGGTTCGAGCGGTTACTATCCGCCTACCGGATCGTGACTTATGCCCTTTGACCAAAAGCCACCACAACTCTTCGTATACTCCCTCCGTTTTTAAATAATCGTCTACTTTGATCCGATAAACTGTTTATGAAAAAAGTAATTTATTTTATTATAAATAGTTTGTGTAATGTGTGGTTTTTCCTTTAATACACTTGACCATATGTCCATAATTAAAATGAGTAGAAAAAGAAATGGTAAAGTAGTAAAAGTATTTCCTAAAAAAGAAAATTTTAAAAGATGACAATTATTTTGTAAGAAACAAAAAACAAAAGAAGGATAATTATTTAAGAACGGAGGGAATATCTAAATAGACCCCTTGGATTGACAGTAAAAAATATAGGCATCCAACATCGTTAGGCTGTTACAGATAATTATCACATTGCTGCATAAACTCCTTTCCCGAGTCTTGAAAGTTCTACAACACAAACTAGTTTGCCAAAATCTACAAAATTGTTGTTAATGTTGATTGAAAAGTCGTTGCATCTTAGAAACGATTACCGATAACTATGAGCATTACTAGAGGGCAATTTCGTCTTCCATCGTGTTCAACACAAGCCTCGACCTTAACGTTAAAATTTTGACTTTTTTGTTTGATCTTATTTCTGTCCGTTCCTATTTCTGAGAAAACTAAACACATTTTACACAATAGATAAATATTTAATAAGATAATTCTCAAACTAAATGAACTCCTATGAAAAACTATGAAATAAAGTAACCCAAAAAAATGTACACGCATACTTTAACGTTTCATATAAGACTTTTAGTTTTGATTTGACTCATTATTTGTTTTTAGAAATTAAGGTTTAATTTTTGAGTTTAGAGTAGAGTACTCTTTCTAAAGCATACGTTCGGCACGAATATAATGTGAAATACACTTTTTTTTATAATAATAATAATACAACGTTTGACATTTTTGACATTATAAATGAAATGTTAAACTCTTAAATGATTATAAAATTTAAATTTTCTCTATTGATAATAATATTAAAAGTGTTTTTATCTAAAAATGTTTATAATCAACATCATTTTCTAATTACGGTGGAATACATCTATATTTGGTAATAATAGTATAAGTTTTTAGAGTATTTTTTTTTAAATCAACATTACCTTTTAACCAATGTGAGATACAACTCTTCGATTAGTAATAATGATAGAATTTTTTTTATCTATAGACCTTTAAAACCAACATCCATTTCTAAATGATGTAAGATATATATATATATATATATATATATATATATATATATATATATATATATATATATATATATATATATATATATATATATATATATATATAAAGTAAAAATTATTTATTTAATGACTTTAAACATCACTTGCTAACCGAAATGAGATACAATCCTTTCTATTAGTAATAATTGTATTTTTAAACCAACATCAATTTCGAACTAATGTGAGATATATTTCTTTTACTGGTAATAATAGTAGAACATACACTATATAACCATTGCATGATACATTTCTCTATTAATAATAATGGTATAAGTTTTTTAATCTAAACACTTTTAAAATCAACATCATTTTTTAAACGATGTGATATACATCTCGTTAGTTGGTAATAGAGGTAGAAATATTTTATCTAAAGGTTTAAACCAACACCACTTTTAAGCAATGTGCTATACATCTCTTCTATTAGTTATAACTAGTGATGCACCCGTGCGTTGCACGGATTGTACATGTGTATAAAATTATATACTAAATTAAAGTTGAATAATATACAATTAATTTTTTTAATATGAACAAAATAAACAAAAAATAATAAACAGTAAAATTAAATATAGAAAATCCTATAAATTTGAAAAAATAATATAAATTTTGGAATATTTTTTATATACAATAATTTTCATTCAACATGTATGACTATTATAATTATAAATATCACATAGTAACTCTAAACAAAACTACATACAGTTGATGATAACCAAAAACATATTTTCAAATTGAGTTTTATATTAGACAATGACTTATCATGGTTTTTATTCATAGACATTGCGTAAGATATAATCAACAAAAAATGTTTTATCTGAATTTGAAAGAAATTAAATGCTCTCATCCGTCTGCTAGGTCTTTTTTGCCGACCTGCCATGGCTACGGCTTCGGCCGTAGCTTCAGCCGAGGTCCATTCTATGGATCCTCCTTCTCCATCTGCGATAAAATCGTTCGCCTCTATTGTCATTGCCGGCTCGTCCTCCCTAAGCTGCCCGTCATTCCTCCTTCCACGCATAAGGGCCGGGTGAGCCTGCCTTACGCCTTTCCCCTGAAATAATATCTACTTTGTCACAGCCGTTTAAACTCTCGCTTGTTGGAAAATTCTCCCATGGACGCCCAACTATGGAATTTATGAGGAAAGCATTCCTCACGTTTGGCCTCAAGACAAATGTTACTTTGGGTCACCTGGATTCAAAACATGTTCTTATCCAATCTCATCATGAAGCTGATTTCCAAAGGCTTTGGATCAAGGATCATTGATTTGTTGGTTCCTTCCCCATGAGAGTTTTCAAGTGGTCTCCTTCATTCCGGCCGGCGGTTGAAAGCCCTATCGTTCCAGTGTGGTTTGCGCTTCCTAACCTTCCTATTTTTCTTTTCAATAAGAGTACTCTCTTTTCCATAGCCAATATGATCGGCACCCCTTTAATTATTGACTCTTCAACTGCTAATCTTACCCGTCCTAGTGTTGCTAGGATTTGTATAGAGGTTGATCTGACCAAAGACATTCCTAGTAGATTATGGATTGATTATGGCCCTTCTAACAGTTTTTGGCAGCCTATTGAACCAGAACGGCTCCCTCTTTACTGCTCGTGCTACCTTCGTCAGGGACATGAAGCAATCTCTTGCAAATTATCCAATAAGGATAAAGTTGAAGTCCATGATTCAGGGACTGCAAAAAAGCCGACAAACTCTCCTCCTAATGTTAAACAATCCGCCACAGCAACAAATTCCATACACAAAGATCCTGTTTTAATTGATCCTCAAGAAACCAACCCTTCTACCCAAGCTAATGCCAGTACTACGCAGCCATCAAAAGCAGACCCTACGGCATCTCCCTCGCACCACGCGGCCAATACTCATCCAGTCCAGATTATCACAGGTTATGATCAATCGGCCAAAGCAACAACGCCCATCCAAACTGCTCAAGCTCCCCCTCACGGCTCGACCATCCCAGTTCCTAATTGACCTCACAGAAAGTAACTGGTCCCCAATTCAAACATCTCCATCTCATAGTCATATAAATCTTTCTTCCAACCTGAGCCCCAACTCCCTCCCTTTTAGTCCTTGCATAAATACCCAAGCCACTATGCAGAACAATTCTCCTCCTCAGTCCTGTCATCCTATGAACATTGTCTCCCCTAATAAATTTGTCGTTCTGCAAACTATCGAAGAGGAAGATTCTGATAACGATCACGCCCAATTTGAAGCTCTTGATCTTGACACCCCAAGTCTCAGAAGGTCGAAGCGTCGTACGAAGAGTCGTTATCGTAATTATTAGATTTCTTTCTTTGTTTTATCTAGGTTTAATTTCTTTTGTCAGTTTTTTTCTGTTTCTTTCTCCAAGGTAAGGCTCCTTTGTCCCCCCTTTTAAGGGTAAGGTTGGTTGTCCCCCTTTAGCTTGTTTTCCTTATTTTCCCATTTATAAAAATCTAGCATTTTAATTAAAAAAAATAGTATCAGTGACATTCTTGAAATCAAAAGAGTACCACTAGAATTGCCCTTTGAAATAATTCAACCTTCTAAATCATGGTTTCTTAGCTTTATAACAATTAATCTCGTGTCATTACATAACTCAAGTGAATAAACTATATTACGAAACAATATTATTTGAGTTCCAACATCGAATTTAACTCACAGTTTGAGATTTCAGAATATGTAATTCAATTGAAATATTCATGAGTATGTATCGTTCATATTTAACTGATAGTTTGAGATTTTTAAATATGTATTGTTCATTGATTTGGTGTAATTAAAAAAAAATTGCATCGTAATTTTTATATGACTATTTAATTGAAACCACACAAAAAAACATGTATCTCTTTCAACAACATAACTTATATATTACATTTCAATTTTCAATTACATAAAGAATTAACAAAAAAAAGAAAAAGAAAATGTCACTCTAATTTGAAAATGATATAAAGTTCTCAATATTCTTAATTATTTGTAATTGACCATCATAAAATGTATTTTTTTGTTTAGTTTATTAAGTTTTGTCATCTTTTCAGTTGTATAGTGTAAGACGCCGATTCCCAGTTAGCTTGAATTGCGTGCAATGCTCGCACTTCTTCCCTTGTTGATCACTTGTTTGGTTTGTGAGAGAATCTAGATGTGTATGAGAGATCACATTAAGATCAAAATACTTTTAAGAGATGTCATTTAGTTGTTGACTTGCTAAAGTCACAAGTCGTAACCCGACGATAGTCGAAATGTGACGCGATTGAGAGTTTACTCGGGTTTGGTGTTCCTGACCTCGATTTGGTCAGATCTTTACATGATAAGTGATTAACATGTTTAGATGTTTTAGACTTCTATTTGGATGTATTCCTTAAGTCTCGTGAAGTTTTGATGCTCCAAGGATAGCAATTCTCCTTATCGCGTAGTTTGAGATTTAGCCAGGTGATCGTCTCGTCTTTCGGGAGCTCATTTCTCCTATATGTTGTTAATAATCTGAGGGGCATTCGGGCCTATTTAATAGCCTTTTGAAGTTTTTATAATCATGGGTTGTTGCCCGTCGGTTTGTGGTTTCATTCGACGTTTCGTTAGCGAGTTGTTGCGCCTTTCGCCGGTTTTGCACCGGGTTGCTTCGGGTGTTGTTTATGGGAGTTTAGACCTACTTTAAAAGTGGTTTGATACTTGTTTGGTTTAGCTAAGTGTTTTAGGACTTTAAGGGTTCAATTATAGGCCGTTTCGAAGCTTTAAGGCTTGCGGTTGCATGCGGGAAGGACCGGACGCGAACGAGGATTGTAGAAATTGAAAGATGAAGGAAAAGGGAGTGAAGCGCTCGCATGGGAAGACACCATGCAACCGCATTGGTGCCAAGGCATCAACATCCCTGTTTTGGTTTTTGATGTTCAATTCCTATCCTACCCTCCTTAAACCTCTTCTAAACCCTCCGTAACACCCATACTTAGTCCTAATGATGTCCTATCATGTTTGGGAAGTTAATTAAAGTTTAATTAGGGGTTAATTACAACTAACAATCACTAATTGTACCATGGAATTCTCTTTTGTGCCATTATTGTTTGTGGAAGTATAAATACCAATTCCCTTTGTAAAAATTCAGAAATTCCTTCATTCTTCTCCTTCTTTTTGAACCGTATTGTTGAGAGGGGGAGTGGGAGCCATGGAATCTTGGAGCCCTAGCTTCTTCTTCCTCAAATCCAAGGAGATCCAACCGTCGGATGACCTCCAAACTTGAGATTCTTGAAGCCCTCGACGAGTAGAAAGACTTCACCGTTCGGATTTCGATTCTCTTGAGTTTTCACTCAAGCTAGGTAAGCTACTAGAATCCCTCTTCTCTTGATTTTGTGCTCATTGATCCTAAGGAAAACAAAGATGCTTGCTATTTGAGGTCAATGAGCACACATGTATGTTGTGTGTGATTTTATTTTGATTTTTGGATTTTTGGTGAATGAACTTGCTAGAAGCATGAGTAGGTTGATTTCTATGTTTTATGAAGTATGTTATTAAGTTTCAATTGGTAATTTTGGACTTGGGTATGATGGATATTTGATTCCCTAAAAACCTAGGGTTTGATTATATGTTGATGTAGTAAATGGGTTCTTGATATTATATTATGAATGATTTTGGAGGATTTTATGAAATGTTATGAGTTGTTGGAATCAAGTATGTATATGTTTAAAGTTTGGGAAGTATACTTGATGAATCTTGAATTTTGATTGTAAGCATGAAGAATGAATTTTACAATGGGTTACATGTTGAAATGCTTCGTTTGACTTTTGAGAATAAAGTTGACTTTCATGAATATAAGAGTATGTTGATATCTTATTCATGAACTTTGGTTGTGAGCATGAATAATGATTTATCATTTTCGATTACATGATTAAAATGTAATGTTTGACTTCATTGGGTTGAGTTGACTTTTATGCAATAAGCGTATGTTGGTCAACTATGATTTATGAATTGAAGGTTATGAGCATGCTAGATTAATTTATATCTTGGTGATGAACATGCTAGATGAAATTACTTCTTGTTTAGATTAATGGTTATTTTGGATGAAAGCATGCTTGATTAAATGTTATATTGAGATGCATGCTTGAAATATAATGGTTGACTTTAAATGTTAAGTGTTGACCTATGAACCATGTCTTGGGGTTTTTGTTGGGAAAGTATGGAATGTTGGGTTGCACAATGTTGCTAACCTTAAGAACTTAGCCATGAGAAAGGGTTTAGATATTAAAGAATGCACCGAGAGAGGACCTCAGGGAATGTTAAGGATAATGATGCGTTTAGAGGGTAGTTAGCACCTCATAAAGTTTTGTAGGCAAATCCGTAGACTAGTAAGCGGAGTGATGCTTTTACCTAAAGTCATAGATGAAGAGGTGATAAATTGTTGTATAAATTTTGTTTGGGAAATGAAACACCAAGCGTAGGTGTTGGAGCAATATAGACAAGTGTTTAGTTTATGGTGGTGATCACGTTAGAAAGTATTACCTTAAGATGAGGATTAACGAGTTTAAGAGTGCTAATAAGCAGTCTAGTGACTCTTAGTGAGATGGCTATAGACGACCTAGAGTTTGAGGTTATGTGCGCGCGTGGCAGTTGTCCATTGCGGAGTTTTGAGACCTACCCGAGATAGGAGGTAATTCCTTATACATATATTATGGTTGTTACTATCGCTATTATGAGTGCACGTTATATCGGTAGCTCATATTCATTCATACATACATTGCATTGTGTGTTGAGATTTGTTGATTTTTGCTTTCCCCGGTTTATTAATATGATTGAGGGGGATATCCCGTATGGGATTGGTTTACGATTTTGATTGAAATTTTGATTTGTCGGTAGACAGTCGATTGCAGTATAGTAATATGGTTATGTAAGCCTATATAGATAGCTATGTTATGCATATATGAAAAAAATGAAAATGTGATAACGTTTACTAGTGGTATTCACTAGTGGTGTGTTGAACTTGTATACTCTATAGAGATATGTGTAATGTTATAAGTAATATGATTATACATTATTGTATGATTTTTATGCGAGTAGGATACGCTCGAATCGCACGGGTGATAACTTGGTGGTTATGGGATGCGTTAAGATTATTACGGATGGGTATATCGTTTTATTGCGACTAATAGAGTGTCATTGCCGCGCGAGGGTATTTCGTGTGTGTTTTATTGAAGACGAGATTTTTGGGTTAAGATAATGATAGACATTACGGAGTTTTGATGATTGTGGGTACTAGAGCAAATATTACCTCTTTTCCTTGGATTTGTTATGAAAATGTTGTTAGGCGAGTATAGTGGATATACAAACATTGTAATTTGTTAGAATTACCATTGTGTAGAAAATTATCATGATGGAACTTTATGAGAATGTATGATTGAATTAGTAACTACACATGATATAGTAGTTGCTTGATTGTGATGTATGCATGGCTAAGAGTATATATAAATTATAAGGATTATATGAGTTACATGAATTGTATGAATTACATTGAGTATATTTGTTGAAGTATGACGATACTTGGTGATTATATGTCATATTTGTATGATATACGTGTATTCATGTAGCGTTGCTAATGATAGGAATTTTATCATTTTGTTGATGATTAAATTATGAATAGAATATATTTGTTGATTATGAAGCATAGACATGACTAATACCGGTGCATGTATTGTTTTTAAAATGAAAATTAATATATGACTTTTATATAAGATGCATGGTAGATGCACCTTGTTAAAAGTAAAGATATGGTTTACAAGAGTAATAAATATGATTAATGGATATAGTTGTATTTGAGTATGAACATGCTTATGTGCATTATTAATAAGAATAACTTACTTAGTCTATTGCATGATAGGATCATGATTATCATTGCTTAATGATTATGCCATGTTTAAACTGTTGCATGATTATGTGAGACTGGAGGGAAGGATGCTTAAGATTTTCTCATAACCCTTCGCATCCTTGCAACGAAAGCTTTTAAATCCAATTTAGCCGGTACCCTAAATTGGTTATCAAAAGACGTTCGTTGGTGGACTAGGATTAGTAGCAAGTAGGTTAGAAATTAACTAAACCTCTTACCAAAAGGAAAGGAAAATAATGGAATGAATTTTCATTTGATGTTATTATGTACTCTTATGTGCTTTGTCCATGACTTGGAAATTACGAGTGTGGCTTGCATAATCATGAAGATTAGTTTACTTGTTTTAGGAGCGTGTTGTGGAACACTCTTCTTTAAAATTGTGAATTGCCCTATGGGCAATCTTTACTATTTATGATTTAGAAATTCTTGCATTTAAATCTCATGTTGTAGCTCCGAAGCAAATAGTTTCGGGAGATTTATGTTTATAATGTCATTGAATACGCTCCGATGATGTATTTGGGATTCACATGCTTAATTAATTAGTAATGGAATTTGTGAGTGCTTTTGCGACTCAAGTATGAGTCAAGTTATTTTCAATCTTAAGTGTTTGGTATTGCTGTGATTATTGGTAATTTTTGAACTTGTGAATGTGAGATTTTTGGTAGTTGATTCTTGACTACTTGGTAGTTGATTCTTGACTATTTTCAATCTATTGTGTATGCTCAGTGCACTCGGGCTGGCCGACAGGACTTATGGTCCCAGCTCTATACAACTTCGATTGGGTGTAATGAACCATGGCTAGTAGGAGGGGATTTTAATGTGATCATGCACACATCAGAAAAGCTTGGTGGTAACGGTTTTGATCATCATAGTATTGCGGATTTTGTTAATTTTTGTCACATGGCAGGTTTGGAAGATCTGATTTTGAAGGGAGTAAATATACTTGGTGCAACGATCACGCTTTGGGATCCGCATGCAGCGGCGGTTAGATAGGATCCTTTTGAATGGTGCTTATAAAGCCGCGTATATGTGTTGTAAGGTTCGACATCTCACTAGATCATATTCCGATCATGCGCCTCTTCTTGTTGAGTTTCCTTTTATTAAGAAACCAAAAGGGGGTTTCAGATTTCATAGAATGTGGTTGGATCACCCCGATTTCATGTCTTTTGTTCAAGCTCAATGGAATCGTCATGTTAATGGCAATGCGATGGAAGTGTTACATCATAAACTCCATTATCTGCGTAAGGAGTTAAAAAGCTGGAATTGGCGAGTCTTTGGTAATGTGCAGCGTATGATCTCGCAGATTCAGGATACTATATTACAGCTCGAAGTGATGAGTCAGGCTGGCAGTAATGATCGTCTTGATACAGAAATTGTAGATTTGCGTCAACGTCTTCATCAATGTGTTGGTTGGGAAGCTGAAATGCTTTGATGTAAGTCTAGGCAACTTTGGCTTAAGGATGGTGAGAGAAATACTTCTTTTTTCCACGCTTGTCTTAAGGATCGACAACATATAGCCAATCTCAAGCTCAAAAATGCAGATGGGTCATGGTGTCACGATGATCAGGAGATTGGTAATAGAGCTGTTGAGTTTTTCTCGAATCTCTTTACTCGATCAGATCATGACGTTCCTATATCTATTTTTGATACGGTTACTAAAAAGCTGGATATTGAGGACAATTTATCCTTTCAGATTTTACCTAGTGAAGATGAAATTTGGCAAGCTATTCAAGATCTTAATCCTGATAGTGCTCCGGGTGCGGACGGTTTTACGGGCTGGTTCTATCAAGGTTGCTGGAAGATTATTAAAGCAGATGTCATTGCGGCTGTCCATTCTTTTTTTGCGGGTCAGTATATGCATAGAGGTTTGGCTTCAACGGTTCTAGTTCTCCTGCCGAAAATAAATGATCCTACAGGTTTTGGGGATTTTCGGCCGATCAGTTTGTGCAATTTTTCCAGCAAAATCATATCAAAAATTCTTGCTAGTCGTTTGTCTATTTTGCTTCCTTATCTGATCTCTCCGGAGCAGTCGGGGTTTGTGAAGGGCCGCAATATTCAAGAGAATATAGTTTTAGCTCATGAAATGGTGCATCGGATTAATAAAAAATGCCGCGGGGGTAATATTGTTTTCAAATTTGATATGTCCAAGGCCTATGACCGTCTAGAATGGGATTTTTTGCTTCGGGCTATGCAGGCCTTTGGATTCGATGAGATCAGCTGCTCTTTGATTTCTCGTCTAATTAGTAGCAATTGGTATTCTATTCGTATTCAGGGTATGAATTATGGTTTTTTCAACTCTTCTCGCGGAGTTAGACAAGGTGATCCGCTATCCCCTCTGTTGTTTATTCTTGCTCAGGAAATATTAACTTTAAATATTAATCATGCTATTCGATTGGGTCATATTACGACTTTTAATCATGGTCGGGGTGATGTAGCTATCTCTCACTTATTATATGCTGATGACATGTTACTCTTTTGTAACGGTGGCCAACGGACTATATGTGCGGTTAGGAAGGTGTTGAATTTTTATACTCAAGCGTCGGGGCAGCTGGTTAATCTTGATAAGAGTGCATTTTATACGGGAGATTCTTGTTCTATTCGGAGGAAGAATTTAATTTCTAGATGGTCTGGATGTTCAGCTCAATCTTTCCCTTTGAAATATCTGGGTGTTCCGTTATTTCGAGGAAGGTGTCGATCCTATGTATTTTGAGGATCTTGTTCGTCGTATTACTCAGAAGATTAGTGGCTGGAAGGCTAAATTATTATCTTTTGGTGGAAAAATTGTGTTATTAAAGGCGGTTTTAAGCAGTATTCCCATCTATACTTTGGCTGCCATTAAAGTTCCTAAGGTGGTTCTCAATCGTATAGAATCTTTAATGGCTGGTTTTCTGTGGGATATCAATGGCGAGAAACGTACTCATTGGGTAGCTTGGAATGCGATTTGTCGGCCTATTCAAGAGGGAGGACTTGGGCTCCGTTCTCTAACTCAGGTGATGACTTCTCTACATGCTAAGTTGGCATGGGCTGTTATCCAAGGTGACGGGTTATGGGCTAATTTTGCTAATGCAAAATATAGGGAGGGTTTGCATGGTTGGCGTTCGGGTTTAGGTTCTCATGTGTGGCAAGCTATTTATCAGTTATTGATGATATTCGATTGCATGCTCAATGGATTATTAGGCGCGGAGACATTCGGTTTGGGTAGATAATTGGTGCGGAGAATATCTTTTTGGTCCTTCCCCGGTTGATGCTCGTTTGCAAGTTAAAGACGCTCTTTCTGACATTGCGGCTTTCATGCCTCTAATTCCAGACCATCTCCGTCGATCAGTTGCTAAAATCCAGTTGCGTAATGATGCCGATAGATTGATTTACATCCCTGCTAAGGACGGCAAGTTCAGTTCCTCGATTTACTGGCAGAAACACCGAGTTTCTGGTCCTTCATTCTCATGGGCTAAGAAGATATGGCAGAAATGGATACCTTTAAAGGTAAGTGGCTTTATTTGGAAACTTTTCCATGGTGCTGTTGCGATTGATCTCAGATTGCACGCTAATGGTATTGCTTTAGCTTCTAAATGTGTTTATTGTGCTGTTACAAATTCTCAAGAATCCATTGAGCATTTATTCCTTCGGTCAGAGTTAGCTTCTTCAGTTTGGTTTCATTTTGCTCGCTGCTTTCAGAAGGTGCATAGGTACTCATCAATGATTCATCTGTTTGATACTTGGTCTTCTCAATCGTCTATTAAAAATCAAGGTGGTGCGTGTCAGTTGGGTATTTTCATGTTCGGATGTTGGGAGATATGGCGAGCTCGATGTTCCAAGATTTTTGATAATTGTGATATCAAAGCAGATTTGGTTATTAAGAATATTAAGCATCATCTTCTTGACATGTGCAGCATTTTACACCCGAAGGTTCAATGTCGTCTTGGGGATTCTTTTCGCTCTTTCGAGCAATTTGCCGATCATTCAGATGCCTTTTCGGCGGGGTAAATGGCTTAGATGGGAGCTCCTTTACATCATTCTTACAAGCTTAACAACGATGGATCCTCGATAGGTGGTTTGTGTTAAGGGCGGTATTATCGAAGTAAGGCGGTGATTTTATTCATGCTTTCTCTAATTTTTATGGGGAGGGAAGTAATACTTTTGCGGAAATTAAAAGCGCTTTGTGATGGCTTGAGTCTTTGTCGTTCTCTTAATTTGACAGATGTTATGGTGGAATCTGATTCTTTCGTTGCTATTAGAAGCATTAATGGTTCTCATGGTTGCCCGTGGAGGTATTTTTATGAGTTGATGGAGTGTAAAGATTTAATGCATGGTTACGAGCTCGTTCATGTCTTTCGGGAATGCAATAGAGTTGCGAATCGGTTGGCTCGATATGCTCATGATTCTAGGATTTCTTGTTATTTTTCTCAGGAAGGATCTCTTCCCAGGCTCTCCAGCGAGGCTATTCGGTGATAGGATAGGTTTATTTTCTTATCGTAGGAAAATTTAATTTCATGTATTTCCTTTTCGAGGTTAGGCTCCTCCGTCCTCCCTCTTATAAGGGCAAAATTTGGTTGTCCCCCTCTTGTTTGTATTGCTCTTTTGTTTTTAATAAAATTGCGGGGTGCGCCCTGCTTCCATAAAAAAAAAAAAAAAAAAACTTGGTTTGGTTATTGTGATAGTAGACTCGGAGATTGAGTCTAGGTTTATGGTTTTGGACATTGAGTGTTCACTCGGAATTGAGAGACACTATGGTTATGTTTGAGTATTTGTTGTTGGGCGATGGCCTAACATTGGTTTGTGATACGGTTTAGAATTTGGGACGAATTCTTTTTTTTTTTCAGTGGGAGAGGATGTAAGACCCCGATTCCCGGTTAGCTTGAATTGCGTGCAATGCTCGCACTTCTTCCCTTGTTGATCACTTGTTTGGTTTGTGAGAGAGTCTAGATGTGTATGAGAGATCAAATTAAGATCAAAATACTTTTAAGAGATGCCATTTAGTTGTTGACTCGCTAAAGTCACAAGTCGTAACCCGACGATAGTCGAAATGCGGCGCGATTGAGAGTTTACTCGGGTTTGGTGTTCCTGACCTCGATTTGGTCCTAGATCTTTACATGATGATTGATTAACATGTTTAGATGTGTTAGACTTCTATTTGGATGTATTCCTTAAGTCTCGTGAAGTTTTGACGCTCTGATCGAGGATAGCAATTCTCCTTATCGCGTAGTTTGAGATTGAGCCGGGTGATCGTCTCGTCTTTCGGGAGCACATTTCTGCTGTCTGTTGTTAATCATCTGAGGGGGATTCGGGCCTATTTAATAGCCTTTTGAAGTGTTTATAATCATGGGTTGTTGCCCATCAGTTTGTGGTTTCATTCGACGTTTCGTTAGCGAGTTGTTGCGCCTTTCGCCGGTTTTGTACCGGGCTGCTTCGGGTGTTGTTTATGGGAGTTTAGACCTACTTTAAAAGTGGTTTGATACTTGTTTGGTTTAGCTAAGTGTTTTAGGACTTTAAGGGTTCAATTATAGGCCGTTTCGAAGCTTTAAGGCTTGCGGTTGCATGCGGGAAGGACCGAACGCGAACGAGGATTGCAGAAATTGGAAGATGAAGGAAAAGGGAGTGAAGCGCTCCCATGGGAAGACACCATGCAACCGCATTGGTGCCGAGGCAGCAACATCCCTGTTTTGGTTTTTGATGTTCAAGTCCTATCCTACCCTCCTTAAACCTCTTCTAAAGCCTCCCTAACACCCATACTTAGTCCTAATGATGTCCTAATATGTTTGGGGAGTTAATTAAAGTTTGATTAGGGGTTAATTACAACTAACAATCACTAATTGTACCAAGGAAATTCTCCTTTGTGCCCTTATTGTTTGTGGAAGTATAAATACCAATTCCCTTTGTAAAAATTCAGAAATTCCTTCATTCTTCTCCTCCTTTCTAAACCGTATTTTTGAGAGAGGGAGTGGGAGCCATGGAAGCTTGGAGCCCTAGCTTCTTCTTCATCAAATCCAAGGAGATCCAACCGTAGGTTGACCTCCAAACTTGAGATTCTTGAAGCCCTCGACGAGTAGAACGACTTCACCGTTCGGATTTCGATTCTCTTGAGTTTTCACTCAAGCTAGGTAAGCTACTAGACTCCCTCTTCTCTTGATTTTGTGCTCATTGATCCTAAGGAAAACAAAGATGCTTGCTATTTGAGGTCAATGAGCACACATGTATGTTGTGTGTGATTTTATTTTGATTTTTGGATTTTTGGTGAGTGAACTTGCTAGAAGTAGAGTAGGTTGGTTTCTATGTTTTATGAAGTATGTTATTAAGTTTCAATTGGTAATTTTGGACTTGGGTATGATGGATATTTGATTCCCTAAAAACCTAGGGTTTGATTATATGTTGATGTAGTAAATGGGTTCTTGATATTATATTATGAATGATTTTGGAGGATTTTATGAAATGTTATGAGTTGTTGGAATCAAGTATGTATATGTTTAAAGTTTGGGAAGTATACTTGATGAATCTTGAATTTTGATTGTAAGCATGAAGAATGAATTTTACAATGGGTTACATGTTGAAATGCTTCGTTTGACTTTTGAGAATAAAGTTGACTTTCATGAATATAAGAGTATGTTGATACCTAATTCATGAACTTTGGTTGTGAGCATGAATAATGATTTATCATTTTCGATTACATGATTAAAATGTAATGTTTGACTTCATTGGGTTGAGTTGACTTTTATGCAATAAGCGTATGTTGGTCAACTATGATTTATGAATTGAAGGTTATGAGCATGCTAGATTAATTTATATCTTGGTGATGAACATGCTAAATGAAATTACTTCTTGTTTAGATTAATGGTTATTTTGGATGAAAGCATGCTTGATTAAATGTTATATTGAGATGCATGCTTGAAATATAATGGTTGACTTTAAATGTTAAGTGTTGACCTATGAACCATGTCTTGGGGTTTTTGTTGGGAAAGTATGGAATGTTGGGTTGCACAATGTTGCTAACCTTAAGAACTTAGCCATGAATAATAGGAGGGCTATGATGCAAATAGCTTCTATGCCTTCAAATTTGAAAAGAGTATAAATGACTCAACGGAGTCGATTATTGGACTAATATGAATATAGTGAACCACATATTAAGATCCTACGGAATTTGGGGTAGTTTTGATGGAGGTCAAGCCTCCGAGCGTTTTCAAGTGTATGAAGAACACTTGGGTATTAGATATTGATATTATCGCTCTAAGATGTTTATGTGTTAGTTAGCATAGAAATGCATAACTATGTGATTTATAAGTAAATATCCACTTAAATGGATTAGTGCGGTGTGTTGTACTTTTCCCTTGGATGAGCATGTGAGTATATATTATACCTGTGCTTGTGTTTGAGTCCAGTTGGCGGTTTTTGGTTTGAGTTTTGGCGGGACGATGCATTGTCTTCACGAATTGTTGGATTCCTGATCGCAATGGATCGCCGCGCCGAGTTTGCACACACCCCTCCACCGATGGCCACGGTGGGGAAGTAGCTGATCATAGTTAGAGTAATACACATTACTTTGATAGCTATGGAACCCGAACGGGGACTGTTTAAGGGACGTCGATGCCACGAAAGGGTTATCGAGGACACGTTTGTTTTCGCAGGAGTACACGCTGGAAACGGAAAGGAAAATCATCTTCTCTCGCTTATGTGGTTTATTTTATGAGCACGTATGAATTGTTGTGCTTCATGGTTAATGGTATGATTTTTTATGAGATGATGATTTCTTGATAAAATGTTATAGTAAAAATATAACATGCTAATGAAATGATGATTTTTATGATTTATGTTATACTAAAAATATAACATGTTATTTATGATTAGAATGGAAACAATAGTCTTCCATTCATGAATTATTATATGAGTTGTGATAAATGAAGAATTATGAAACTCATGGTGCAATTGGTTTATGTGGGTTGGTGATAAGTTGAAACGTGGATATACCATGCTACATGTTATTGGAGTTAAATGCATATTCTATATGATATGGATCACTTTAGGATAAATTAAGTAGAACTATGTTCTATGTGTTTATGGAGAAGATTGGGTTCATGATGTGAATTATGTCATGAAATGTTATATCATAAGTATGACATGAGATGTATATGTTTTATTTTGCCCATAATACCATGTCATGACATTGCATCTTTAGTAGTTTACTAAGTCATTATGACTTACTCGTTTGCTTTGTTTTCCTTAGATTCGAGCCGAGCTAGTAATGCGATGGAATCCGCCAAGTCTATGATAGATGTGAGGTTTATTTGTGAAGGTTGCTATTAATTTATTTTGTAGCCTTAGTTTATTGGAAATGACGTTTGGGAAGTGAAGTTATATAAACTTCACTTTGGGTAGTAAGATTGTGTTATTGATTTGGTTCTTGTATTTGTAAATTATTAATAATTGATTTTTGTGAGCCGACAAATGTTAGTCGAGCCATGTTTGTTTAAATACATATTTATTCCATCTCAAGTTATTTATATTGTTGGCTATGTTGTACTCCGGCATCTTTAGTCGTTGAGTGTGTAGACTAGAGTCTTAGATTTAGTGTAATGTTGGGTTTCGGCTGTATCGTCGTCAATGACTTGGTTTATTTGTGCTATATGTTTGTATTGCATGACAGGGAGTTTTGTTCTACGTGCCCAATGTTGCGGCACGTGCGTCGAATTTTTGGACTAAGAGATTAATTATCTCTCTGGTTGTATATAGTTTGAGCTTGTTAGCTCGGGCGCCACTATGTTATTACATTTCGCTTCCGCATGTGTTTTAAGTTGTTGGCGTATCGCCGTTATGGCCTTACGTTATTTGCTTGTTGTTTTGTGTGTTTTGGCGGCACGACCTTTGGGTCTCGTATTTGAATCCAGATCGGGTCGTCACATATAGTGTGCATTCATCTGATATTTACAAAATCTCAAGCATATATTAATTCATTTGCATACTGTTTAATTTATACATTGAATAAGTTCCATATTGACATCATGTCATAAGTACGGACACAAAATCTAGTGATAATTTAAACTAAGACAGACTCAAACTAAAAACACAAACAAAGTCAGATCCCTGAGTATTTTTTATTTGTTTTTTGTTTTAAATATTATAGAACTGTATTTCAAGATCTATTAAAAACAATCGTAAGTATTTTTATTTACTTATTTTTTATTTATAATAATAGTAAGCTATTCAATATTTTTGAATAAATACCATTTTTACGAATTATTTTTATATATTGATTTGTCTTTAATTAGTTATATGCACATGGACTCTGTTTGACTTATAAATAGATTGCCTAGAAATTTAATTTCTATTTTATTTTTGTGTGATATTTAATAGTTATATGGCTTTGGTATGTAATTAGTTATATGCCATTTATATGTCATTTTCGAATTTAATTCTTCAAATTTAAAAAGTAAACTCAATTGGAATAGTTTTTGTCAACATCATTAAATGACATTTCTCAAATTCAATTAAATTTCTTTTTTTTTTTTTACATAAACAGAGCATAAGTGATTCCATTTTTGAAAAATGAGTCTTGGTGGGAAATTTCTAAAAATTATGCACTTATGTTTTTATATATACTACAACACAATCGTGTAACACCCGGTTCTTTTTCTTTTCTTTTTTTTTAAAATTATTTTTAATGCCTTGAAAGGCTACAATTATATATATATATGATGCCTTTGGTGTGGCTCGAACAAATGGTGCCTCTGGTGAGACTTTGAACACCCGACCTCTCGATTGAGAGTAGTTAAGTCCCAGGGTGCCTCTGGTAGGGCTTGAATACTCAACCTCTCCGTTAAGATAAGTGAGTAGCTAAATGGGGCCTTTGGATAAGGCTTTAACAACAACGATGCCTCTGAAGAGGCTTGAACACCCGACCTCTCTACTGAGAGTTGTAAAGTCCAAGGTGTCTCTAGTGAGACTCGAACACTCAACCTCTCCGTTAAGAGAAGTGAGCAGTACCAATTGAGCTAGAGCTCGTTGGTGTAACACACGGTTCAATATTGATATAAATGAAACAATATAAAACTTTAATAATAACCATATAACCGATTAATTATATGAAAAATCACGAGTTCAATATGCATATAAAACAAATTATAGAAAATTACGTTAATAAAAACAATAACTTTTTTTAACATATCTTTAAATTGACAGTTTACTTTGTACAGTAAAAATTGAAGTTAATCATAGAAAATTATAATCAAATCACTCGTGCGATGCACGAAGCCTATATTCATATCAATACAATAGTTAAAACTTTAGTGCTTATAAAATATACAAATGATTGTAACATAAAGATTATGAGTCCGATGTGTAGAATTGAATATCATAATTTTGTAACATTAAAATTAAGCTTAGTTTGTTTGGCTCTCATGTAGAGTTCAATTAAAAATATAAACGTATAAGCAAATTAATAAAAATAAAAAAAAATTAATAAAAATCAAGAGTCTTTAGGTTTAAAAATGTTTGACCTTTGGAGGAAAAAAAAATCAATTTATAGAATAAAAATATTAAGAATTTCAATTCAATTCCAATTCTAATATTTTTTATGGATATAAACAATAAAATTTACATTGAAGCCCACAATTCCAATTGTAAACAATAGAATTGAGGTTCACTTTCTCTCATTCCCTACTCTGGAGTCTCAACAAAATTTAAATTCACTCATGTGTTTCTCGTATTAAAAAATTATATTAAAATATATACAAATAAATATATATAAATAAAAGTTACATTAATATTAAAAAAAATTGATAGAGCATATAATATCGAACAAAGGGAAAATTGTTTGTGATATACTAACATGTTTTGTCATAAAAGCTTAAAAACTTCAAAATTGGTAATTTTTAAAAAATAATTCAAGTATTATGGTTCAATTTAAAAATCAGACATAAAGAAAAAATAATTAAAATAGTATATAACCAAGGAAAATAAAATGTAGGAGATTGGTCAAGGATTATGAACCAAAAATTCAAACGATCGATGGATAGACATCAGAAAATTTGGTTTAAACCGTGCTATGGATAACTTTTGGACCGCGGCCCGGTAAACACTCATAATACCACGTTGTTTTAGTTGATGTATATAAACAAAAATAAAACAATTTAACCCTAGTTTCAACACATATTGCAATTTTTTTTACACGTTATTTGCAGCGATGATCAACTCCAAGGTTACCACCTAAAGAAAGTCTGACAACGGAAGCTCTGGCCACTAACTTACCGAAAATTTGTTGGTATGTTCATGTTTCCAAAAATATTTCAAAAACTATGCTAAACTTCAAAACTCGTTTATTAATTTTAATTCGTGATTTTGTTCAACTAACAAACAAATTCGATCTGAATGTTGATTAATTTCATCACCAATACTTTTTTTATATCTGAATTTTTAAACATGTATAAGTAAATAAAAAATCAGAAATTATCACGTTTCCATTTTTTGGAATCATTTATCCAATCAACCATAATAATGACATTTTCTATTTTCAATTTCTAATACAAAAAGTGACTTATATACAAATTAGAAGTGTTTCTAAATTTAGAAAGTCACTTTTGACGGGAACTTTCCAAAACTTACTTCTCTTATTTATATATGTATAGATCACTCTAGACATTTATTTCAAAAACATGTAAATTTACCAAATCTATTCAAATTATGTTATTTCAATTCTATTCAAGGATGTAAATATTATTTTATATACCGTTGAGTGTTCAAAATTATGCACCCCCATTGTATTTTAATTACCAAATTATAAAATATATGCATGATCACAAAATGTATACTTAATGTGTTTTCATATTCAATCGATTCATTTTAAAGTTAATCTTAACAACCCTTCATATTATAAGAGAGGTAACATGTTCAATGCATTTGTTCAATATTAGTTTTCCACACAAAAAAAAAGTTTCAATTCCCAAAGCAAAAAATGCAACTAAACAAAATAATAATGTTGCCATTTTTGGAAAGTGAATTTTGGCGGGAACTTTCCAAAAATCGCACATCTCTTTTTATATATGTATAGATATTACTTTTGAAACAAATATCAGTATCTAACCAATGTGAGTTTTATATATTTTTTCAGTATTAATAGATTATTAATAAAAAGCCTTTTTTATTAAAACTTTTAAACCCAACATTACTCTCTAACCAAAGTGTGAAATATCTTCTCTATTGGTAATAATAGTAGATGTATTTTATTTAAAAATTTTAAAACCAACATCAATTTCTAACAAATGTGTGATACATCTCCTCTATAGGAAATAATAATAATAATAATATCTATATATATATATCTTCTATTAGTATTAAAAGTAAAAGTTATTTATTTAATGATTTAAAACATTACTTGCTAACCGAAATGAGATACAATCCTTTCTATTAGTAATAATTGTATTTTTTAAACAAACATCAATTACGAACTGAATACTAATATGCATAACACTAGTGTTACAACTTGCATACTAAAAGAAAAAGTTGAAAAGTCAACTATGCATATCTTAAGGCAAGTTTTAATACTAATGGTAACACTAGTTGTAGGGCTAGCATTAGTCTTTCGAACTAATGTGAGATATGTATTTCTTTTACTGGTAATAATAGTCGTAAACTATATAACCATTGCATGATACATTTCTTTATTGATAATAATGGTAGACGATTTTTTATCTAAACGTTTTTAAAATACACATACTTTTTTAAATAATGTGGTATACATCTCGTCTTTTGGTAATAGAAGTAGAAATATTTTATGTAAAGGTTTAATCCTACATCACTTTTAAGCAATGTGTGATACATCTCTTCTATTAGTAGTAATATTACTTTTAAAACAAACATCAATATCTAACCAATGTGGGTTACATCTTTTTTTCCGTAAAAATTGATTAATAATAAAAGTCTTTTATATTAAAACCTTTAAACCCAATATTACTATATAACCAAAGTGTAATATATCTTCTCTATTGATAATAATAACAGAGGTATTTTATTTAAAAAATTTAAAACCAACATCAATTTTTAACAAATGTGGGATACACCTCCTCTCTAGGAAATAATAATAGAAATCTAATGTAAAGGCTTTTCAAACCAACATTCTTGTCTAAACATGTGGGTTAAATCTCTTATATTGGAAATAAAAGTATAAGTAAAAATCTAAATAATTTTAAACTCAATTTATTTGTAACTAATATGTGATATATCTTTTTTGTTTGTAATAATAGTTGATTTGTATACACATTGGTTATAAATTGATGTTGATTTTAAAAGTCATTAGATTAAATAGTTCACTTATTATTAAAAAACAGAAGAGTTATATCTCATATTGGCTAAAAAGTAATGTTAGTTTTAAAGGTTTTTGAATAAAATGTTTTCACTCTTATTAACAATATAAAATGATTTTTACTACATCTATATATATATATATATATATATATATATATATATATATATATATATATATATAAAGACAGGTGCATCTATAAAAGGAAATATCACGCCAAAACTTTTTTTTCAAAAATAGAAGGTTCTCCATTTATTTATATAGGTACAACTTTGCATGCTATATGAAAATAATTAAATGTATTATTGCACTTCACATTAATCCATATAAAATGTCCTTTTATATTCCTTGATACTTTTGTCAATCATGCATGTGAGTATCATTCAAATTTCAAAAGTTCTATTGTATTGTACACAGAAAATATATATTATATTCCTTTACCCAATATATATGGTTTAGCTTTGGCATTTTACATTTTTACTTCAAAAAAAAATTCTTCGTTTCCTGTTAAAATACCTTGACTTGGTATTTATCCATATATTTAAAATAATAAATTAAATCGATCTAGAAAGTTAGGATCTATATTTATAATTTTATTTTCTTAAAAATAAAGTTATGTACTTCTCATAGATTACATATCCAAAAATTTCGGATCTACATCTGTACTTTAAGTATGCAGGTCTTAAAAATTAGAGGATGTAAAAATAAATTAACAAAATCGAAATAATTTGTCAATATATAATTTAGGAAAATTCCAGCTCTAAAATTGACAAGCTCAAATTATTCAGATCTATGAAAAAAATTAAAACAAAAATAATTAAAATGTTAAATATTATATTTCTAGATCTATTTTCTTTGAATTCGCGTCAACTTCAGTGATTGATATCCATTCAACAGAAAGAGGGGCATTTTATGAAGAAATAAAAAAATGGACTTATGCGGTTGGATAAAAAAAATGCACCGGAGAGATTATAATTTCCAAAAAAAGGACCGGCCCGCAAGTATTCATTTTAATACTAATGGACTATTAAAAGTATCATTTTTTTTTTCAAAAGTTTGACTTTCAAATAAGGACTCTTTACCCGGAACGGAGGGAGTACGTAATTAACATTGTATTTAATAACATTTTTTGGGGCCAACCGTATATATTATTGCATTTTTCTATTAGATGATATTTAATCAACAAATATATACTTCTTCCGACCGAAAATTGTTATCCGGCGTTTCCTTTGTGTCCATCCAAAAATTATTGAAATGAAATCTTCATCCGTTTTTAAATTATCGTCCTTTCTTTTGAGACGAATGTAGTAATGTTGAAGTCTTTTGAATTATTTGATCCATGTCAAAATCATAGTGTGACTAAATGATCATTTTTGTGTTTACATTTTTTCAATTGAATAATATTATATAAAATTATGTTGTAGAAAATGCTTAATTTTCAAAATCTATAATGACTAATGTTATTTTTATATATTTTTAGTTAGACAGTGTACCATAATTTATTCTTTTAATTTTGTATGTATAATTTAGTTGAAAAACATATATGTCGTGTGTTTTACGCACGAGTACAAACACTAGTTTGTTTCAAAATAAACTATGTTTTAAAAGTTTTTGAATAAAATGATTTCACTCTTATTAACAATATAAGAGATTAATGGTATGAATTAGTATCTGATATCATTTGAAATGTTGTTAATGATTTTTACTACATTTGTTCCAAAATAAACGATGTTTTATCTAAAAAAAATTCCCAAAATAAACGATATTATAGGATTTCAAGAA
Source organism: Codonopsis lanceolata (assembly GCA_013146195.2). Classification (NCBI taxonomy): domain Eukaryota; kingdom Viridiplantae; phylum Streptophyta; class Magnoliopsida; order Asterales; family Campanulaceae; genus Codonopsis; species Codonopsis lanceolata. The sequence goes on along the minus strand of CM028384.1, from coordinate 40,642,587 downwards.
AATTTTATTCTTACTTTGCCACTTTACCCTTATTAATTATTCTTTGACGAAATATTTTATTGGGAATGAAAAGGATTTATCATTTTTTTTTTTTTAACCAGGTTGAATCCTGGGGTAGTAGTTCCGGTCCCTCATTGCTACTACCAGGAAAATCGCGAGATGTGCCCGAAATGATCTGAGTTTGAGAACAGATAACACATACAAGGTCCAACCCGGAAAAGAAAAAATCTTCCATGAAGTATCGAACCCACGCTGCATGCCTCCAGCATCTTATGGTAGTATTAGCTAATGGCTCCAAGATAAAAAGCATCAAAAATCAAAAGTCCATTGATTTGGAGTCTGGATAATGTGTCATTTTAAGAGTTGCATACAGTATAAATTTGAGTGAAAATATTAATTTGTATTATTTTCCATTTGTATTTTCTCGAACTATCATTTTCGTCATAATTTAGTGAAAGAACGAAGGGAAATGAACCCTACCAAAGCTTTTACGGTCCATAAAGGGCAATGAACAATGTTTTCATGAAGTTAATGAGTCCAATAAATACACTACATTCACGTTAGGCTTGTGTTCATTCCCTTTCCTAGTGAATGGGGACTAGGAATAAGTTTATCATTCATATTTTAGGTCTAGCAAAGCCTTGACTTTGACCTTTGACTTTTCAAGGTCTTTTGAAAACAATAGATTTAACATTCAACATAAATGTTATGATGGTCGATGTTTCAGTTTGGCAAAACACACAATTAGGCCATCGAGCTTTTTCACATTTTTTGTAATTCGGTCATCGAAAGTTTAAAATATATATTTTGACCATCCAACATTAGTTCAGTTGCAAGCGAGCCTGTTTTCTAACGGGCGTTAGCCCAGGACGTTAAATTTGAGTGAAATCCCTATTTTTTGCCCTTATATTTGGACAATTATAACATTGAATTATTAAAGTCAAAGTCAAATCTCAAAGGAAAATAGAAGTAAGCTAATAAAAGGGTCCAACTATAAATAATAAAATTACAAATTTGGATAAACAATGTTCATCTTCATCTTCTGGGTTACAGATTTATTCATACATATCAACTCTCTTTGGATTAATCTACTGTTCCTCCATGAAATTGAATCCCAGTTACGGTCAATAATTTACCACTTTTACTGCCTTTTTCAATTAAGGTTACTTTCAAACTTTACCCTAATTCCTTAGTACGAGTTTACAGCCTAGTTTAGGTATAAATATGGCTTTTCTCTCTATTGAACACAAGTTTGAATATTAATATCTTGTGAGATTATCAAAACTTATTGGTTCTTCTTGAACTATCGAGCATATACGTATGTGAAGATTGTGTGTTCATCTTTGATTTATCAATTGATTCTTCCATATCAATTGTGGTGTCTTTCAAAATACTTGGGTTCTTCAATTACTACTATTGCGGGTTGCGGCTGTACATGTCAAAGTTCTTTTTGTGCTACTTGTTGGGTCGAGGTGTCACCCTCCCTGGAAACATTCTTCGATCCTAACTTCCGCCCTGTGAGTAATTTGCTCTTCGACGAAGCCTTTCGAGAAGATCATATCACGGTGGATCCTATGGTTCATTTGGCATCAAAAGTTACACCCTACCGACGGAAAAGTCCTCAACTCTTTAATTTCTACTAATGCCTTAGTTTCAAAACTGACAGTTAATACCCTTAAACTTAAATTTCTTCCTAAAGCTTTTAGTGCTCTCCAACTTTTTTTGGAACGTTTTCGCTACCTGTTCAACATTAATTAATTAATGGCAGCATCCAATTTAGGGTAAAATAATGGATTAATATATTATTTGGTCCCTGAACTATCCACGAAATATGCGTTTGGTCCCACAATTTATTTCTGTATGTGTTCGGTCCTTGAACTCGGTTTTTGCTGTGAGATTCTCCCCTCACAGGGTTACCGTATGTTTTGCCACCAAAATTTAATTGAAATCCCGAATTTTCTCTTACGTTAACAGACGGATGTTCATACACAGTAACCATCAAAACCATAGATCTATAACCATCATAACCATGAGGTGGTCTCCTGTAAGACGGTCTAACGAATCTTTATCCGTAAGAAGAGTCTATCTAGGTTAAATGAGGCAAAATTCAGAAATCTCAATACAAAACCTTATTTTTTTTGAAAATTACAGCACCACCCCTCATGTTTATATATGTAGAGTGTTATTTTTTACTATTAACAGTGTCACTTTGTAGTATAAAATGTGTCACTTTTGGCCTTAGGAGTGTCACTTTGCATTTTTAATAAAAATTATATTTTTTTCCCTAAAAAAGTGTTACTTTTTGGGCTTAAATGTGTCACTTTTAGTCTTAAATGTGTTACTTTTACTTTGAAAAGTGTCTCATTTTTTTTATAAATGAAAACAATTACGTTTGACAATAAAATATTACTTTATAACATTAAAAGTGTCACTTTTTAGCATTGAATGTGTTACTTTTTGTCCTACAAGTGTCATTTTGCCTTTTAAATAAAAATTGTCGTTATTAACCTTAAAAATGTCACTTTTTAGCATTGAAAGTGTCACATTTTAGTATTAAATGTATAACTTTTGGCAGTCAACGTTAGTTTTAAAGTGACACTTTTTGGTATTAAATGTCACTTTTTAGTATTAAGAGTGTCACTTTTTAGTATTAAGAGTATTACTTTTTAGTATTAAGAGTGTTACTTTGTATTTTAATGAGAATTATAATAAATTCCCCTTTATAGTGTCAATTTTAACCTTAAAATGTGTCACGTTTGGTTTTAAATGTGTCATTTAGCATTTCGTCAAAGTCTGTTATGGTCTGTCAAGTATGCTAACGCGATTGATGTTAACGAAACTGACAAGGGATTAAACTGTAAGGCGTGGGGAAACATAAAAATTTCGGCAACAAACCTTGAAAGTTCAGGGGCACCGAAGCAAAATGAGGAACTTCACATTAATATGCAATAAAACATAAAACTACTTTATAACATTAAAAGTGTCACTTTTTAGCATTGAATGTGTTACTTTTGGTCCTACAAGTGTCATTTTGCCTTTTATATAAAAATTGTCGTTCTTAACCTTAAAAATGTCACCTTTTAGCATTGAAAGTGTTACGTTTTAGTATTAAATGTATAACTTTTGGCAATCAACGTTAGTTTTAAAGAGACACTTTTATTATTAAATGTGTCACTTTTTAGTATTAAGAGTATTACTTTTTTGTATTAAGAGTGTTACTTTGTATTTTAAAGAGAATTATAATAAATTTCCCTTTATATTGTCACTTTTAACCTTAAAATGTGCCACCTTTGCCTTTTCATTGTGTCACGTTAGGTTTTAAATGTGTCATTTAGCATTTCGCCAAAGTCTGTTATGGTCTATCAAGTATGCCAACGAAATTGATGCTAACGAAACTGACAAGGGATTAAACTACAAGGCGTGGGGAAGCAAAAGAATTTCAGCGACAAACCATGAAAGTGCAGGGGCACCGAAGCAAAATGAGGAACTTCACATTAATATGCAATAAAACTTAAAACATTGGCTAGGTGGAGTCGAAATGGGGATCCATCTTACGGATTTCACATTAAGATTACTTCACTGCGAATTTCTAAATGGGGCTCCATCTTACTGATTTCACATTAAGATCACTTCACTGCGAATTTCTAAATGGGGCTCCATCTTACGGATTTAGGATCCATAAGACCATCCTACACAAGTCTTTGCCCAAAACCATGGTATCACATAATCTCCACCCATCCTCTCCATCATCGACCTATGCACAGGTTGTCATCTCTCCTCCAACCGGCAGCCGCTCCATCTCCTGCAAAAAAATCAATCTGCCATCTCTATTCAAACGGATCCCCTCACAAATCCTCCCGCTTTCTCTCGTTTCTTATTTGACCACGCTCCTTCATCTTCTCCAGTCCAGATCCGAAAACTTACACCGGCTCTCTTTCTTCATCTCCACCAGTCGAGCGACCTCTGGCACCAACCCACACTCTCCATAGCGTTTTCATGTTGGCCATCTCTCTCTCTCCCATTCTCTATAGCAGATCTAGCCGCCATCTCCAAGCCCCCTTCTCTCCTCACCTAGATTCCAATAATGAAAGTTTGTTAACTAAACTAAACTAAATGGTCCACGTCCCCTAGATAACACTTGATTTCCCACGTCTATCAATAATATAAAATGGTGTTTTAGTTTTAATTTGAAAATTGTTCTTGATATTGAAGTAGCCTTAGCTTATGTTTTTCTTACTTTTGTCATTTGGGTGAAAATTTTGTTTTTGAGTTCGTCTGTTCTTTGAAAGAGTTTCAAAGGAGATCATTCACAAATTGGGGGGACCTGGGTTTTCAACCATTAACATTACTAAGGGCAAATTTGAGATCTCAATTAAATTTTGACCGCAAAACTCATAGTAACCTCGTGAGGGGGGAATCTCACAACAAAAAACCAAGTTCAAGGAACAAACACATGTAGAAAAAAATAGTGGGACAAAATGCATATTTCGTGGATAGTTCAAGGACCTAATAATATATTAATCCTAAAATAATTAAGTAATTTAACATCCAAAAAACTTAAAATAGAGAATACTTTTGAAATAAAGTAAAATCAAAGATAAACTATTTCTTAGAAATGGAGAGAGAGTACAATGTTACAATATCCATGATTTGGAAAATATAAGGTGAAATCAAACTCAACTTCATATTAGTAATCTACTAGATTTTGTGTCGTGCCCATTGAGACTTGATCAATGTAGGAGGCAACAATGAATGAATCAATTATTTTGCAAAATCAATGTATCATAAAGAAAGAATACAAAATAACGACGGTGAAATTTAATAAAAATCGCATAGAAAGATACAAAATAATGAAATAATAATTTCTTATAATTCATTTATTTCGAAGGAAAACCAATAATGAAATATTATTAATTTTTTACGATGAAAAATTATGAAAAATACTTCTATATGTTTGTACGAATATATACACATATCATTGTCATATACAAGACAAAGAATATGATATATTCTACATGATTTGACATGGATAAATTTGTATTTTCTTTAGGTGTAATTTCAAATATATTAACATTTTCACTTCTATACATTCTCCAATTGGTTTTCCCGGGCTTTCTACTATTAAATATAAGTATTTAAATCTATATATAATTACATATATATGATATTTATTTATAGTTATTAATTGTTTGGAAAATGCAATGTTTAAGGTTTTGACTAAGTATTGTCGAATTCCATAATTAAATGAGATACTGGAGATGTAACTTGGTTAATAACTTAACATGACTACGGGAGTATAAGTAGAAAACCATGCTAGGGAGTTGTTGTAATATATCATAATATCCTATTCAATTCTCCCTAAATCATCAAACATTATGATGCCGACTAACTATATATGATTGCCATAAGAACTTGGATGAGAAAGAAGGGTAAAGCAAACCTCAAAAAATGTTGATCTCAAACCTGTAACGCCACTCCAAAAGCTTAGTCCGCTATGTGTTTCCACACACAGGCTCACTAAGTACGCAATACTTTAGGTCATCCATGCCTATCATAAGCCGAGCCAAAAGTCAATGGATACGATGTTGGTGTCCAGTCGTAGTGGGTGGTTACCTTATAAAGCACACATAAGTCTCACATGTACCCGATGTTGGATGGGGGTATTACCATCACCCTCACTTAAATCCTTGACGTCTTCGTCAAAGCCAAACAATGCCAGGGAGATGTAGTATTCAAGAGGTGACTCGTACGGAGATCAAGAGATGGCTCCTACCTCCCGTGAAATAGCAATTTGGCTCGTACAACATATTGTTCCCACATTTCTGGCCGGAACCCACTCTGATACCATTTGTAACCTTGAGCCCGAAATCCTGGTCCATTACTTGTAGCCCACACACTAGTCAACTAAGCACACAACACTTTGGGTCATTTAGACCTACCACGAGCCGACCCAAAATTCTAATGGATGATGTGGTGCCAAGTGGTAACGGGTGACCACCTTATAAAGTTCATGTAAGTCCCACATCTACTCAATGTTAGATGGTGTATTATAGCTAAAACCTAGGTATGTCGGGCCTTTTGAGATCCTAGAAAGGGTCACGTAGTTGGCATATCGAGTACCATTACCGCTGTCATCGAAGGAGTTCTTAATGTTTTACATGTGACAATGTTGAAAATGTATGTTTTAGATCCATCTCATGTGTTCGATGTTGAGCCTACTAACCTTCATTTTGATTTATCCTACGTCGAACAACAAATATATATATTGGATTGAAAGAACCAAGTGTTGCGAACAAAGACAATTCCAATCATGAATGTTTTATGGAAAAGCCATGAAGTGGAAGAAGCTACTTGGGAGAGTGAATTTTAAATGAATAGAAAATACCATCAACTTTTTTATAACAATTGCTAAGAAATTTAGAGACTACATACTTTTAGAGATAACAGAAGTACACCTTCATCCAATAATTCGACTCTTGCAAAAAGGATCCTAAGGATACCCTGAGGCAAGCCTATGATCTTTTTAGCGAGGTAATAAATATCGGCTTTTCTCTAGGTAAAACTTATGACAAAAAGGAAATGAACATGAGATTTCTAGGCTCTCTAGGTAGTCTTTGGTATGTCAAGACTACCGTCATGAAAGAATCCAAGAACTTGAACGAAATGACATTTCATAGTCTTTATGCAAGTTTGAAGGTTTATGAGCTCGAAGTCAGTCAAGCTCTTGAGTAGGACAAGTAGTTCAGAACTCTTCCTTGCCAACCATGGTACAAGAAACCGTTCAAGTTGATGACAAACCCTCCACTTCCTCCAATGAAAATGATTTTCTGTCTGATGAACAGTTTGTTATGTTTGTAAAACGTTTTAATAAATTTACAAAATATGGAAGGAAGGACAGACACCAGCAACCTTTTAGAAAGACTGCTGAAGCCTCATCTAACAATGAACTTGTGTGTTATAACTGTAGAAACCTAGTCATTTTTCTTCCAAATGTCCAAAGCAAAAATTTGAAGCATACCGAAAACCTCCTTATAAGAAATTTCAAAAACAAAGAGGTATGATGGCTGAGGACATTGAAGAAAAACAGGTTGCTACATGGTTTGAGATTGATTCAGAAGAGGATGAGGACGATAGTGAGCAAGCCAATCGTAGACACCCCAATTTCGTACCCCTGGTATGTGACATGACATGCAATATCAAGACTTGTTAAAACTTAACAAATGTCAAGTTACTGGGTTTAAAAATGTTAAAGAAAAAGCAGGATGCCCAAAACAGTGAAATGCAGGGGTCAAAGTGTCAAAAAGCAGCACAAAAATGGAGCCAGACACCACCCATAGCAACACCTGGCGCGACGCCCACTCCTCCTATGGGTGGCACCCAATAGTGCTTTATGAACTGTAGCACTTTGCCTAAGGTGCTTCTCTCTAAGCGTGCGGTACAAGCCGGTGAAGCATAGAAAAGAAAACTTAATGCCGAAGGAGTTCCCCCTCTAGCCTATAAATAGAGGCATTCGGCTTCAGTGAATTAACTCCAGACTTCACGCACACAGTTCACACACTGCGATCACGCAGTAAAGTTTCTCCCGCAGTGAGTTCTGAGAGAGCGTTGTGAGAGTTCCCCTCCTCTAAGCCTCGAAGCTCCATCAAATCTCTTCCAAACTCAAATCCAACCGGTCAAAGTGAACCTTAGCCTCCCCGCTAGGATTCCACTCTATTTCTCCGGTCCAAAAATCCCAAAAAGAACAATTGTTCTGTCCGAATCCAGAGGCCTAATCCGCTAGAAGGAAGCAGTTGCTCTACCCGATTTCCGCCAACAGCAAGCAAACAACAGCAAAAAGTAAACAGTTCCTCCGCCTGTTTCCCGAGGCCTAAAAGCAACTTTCGGAAGCAGTTACTCTGCCCGAATCTCCACAACAACAAAAGACTCCCTCTTTCGGAAGGACAGAGCGAGCACACCCCACGCTCTTAAAGGTAAGCCTTTAAGGGATTTTATTAGAAAAAGTGTTATTTTCAGCCGGCCCGATGTAAAAATATAAGAACTTATGCTGCTCGGATTTCTATAGAAAATAGCACTAAAAAGTCATTATTATGGCCAAATATTTATAAATATATTTGTAATTCCTGGAAGGAAGCGGCTGGAAGTTTGTCATAATGTAGATACAGATATATATATATGTTTAAATGCTTTATTTCATTTGCTAAATAAATATAATAAAAGCATATTTTAGCCAAAAACTATTTTGAGACCGAAAGGGCGAGTTGGGTGCCTAACACCTTCCCACCTCGTAACTTAGCTTCCGAACCCTTTTTACAAACTCTGGTTATTTTTGGTTTTTCTTTATTTCTCCTTAAAATAAAGATGGCGACTCTGTTACAACATTTTAGAATACAGTGAGGCGCGCAACATATTTGTTTTGCACTTTTATGTTTTCCCCTAAACAAGGGAAGATGGAATGAAAAAGGTGATACATTTTCTGTATCTTGTTTTACCCTAAACATGGGAGGATGAGATACGGAAAAATCCAAAGCGCTCATAGTGGACTAAAACACACTCAGTGACCGTGGCGTATTCAACACGCTTTTGACAACACTCTTTTTGGACTTTTAATTTCATTTTCCCCTAAACAAGGGAAGATGAAATGAAAATAGTTATGTCTTCCCCGAGACGCGTGTTCCCCTAAAGAAGGGAGCGCGTGATCCGGGGGAATTCTCTCCGGGACACTCACAGTGGCGACTCTGCTGGGGACGTCATTTTTATTTTAAATAAAAATGGAGGGCTAGACTCATTTTCAAAAAAAGGCAAAAACCAGTTTTTCTTAGTTTCTGGCTAAAATATGCTTAATATATTTCTTTGGCATTTTAAATATCACATTTTTATATATTTGTATATATATTTGTGCATAACCGTTCACTTGCAGCAGTTTCGTTCCAGGTACCGTTACAGGTATAAGAAAATATAATAAATAGATTTCCGGACATTATAACAAAAGGGATGGGGCTTATTATTACTTTATTTCTGCTTTATATTATTATTCTGCTTGCTTTATTTTTATCCTGCAAAATATTTAAATATTTTTTCAATCTGTCAATTTATTTTGGGGATTAGGCCCAATATGTAATTAATAGGAATAGATAGATTCCCCATTTTTCTTTTTATTTCTTGATTTGAATGGTTGATTCCCCATTTATATCTGTTTTATTTACTGCTTTATATCTGGAAAAAAACATTTTACTGCTTTCTAGATACCGCACACACGTGCACGCATGTAGAGATATTCTGAACTGCTACCCTACACCATGGCCAGCTTACCCCCTGCATCAGCCAACGTTAAATTGCATATAGATTCTCAAGACACTTCATGGACCGACCGATTTTTATATTTTTGAACTATTGACTAGTCCTTGTGCAAAAGAAAAAAAATGAAAGAAAAAATAAGCAAAGAAAAAAAAGAGCAAAAAAAAGAAAGAGAAATATGAATAAAATATGCACAGGGGCTGACCAATAATTTTCTGATATTCGACTTAGTCCATTTTGAATGGTGGATCTCGGAAAGAGTATAGGCCCTTCGCTTGAGATCAGTCCGATCTTGGGGAGTCGAAAGGTAGGTCGAATACGAGGGTCCTATACTCTGGAGAAAGAATCCACTATTCGAGGAATAGTCCTGAGACCGTCAAAACAAAGCGGGTGCTTGTCCGATCAATTGTCAGGAAAAATAAATAATAATAAAAGATATTAATAAAGGCACACTGTACTCCAAACCCAGAAAGCCTTCAGCCAACCCTTTCTGATGCCTTCAAATCCCCTTTTCCTCATAAACTAGTCCCGGGTTTGGAAAGGCAAAGATAGTACTGGCCGGTTGATAAGAGATACAGGCGTAGAGATCAGATCAGAAAGTATCGGGGTCAGATCTGAAAAGGGCAGAATCAGTGCAGAGGGTACAAATTTGAGTAGAATGGCCGGCAAAAATAAACAAACTATGTTTCGGAACAACAATGAACAGAATGGTCTGGAATCAGAAAAAGAAACTCCTGAGTATGCCCCTCCTTCTGGATTCGAAATCTGGCTAAAAAGAGAATTAGATGCCCATGTGGAAAAGGTAACAAACCAAGTGGTTGGCAATCTATTGGCAAATTTTGCAGAAACTCTTGCCACTATCTCTCAACAAGTCAAAAGCCTAAGGATTTCTCCTGATACCTCCTTCCTTCCTGGTATAAACTGTCCTGATACAACAGAAAACATCCTCTTCCAAGCTCCCAAAACCCAACCAAACACCAGCTTTCAACCGAAACCCAAGACTATTTCCCAAGGTGGTATTATTCCGAATACTTATAACCTCAATCCACCACCTCCCCTAGAAACCAACCCTGAGCTCCTTCACTTAAATGCCTGCTACCATAACCAGAAAAACTACCTTCCCCTCGATCCTTCAAATACCTATTCCCAGCAAATGGCTCATGGAACCCTAACGGGGATGATTTGTGCACATGGAGAAGAACCTCCCTTAAACAAGAGCACATGCAATCAATTCCTAGCACAATATTCCCTGAAAGAAAAGACCCAATCCAGTTACTCAACCAAGCCCCAGCCAGGTATTCTACCCAAACCAAAAGGAAGGAAGGAACCAATCCCAAGGCATTATGATGATTTACCTGCCTCAAGATCCGAAATATTCCGAACACTATGGGCTCATGGGATGCTTAAACCCATTGCAAACTATCAGCCTCCTAACCCGCTACCTGCCACGTGGAATCACGCCCTGTTTTGTGAATACCATCGCTGCAGTGGTCATCTTACCGATAAGTGCTATGTGCTAAAAAATGACATCCAGGACCTCATCGACAATGAAATAATCACGGTGGCGGACACAAGAATTTTGGAGACCAACCCAGCAACAAAAAATTTAAAGGTCGAAGAAATCTATTTAGCCAGAATAAGGGTGTTATAAATATCCCCTTCAATAAAAGAAAGAGGAGTTTCTGATGACTAACTGGGAGACAGTTTTCTGGGAATGATAGATGGATACACTAGCTATGAAAAGCTCCCTGCTGAGTTCGAGTCTATTGTTGATAAGCCTCTGCAGAATTGGTATACTACGACCGGCCCGCTCTTGACACCCGCAGATCTGTTGGACCGTTTCGAATATACTATTCCCCATCCTTCTTTTAGCCTTACGAATTGGTCATCTACTGATCCGTTCCCTAAAATTGAGGATCTCAAACCCCAGATCCTCAATAATGTAACCAGCCCTGTACAGTTTGCTTCTAATAATGATAATCTAGATATTTTCGCGTATTCCTTAGTTGCACCTTCATTAAAAGACGAATTAATTAGCTTTGATAATAAGTCATTTAATGAAATGGACTCAAAAGATAAAAGTTACTTGCTTGAGCTCGTCAAGTCAGTCAAGCACCAGGGAAAGCATCAATCAGTAGCAGCAGATAAAGACTTGTCCGCCATCAATCTGGGGCTGAATAATGAAATCAAAGAAGTCAAAATCGGCAGCGACTTGCAAGGTTTTGAAAGGGCAGTACTGATCAACCTACTCAAAGAATTCGTGGACATCTTTGCATGGTCCTACGAAGATATGCCCGAGTTGGATCCAGCCATTGTTAAGCACCGGATCCCCACTTATCCTGATGCACGACCAATCAAGCAGAAACTCCGCTGAATCAAACTAGAATGGTCACTGCAAGTGAAAGAAGAAATCATGAAGCAGCTACGCGTCAAATTTATCCGGGTAGTTGAATACCCGATCTGGTTGTCAAACATAGTGATCGTTCGAAAGCCCAACGGAAAGGTTCAGATTTGTGTGGATTTCCGCGACCTCAACAAGGCGTCGCCCAAAGACGACTTCCCTCTACCCAACATCGATATTGTGGTAGACACCGTAGCCTCTCACAAAATAAGATCCTTCGTAGATGGCATGTTGGGCTACAACCAAATCAAAATGGCAGAAGAAGACCAGGAAAAAACTTCATTCACCACCCCCTGGGGAACTTACTGCTACATTGTCATGTCGTTTGGGCTAAAAAATGTTAGGGCTACATATCAAAGAGCTGCCGCCGCCCTCTTCCATGATATGATCCATAAAGAGGTCGAAGTGTACGTGGACGACATGATCGTACACTCCAACGACGCCGACTGTGCCCATATCAAAGACCTTCGAAAATTATTCGAAAGGTTAAGAAAGCATCAGATGAAGCTTACCCCACCAAATGCACATTCGGGTTACCAAAGGCAAGGTCTTGTGATTGTGTTAATTTAAAATCACACACATCAGTGTGAATTAATCCAAGTGGTTCACTATTTCTTTCAATAGTATGAAATGATGTCCTTGCTAACTTTGCCACTACACAAGTTTCACACTTGTGCTTGGAATCGATTTGGAATTTGGGTATGTAATTCATGTTAATTAACCTACGAAGGGTTCCATAATTAACATGTCCTAGTCTACCATGCCACACATAGGAAGACTCAAGCAAATAAACAGAAGACTTATTCTTATTATTATTTCTTGCTGGTTTAACAACCATTACACTAAGCTTCAACAGTCCATTAGTTAGATAAACTTTTCCAACAAACATTCCACTCTTAGACATAGTTACAACATCTGACTCAAATACAATACGGAAGCCATGCTTCACAAGAATAGTTCCGGAGACTAAGTTCCTCTGGATATCTGGTACATAGAGTACATTGTTGAGAGTCAGTTCCTTCCAGGACGTCATCTTCAACACCACTTTGCCTTGACCTTTGATTTCATAAGTAGCAGACTTTCCCATGAAAACCCTCGCCATTCTCAGCAGCTTCAAAGGTAATGAACATTTCTTTGTTGGAGCACACATGCCTGCTGGCACAAGTGTCGATCCACCATTAATTATGGTTTGAACCCACCAAGTTCACTTCAGTTACAACCGCAACAAGGTTTAGTTTTGACACGTCTTGAGAGATGTCATCCACCATGTTTGTTTCACGGTCTCTACTTGGCTTTCTACAAGCTGTAACCTTGTGACTCGTGCCACTACAGCTGCAGCACTTTCCAGAAAATCTCTTCTAAGAGATTCCTCCCTTAGGTCCCAAACTGACCCTTTTAGTAGCAGCAGCCTTGCCTTTTCCTTTTGAGCTTTGGCCATGGTCTACCATATTGGCTTTGGCAGCCATAGGAACGAATGTCTTCTTATCAGAACCCATGTTGTCCTCTTCAATACGAAGTCTGAAAACCAGTCATTCCACATTCATCTCCTTCCGCTTGTGTTTCAAATAGCTCTTGAAATCTTTCCAAGCTGGAGGCAATTTCTCAATAATTGCAGCCACTTGGAAGGTTTCACTTGCAACCATCCCTTCAATTTGAATTTCATGAAAGATCACTTGCAATTCATGCACTTGACTGTAGACAGTCTTGGAATCCACTATCTTATAATCCAGGAAGCGGCCAACAATAAACTTCTTGGCTCCAACATCCTCGGATGTATACTTGTGGTCCAACGACGTCCACAACTCCTTTGTCGTTGTCTTATGACGGTAAACTTCGTACAACGAGTCAGTCAACCCATTCAGTACGTAGTTTCTACAAAGGAAATCAGAATGATTCCATACGTCCACAGCAATAGCAGCTTGGACATCATTCTGATTCTCACCTACCGTTGGAGGATCTTTTTTCAGACACCTTGCTAGGTTCAAGGTGGTCAAGTAGAACAACATCTTCTGCTGCCAACGCTTGAAATTCAAGTCACTGAATTTCTCCGGTTTCTCGCTATGATGAACCGACATAGTTGGAATAGCCACATTCTGAGCCATAGTAGCATTAGAGAACATTGGGTTCAAGGTCACATTAGGTTTCCCTTCCAGTAGCTTGGGTATTCAATTAAGTTGTCATATTTGAAATATGAACAAAGTTAGAATACATAATTCTGTATTTTATGTAAAAAATTGTTTTCCGTTTTGAAAGGACTACCGTTATCCAAGATAACAGTACGATTCTGTTTTAAGATTGTTATAAAAGGTACACGAAAAAACAGTAATAAAACAATTACAGAATTGAAAACAATTGGAAAAGTTACTGCTTTGTATTCTAAGTCTGCGGGTAGACTTCAAGTCTGCTGGTGGACTGAGGTCTATTGGTGGGTGAAGTCTGCTGGTCCGAGGCCTGTGTCACACACAGTTTCCTTAAAACAAATTCGCCCCTTCCCGTCTGTGCTTGGAAGCTCTAATGGACGTCCGTCTCCCAGGATACAATGGAGACACCGGAGAAACCTTCAGCACTAAGGATTCCGGCGAACTGAATTTGTGCCTGACTCTATCACGAATAAGAAAACATGAGGCCAAAGGAATACTCTCAACGATTTGCAGAATGCAGAGGAAAATTGGAGATTGTCCTTAATCGTGTTTTTCAATTGTGGATGTCATCTCCGTTTATAGGAGTAGAGAAGAGACTGATTAAATAACCACATTGATGATGAAATTAATCCATCATCAATAGGTAAATAATATCTCTCATTAAAGCTGGTAATAACAACCCATAAAGTCTGTTATAAATGTTGGAGTTACAAAAACAAAAGAATAATTAACAAAACGTGGGTTGGTCTAAACATGCAAATTTGGTCCAACTTTCGTATCCACGGGATGCGCTTGCACATGAGTACAGTATCCCAAAGGCTAAACTGGACCATGATTTGAATCCCCCCTGTGCAGGCGTGTGCGAGAGAAAGCCTCTATTCTATACACGCTTACCCTTACAACATAAGACACTTGTATATAAACCACTCAAGTTTTTGTTAATTTTCCATGGGATAAACCCACTTCTAACAATCACACTTTAATTAATCATAACTTATTCATCCAAACAACAAATTGGACAAATAAATATATGATTTCGATGTTCCCACGAATTAGAACAAGATTCCACAACTACCCTTGTCATTACACAAACGACATGTGAAGAAATCCGTGCCACAAAATTGCACAATTTCATTTTTTAAACACAATTTTTCCAACAGCAACAACCTTGGTTGGACTGAATTTGTGTAGTTTTGTGCGTATTTTTTTATGTGTTGTGATTAGTGAATAATAATATATCTAGGAAAGTAATACTCAAATACAAGTTAAAATATGATGTTACTTATTGGGTATTATCCAGATAATATCCATTTATTAATAGATAGAATTAGATATTATCCAATAACACTCATTAACTATATTGGGTAGATAATGATTTTATACAAATTATCCGATAACACCCAATTGCCACCCCCAAGCCACAACAGCTCTCTTATCCTAGGCACTCAGCTCGATGGCAACCCAGTGCAGCTCAGAGACTAGCTGGGCGGTTATGGGTTCCTGACTGCTTCTGTTGGGTTCGCAGCAGCCTTGGTTGTACTGAACTAGTGTGATGGAGCGATATGGGGAGTTCCGGGTAGACCATTGGCAGCTAGAACCGCACGCAACACGAAAGGACACAGGTTCGAGCGGTTACTATGCACCTACCGGATCGTGACTTATGCCCTTTGACCAAAAGCCACCACAACTCTTCGTATATTCCCTCCATTTTTAAATAATCGTCTACTTTGATCCGACAAACTGTTTATGAAAAAATAATTTATTTTATTATAAATAGTTTGTGTAATGTGTGGTTTTTCCTTTAATACACTTGACCATATGTCCATAATTAAAATGAGTAGGAAAAGAAAGGGTAAAGTAGTAAAAGCATTTCCTAAAAAAGAAAAATTTGAAAGATGACAATTATTTTGTAAGAAACAAAAAACAAAAGAAGGATAATTATTTAAGAACGGAGGGAATATCTAAATAGACCCCTTGGACTGACAGTAAAAAATATAGGCATCCAACATCGTTAGGTTGTTACAGATAATTATCACATTGTTGCATAAACTCCTTTCCCGAGTCTTGGAAGTTCTACAACACAAACTAGTTTGCCAAAATCTACAAAATTGCTGTTAATGTGGATTGAAAAGTTGTTTCATCTTAGAAACGATTACCGATAACTATGAACACTACTAGAGGGCAATTTCGTCTTCTATCGTGTTCAACACAAGCCTCGACTTTAACTTTAAAATTTTGACTTTTTTGTTTTATCTTATTTCTTTCCATTCATATTTCTGAGAAAACTAAACACATTTTACACAATAGATAAATATTTAATAAGATAATTCTCAAACTAAATGAACTCCTATGAAAAACTGCGAAATAAAGTAACCCAAAAAAATGTACACGCATACTTTAACGTTTCATATAAGACTTTTAGTTTTGATTTGACTCATTATTTGCTTTTAGAAATTAAGGTTTAATTTTTGAGTTTAGATTAGAGTACTCTTTATAAAGCTTGCGCTCGGCACGAATATAATGTGAAATACATTTTTTATATATAATAATAATACAACTTTTGACATTTTTGACATAATAAATGAAATGTTAAACCCTTAAATGGTTATAAAATTTAAATTTTCTCTATTGATAATAATATTAAAAGTGTTTTTAACTAAAAACGTTTATAATCAACATCATTTTCAAATCACGGTGGAATACATCTATATTTGGTAATAATAGTATAAGTTTTTAGAGTAATTTTTTTAAATCAACATTACTTTTTAACCAATGTGAGATACATATCTTCGATTAGTAATAATGATAGAATTTTTTTATCTATAGACCTTTAAAACCAACATCCATTTCTAAATAATGTAATATATATATATATTAAAAGTAAAAGTTATTTATTTAATGATTTTAAACATCACTTGCTAACCGAAATGAGATACAATCCTTTCTATTAGTAATGTGAGATATATTTCTTTTACTGGTAATAATAGTAGAACATACACTATATAACCATTGCATGATACATTTCTCTATTAATAATAATGGTATAAGTTTTTTAATCTAAACACTTTTAAAATCAACATCATTTTTTGAATAATGTGATATACATCTCGTTAATTGGTAATAGATGTAGAAATATTTTATCTAAAGGTTTAAACCAACACACTTTTAAGCAATGTGCTATACATCTCTTCTATTAGTTATAATACTACTTTTGAAACAAATATCAATATCTAACCAATGTGAGTTGCATATCTTTTTACGGTATTAATAGATTAATAATAAAAAGCCTTTTTTATTAAAACTTTTAAACCCAACATTACTCTCTAACCAAAGTGTGAAATATCTTCTCTATTGGTAATAATAGTAGATGTATTTTATTTAAAAATTTTAAAACCAACATCAATTTCTAATAAATGTGAGATACATGTCTTCTATAGGAAATAATATATAAATATATATCTTCTATTAGTATTAAAAGTAAAAGTTATTTATTTAATGATTTAAAACATCACTTGCTAACCGAAATGAGATACACTCCTTTCTATTAGTAATAATTGTATTTTTTAAAGAAACATCAATTGCGAACTGAGTACTGATTTGCTTAACACTAGTGTTTCCACTAGTGTTACAACTTGCATATTAAAAGAAAAAGTTGAAAAGTCAATTATGCATATCTCAAGGCAAGTTGTAATACTAGTGGTAACACTAGTTGTAGGGCTAGCATTAGACTTTCGAACTAATGTGAGATATGTATTTCTTTTACTGGTAATAACAGTCGTAAACTATATAACCATTACATGATACATTTCTTTATTGATAATAATGGTAGACGATTTTTTATCTAAACGCTTTTAAAATACACATACTTTTTAAAATAATGTGGTATACATCTCGTCTGTTGGTAATAGAAGTAGAAATATTTTACCTTAAGGTTTAATCCAGCCTCACTTTTAAGCAATGTGCGATACATCTCTTTTATTAGTAGTAACTAGTACTCTTGCTCGTGCCAATGGCACGGCGCCAGTTTGAGAATTTATTAATAAATGAAGCAGATATTGTGGAAATGAATTAATATTTACTTATAATTTGTATGAGTTGGATATATGTACACTACACAACGAAAAGGGAGAAAACTCAAATATCTAACAAAATAAAACATTTTACTTCGATATTTATTTCATAAGAAAAACCAATTAATAAATATTTTAATTGTAACTACTTTTAAAATACGAAAAGAAAATTTTATTGTTTTTTTCTCAATAACGAAAACTCAGTCTTCTTCTTCTGGGGGTTCTTGCTTAACAACAATGGTTGGTTTGAAAACATGAGATGCAATAACTTTGTCCATTATTTCTACATACACATGACACAAAGAAAATTCAAACACATTCATTTAAACAAATTTTCTGCTTCATCTGCAAAACTCGAATCCTCCCACATATTATCATATAAAATCTAACAGGCGAACGGAGATGCATTTTGATCAAAATTAATCAATCCTAAAAGCTAAAAAATGGCAATTAAATCATTAGAAACCAATACATATGCCCCAACAAACGAAACCATAATAATGAGAAGATGTGTAGTATTCTATAAAAATAAACTTGTGCCTGTGTCGATGGCACGGTGCCAGTATGAGCATGATCAATGTATGAACCGAGCATGGTGAAAATAAATTAATATGTCATTAATGTAAATTACACACCAATCCAACACCTGTTAATTAAAATAAACTTAAAAATGAAAATCTTCGTAAATAGAAACCACAAAATAAATTGAATAAGACAGAGTGAACAAACAAAATACTATTTTGAAATCAAAATCACAAAGATTTCAGACCAATAAGGGAACATAAACACAACATTTAAGAAAATAAAGAAATTAAAATATAAATATTCAAAATTAAAAAAGTTGATAACAAAACCTAGAAACAATTTTTTTATGACAAAAAATAAACTCATTCAGTTAATTACGATAACAATAAAAAATAAAATACAAATATTTAAAATTACAAAAATTAATTACAAAATTTACCAGCAATTTTTTTTATAAAAAAATAAATCTAAGATAGACATAAATTAAATTGAGATTTAGTTGATTACGATAGCAATCAATTAAGAAAATAAAACTAAATATTTGTAAAACCGTAAAGGTCATTTTATTATTAATGAACTACTAAAAATATATTTTTTAAATTGACTTTCAAACGGGGCCTATTTTCCCGGAACGAAGGGATTAATTAATAATTTGTATACGAAATTACGGGCCAGAAAAACGGGCCAGACAAAAATTAAATTGATTAAGTTAATTAGGATAACAATTAAAAAGAAAAAAAATAAATATTTCAAATTACAAAACTTACGATTTTTTTTAAAATTTTTATTTGTATGCGAAATTACTGGTCGGAAAAAAATTAAATTGATTAACTTAATTACGATAACAATTAAAAAAAAAAAATACAAATACAAATTTTCGCAACCATAAAACTGTAAAACCTTAAAATATTAATTGTAAAACTGTAATATCTAATTTTTGAGTAAAAGAGTCAATATCTTAAAACTGATGAATAGGCAGAGAGGAGGAGAGAGAAAGAGATAGAGAAGGAGTGAGAGATAAAAAAATTATGGAGATAAAATAGGGATGAAAAAAACGTGATAAAAACGGTTGAGATTGTGAGATTAAATCCTGACCAGTAATTGTGTTTGATAATTCTAATATTATAAGGAAACCCAAAAGAGGAGGTTACCCAAATAAATGACAGCCGTATGATGATAGTAAAAAAATTAAAATCCTGACATCTGAATATCCCTAGTCAGTTACCTAGCTTCTTTATAATATATATATATATATATATATATATATATATATATATATATATATATATATATATATATATATTTATTTATTTATTTATATATTAATGTAAAAGTGATGTTTTATAAGGGGTGATGTTTTATATATAACTGACCCATGATCGCTCATGATATTAATTGTAGGGGGTGACTTTGTAATTGAAAGTTAAAAGTGGACAACTATTCTCACACATGCGAATGTGGGATGAATTACAACCGTTCCATTTTTAAAGATAATTTAATCTCAACATCTAAATAGCTTTAGTCAATTGCACATGTGTGAGTATGATATCTATTGTATATTAGATATTACTTTTAAAATAAACATCAATATCTAACCAATGTGGATTACATCCTTTTTTTTCAGTAATAATTGATTAATAATAAAAATCTTTTATATTAAAACCTTTAAACCCAATATTACTATATAACCAAAGTGTGATATATCTTCTCTATTGATAATAATATTATATGTATTTTATTTAAAAATTTTAAAACCAACATCAATTTTTAACAAATGTGAGAAACACCTCCTCTCTAGGAAATAATAATAGAAATCTAATGTAAAGACTTTTCAAACCAACATTCTTGTCTAAACATGTGGGTTAAATCTCTTATATTGGAAATAAAAATATAAGTAAAAATATAAAGAATTTTAAACTCAATTTCATTTGTAACTAACTAGCTTTACATCATGCGTTAAACGCACGTCATATATATATTTTAATCAAATTATACATAAGCAACATGAAGTGAAAAAACAAAATTAAAAAAATAAATTAAAGAGAACTGTTGATATCTATCTATATATATATTATTGTAAAACTAATATAATGATTAAAAACTTTAACGATAATAAATAAAATAAACAAATAATTGTAACGTAAATATTGTGAGTTCGATGCACATAACTGAAATTATTATAACACATCGATTAAGAAAAGGTAAAATAATTAATAGAGAATACAATAAATAAATAAAATATTTTATAAATATTAGAATATTTTTTTAAATTCAACATTTGTCATTAAATATGTGCGGTTACTACTACGATCACTATGATTAAATATGTACAATTACTACTACTATCTATCACATAACAAAATGCATGTAATATGTATTAATCAATATTAATATAATTTTTTTATCTTTTAGTTAGTGTGTTATGAAAATTAAACACATAATCAAAATGTAATGATAAAAATATAATTGAATTTAATTATTTCTTATTACATGAATGAAAAAAAAAAAATATATATATATATATATATATATATATATATATATATATATATATATATACACACACACATTTTAGAATACATCTTTAAACGAATATATATTTGTTAGATAATAAAAATTGCATAACAAATTCAAATGACGATAAATCAAAGAAAAACGACTCAAATTACATACTTCCTATGGTCATCCCTCCCCGAAATGACCAAAATATCCCCGACTCAAAAAATCTTTCATTAATAGTGTCACCCAAATGAGGTGACACTGATAATATATGTACTTAATTATTACAACTATATATACAAATATTTAAGCTCAATTCAATAAACTATGAAATAGACATTTAAACTATGATTGCTCTCAATTCATTGTACATTTCATAGAGTATGATACTCGGCTACTTGCCCATACACATAATCACACTCCTCTAGAGTCATTGTAAATGTTCCTAGAGCAATTAGACTACGATTTACTTGTTCATATTCATCCTCGTTTTTCTACAATGTCAATGAGCGAAAATAGAATCCGGTAATAATGATGTTGTCACCTCTCACCAGGATTATGTTGATCTTTAAAAATACACTCATCCAACATGTCATAACTGATGCTACTACTTTTTTTAAAAGGTTGGAGGGGACATAGACTTTACTCCAACCCTTACTTTTTAATATTTTAATGTGTTGAAAAGCTACAATTATAGATATATGATGCCTTTCATGTGGCTAGAACAAATGGTGCCTCTAGTGAGGCTTTAAACACCCGACCTCTCGGTTGAGAGTAGTGATGCACCAGGGTGCTTTTGGTGGGGCTTGAACACTTGACCTCTCCGTTAAGATAAGCGAGCAGCTAAATGGGGCCATTGGGTAAGGCTTGAACAACAACGTTGCCTCTGAAGAGGCTTGAATACCCGACCTTTTTATTGAAAAGTTGTAAAGTCCAGGGTGTCTCTAGTGAGACTTGAACACCCGACCTCTCCGTTAGGAGAAGTGAGCAGTACCAGTTGAGATAGAGCACATTGGTTGATGCTACTAATTTTGCCGGTGAAATTACTTGGTTATATGCAACAAAAGTGGTCGCATAGCATTTATGGCTGAGTAAGTAATGTTTGTTGAGTATAAAATTAGACATGTCAGACTTTAAGGATCCATAATTGTTCATCAAATTATATTTCACTATGTACTTGTTCTTTAGCTTCTATTGATAGAATTTGTCTTAACAAAACTCACAAGTAAATTAATATCAATATAGGAAGATCTTATAGTATAATAAGTTTTTAAATTGTTAGTCTTGTTTCCCTTGCATATTGGTAAAAAGAGAAAATGCATTGCCTCTTAGATTGATGGTATTTAATTTCTTAATAGCTATTTATGTTTTTTTATTCACTTATCAATACTTGTATATGTGTTCATATATAAATATAATCCTTATTTTGTGATTAGTTACGGTGGTTATCTAGCAATCTTGAGATAAACAAGTTATAATTTTCTTTATATATATCTTCCTATTTTTGGTAAGTGCATTTTGAAGGGATCTTTCTATATATGGATGTGCTAATTACATTTGTCATTATATATAGGAGATGTAACAAAACAAAGTGTTTCAATTTCCAATGCCATGTTAATTAAATGTTTAGTGTAAAAATTAAGAAAAATGTAATAAAACAAAGTGTTTCAACTTCCAATGCATATTTGTGTTTACATTTATGGAAAATATTTAGGCGAAAAAATCACGGTTGTTATTATATACTCCCTCCGTCCCTAATTTATTGTCCTGGTTGTTATTACATTTATGGAAAATATTTTCTGGAACCATCATTTTCGTCATAATTAAGTGATACAGTGAAAGAACGAAGGGAAATGAACCCTACAAAAGCTTTTACGTTCCATAAACGGCAATGAACCTTGTTTTCATGAAGTTAGTGAGTCCAATAAATACACTACATTCACGTTAGGCTTGTGTTCTTCCCCTTTCCTAGCTAGTGAATATGGGGACTAGGTATAAGTTTATCATTCATATTTGAGGTCTAGCAAAGCCTTGACTTTGACTTTTGACTTTTTAAGGTCTTTTGAAAACAATAGATTTAACATTCAACATAAACGTTACGATAGTCGATGTTTCAGTTTGGCAAAACACACAATTAATTAGGTCACCCAACTTTCTTTTCAAAAGTTTGAAATATGTATTTTGGCTAATCAACTTTAGTCCAGTTGCTAGCGAGCCTATTTTCTAACGGACGTTAAATTTGAGTGAATCCCTTTTTTGCCCTTATATTTGGATAATTATAACATTGAATTATCAAAGTCAAAGTCCAATCTCAAAGGAAAACATAAGTAAGTTTATATAGGGGTCTGATCGATGTCTTATTTTAATTATTTTATTTGCAAGTGGACAAGACTATTGGAGAATAGTTTTGGGAAGCAAGGGTCGAACCACAGAGACAAGAAGATCACAGATAGTACGATTTATTGATAGCAAATTATTAATCTGAGGGAGTTTTTATATTTATTCTATTCTAAACTAATTATTATTATTCAGGTTTAACTAATTAGCAGCAATTACAGGTTATAAAGATCTTTTGGTGGATGACAATCTAAGATTAGAGTTTCACTTGTATCTCATCTATGCTTATTTTAATAAATTATAGATTCAATCTCTTGTTGAATTACCGCTATAGTCGCTTGCCATCTCCAAATAATTCATCCATTCTATATCCTAGGCATAGGAACATATGATCTAACCGTCACTTAGGTCATATATGGAACCTGGCCCTAACTTATCACTCTCGTGCATCGATAGGTCCAATTTATTGTGATGGTGAGCCAGTGTACGACATATGCACATTGATCATGCAGTTATCCGCACCTCTAGGCCTTTATTATTCACGATTGCATTCCTTTGTTCAAAGTGAAATAATATAGGGATTGATAAACACCACAATCAACAAGAATTGAATGAATATAAATATAAATTAAAGCATAGATTCGATACAAGTTACCTCCCACCTCCTAGATTAATGAAGATTTAGTTCATCCTTGAAGATGAACAACACATGGAGATGAATGATTTCATAAATCGATCTTGAATACTTGTAATTACAACAACTAATTATGTTATACAACCTAAAATCTATTCTAAAGCTATAGAAAACTACTCTCTAACTGTTTCCAGCCGTTCTATGCTTTGGCTACCGACCTCTATTTATACCATGGAGTTGTAGGGCAATTAGATCTCTTGTGAAAACGCAAATCTGGGCATTCTGACTACCTTGTGGTCGCAAGGTATAAGGCACCTTGCGACCGCAAGGTCCTTGATTTCTCTGGGGTTGATTTTCTGATGATTTTGTCTACCTTGCGGAGGCAAGGTAGATAACACCTTGCGACCGCAAGGTGTCCAGCCTGGTCATCTTCGTTTCTTCTTCAATTTTACACTCTGACCCCTTATCGGGATTTTCACCTAAAAGCCTTATAATTTGCATACTTTCACCTAAAACTCAGAAACTCACAAAAATCACTGAAAAACGCATTTCAGTAGCCAAAAGCATCGTGGAATAGCTCAATTTAAGTCATAGAAGCATAGTAGATCGACGTATAAAATACATCGATCAAATACCCTCAAACTTTAACTTTGCTCGTCTTCGAATAAACAGTACTTATAAATACAAAAGCAAATAATTAAAAATACGAAAATCTTTTTGGAGGGTGACACTATTTACACTCTTCTAGAAACCTACAAACTCAAGGAGACTCTTTCGAGTGACTCGACTATGCAGATAAATATAAAAACTGATAAATACAAAAGCGGATAAAAATTAAACTAAAAATAAAACAAAAATATTTTTGGTCCAACCTCAAGTTATAATAGCATGACATAACAAAGCAGTCTCAGTTCGATGCTCACCACATATGTGCAGACTTAACCACATAAAACCAATTGACTTTTACTTAAAACTGCTACTACTCTTAATTTCTCTGTGTGTGTATGATCACCAGTCTTAAAGAATATCTTAACTAAAACAGTTTTATTAAGCTAAGCACCACATTCATATGAAAATCAGACTTTAATTAAAACCCATGCATCTTGTAATATGAGATCTACCAT
Source organism: Codonopsis lanceolata (assembly GCA_013146195.2). NCBI lineage: Eukaryota > Viridiplantae > Streptophyta > Magnoliopsida > Asterales > Campanulaceae > Codonopsis > Codonopsis lanceolata. Next base: position 40,617,562 of record CM028384.1, on the reverse strand, counting down.
CCAAACCCGGTCTATTACAGAAAGAGCGGTCACCAAGGATTTCAAAAACTTATACATCCATCCCATGCACCTCTATGTATGACATACAATACTCTCCTATCCCAATTACTTGTAATAGCTAAGATTATGCTAACACAGTGAGCTCTTGGTGAATAATATGAATATGAAGTGTTTGATCAATTCTATATGACTCACTTAGCAGAGAAAACATGCACAAGCATTGGCAAGAAGATCATTAGGTCTTTATTAGCTTGTAATCTAAGACTAGGGTGTTGGGGAATTTGATGGAAAGAGATTGAAATTCAAAGTGAGAGAGTAAGACTACCCTTTATCCCTCATACTTCCAAGCAAAAGGAAGTTTTCCCTTTTTAGGCTAGGACCTGCAAAAACTACAAGTGTGAGGGGGGGGGGTTTCTTTTACTTTTTCAGTTTTCTTCTTCCCCCCCCTCCAAAACTTTTTTGGGCAATATATTACTCTAAAAACATCTCTTCATTTTCTCAAAGAATATTTTTCTAACATATTTTCTTGAAAGCTATGCTTTCATTTGAATCTACTTGCACTCTTCTTCTCCCGTTTCATTTTTCGTCGATATATATATATATATATATATATTTTTTTTTTTTCCGATAACGGGAAGAAGAAGTCTTCAGAAAAATTTGTTGACTGAAAAATGGTCCCATATAATTAATTCCCCACCCACATCCTACTCTCTCAAAGGGTAGCCTAAAAGTGTATAGACTTTTAAGGTTAAGTTAATGTGGGTAGTAGAAACGATGTCGAATGGGGGTTTAATGTGTGCTTAGCACACTTCATTCTTTTTAATTAGGCTCAAAAGGGGACAATAGGGATATTTTTAGTAAGGGTCGGGGAATATTTATGCTCTAACGATCCAAAGATGGCCTAAGTCATTTCTTAATGCCAAACGCTCATGTAATTTTTAAAGCAAGTAAGACACACAAAATCTCATATCAAGTATGGGAATTGTGGGGTTGAATGTTTAGCATCACTGAATTTTACATAAGCATTCGCTAGGACAGATGGTAGGGACAATCGAGACTAACATGTAGACACGGTTCGAAAGTGTACTTGAGATATATTAGTAGTAAAAATCCAAGGGACCTAACTATCGTGCAATTGACCCTAAGTTACAATTTAATGTAACAATCATGTTCGAATGTCTATGCAACATATTCATGTGCATATCTTGTTGAAATGAAGTAGGTGCTATAAACTTTATAAAACTATTCTAATTAATCCATAATTATGACTAGTGTAAGTGCATGAAGAATTTGGAGAAAAGTACGAGTTTCGCAGAATCTAGTAAATTCCAGAGGGATCTACGGATAAACTATGTGGTTCATTACGTTAACTCCTCATCGACTAGTATTACCACACCAAAACTCGAGGATGAAATTTTTGAATTAAAATATTTTTGATTTTTTTTAATAAAGAAAATTGGAGATGTTGATGACACAATTGATGATGGATCCCCATAGCAAGAATCCACGAACATCCAAAATTATAGTATTCTGGTCAAGGCAACATCTCCGAAAACAAAAAAAAAATCAAAAGCAAGAAAGATGGGTGAGGAGAAGACACAATAGAGGAAAAAGAAAATTTTCCCCACCTTAAAAACGTAGCCCAACTCCCCTCCTCTTTAGGCTAGGACCTGCTAAGACTCTGGGCTTAGAAACCCCTCCCCCAAACTTAATTTCTATTTTGTCCCCAAATTGTGGAACATATGAGAGGCTTGATGGGGAAGGACAAATATCATAAGGACATAGCAGACCTACCTAACGAAAGAGGAAGAAACTTGGGCCTCGACTCATGGTGAGTCGGGAAAAAATAACGAACGAGGACAAAACTCGGGGATCGTGCCAGGCGGCATCCTAATAGTTGGAGACATTTTGCCCTACCTGGTGTTGACCCAACCGAACAGATCTTCTTGGTTGGCACGCATGAGTGCTAACAACCGCCGCCGATCATGTCAATCTCGAGGGCAAGCTCCTTTGCCTATCGGAGATCCCCACTAGCGGTCCTCCTCCTCCCCTCATGAGGAACCCTCTCTACCGGCGGTGGTGCTCAAACAAAAAAATTTCCCTAGTAATAGAGGACACATCAACCGCATCTCGAGGCCTCTCACTCGCATCCTTACCAGGCCATCTCACTCCCGCTCTCCATCCCACACAGCCCAAAGAATCAAATGCGGAACGCGAACCCCGCATTTGTGGTACCTCTAATAAGAGTCTTAATTTGGCCGTTGATCAGCGCCCGACATCACCCTCCACCGGTCATGATGGTGTAGAATCGCACAAAGATGCCTTAGCCTAAGTCAATGTGTGTTGGTGGTGACCGGAAGGCATAAGGCGGAGCAAATAAATTTGAACACGCTTGGTCGTGTTCAATAGAAGGACTCCTCCATGGTGCGCGAGACCGAATGGTGGGTTACGGTTTGGGTCCACACCACACCAGAAGGGAGATGGTCGCATTGACCACCTCGACAGAGACAGGGGCTGGGCCAAAGGTGGTGGCTATAGTCATCGGGCACCCTCCGCGAGTTGGAGGTGCCGTAGTATGTTAAATGCTTTGGGACTCGAAATTAACGCCATTGCCCCTAACAAAAAACGGTCTCTAAAACCCCACCGCCAATTTTCCCATTAGCATAGAACTCACGACATAGGCACGATTGCCTTGTCCGGTGACTCAATCAACATACCCCACCTACATGCTCTAAATTCATTATAGAGGACAAATTCTTCACTTAAATCCCTTTCTGAATCAAGGACTTGAGAGCTTTGCGCAACAGCAACAGATCTCTCCGAAGCCTCAAAGGATATGAAGCGCGATGGTCAAAATTTTGCTCTTCCTCCTCAACAGGCGAGAAGAAAAGAGCCGGTGTTTCTACGCTTTAGGAGGCATTTGTTTGTTTAACACAAATATAAAAATTTAACAATTAAAAATATTATTCTTTTAGAATTTAAAAATTAAACTACCACCTAAAGCATGCAAAATTATTTTTCTACGTAAAATTTTCTAACACCCTAGCATGCAATTATCTTTGTACGTAAAAATTAAAGAGGGGTTAGAGTTACTTGATGTTTTGCAAAGATGAAGATTGAGAGTTACCTAATTCGAGCTTCTTCACAAAAAATGGAGTCTCCTTGCTTCAAACTTCAAATGGCTTGAAATGGGGACGAAAGTGGAGGTAGAGGAGTTTGAAGGAGGAGAGTATCTTGAAGATTGACCGATTTGGAAGCCTCTGCCGGGAATTTGGAAGGGAGGGAGGAGTCTGATTCACGCTTGAAAGAGGAAGGAAGATTTCGGGTGATTCTGCCGCTGAAGCCCGGCGAAGTTCTTTTACCTAAAGATTCACCACTTGCGTCTAGGTCTTTTACCTTGAGTCCGCAGGTAGGATGACGTTTCCTGATTCCACTCTCATCGCTTGTTGCCGTTCACGATATCCGCATTTATGGGGACTTTGCGCCGCATTGCCGCAAAGCCTTGAGCACCTTGCATCCGCGAGGTGGGCGAGATTGTACTCTCTCTTGTTTTCTTTTCATCCTTTCGCAGCTTTTACATTCAGTCCATCCGTTAAGTACTTAATGCGCTTTTGTTACTTTCCCCGCATTATTAAAATTCTACAAAAACTCTAAACTAACAATATTAGCAACATATAAATACAACATTAAGATGCTTTTCTCCCTCAAACTTAGATTTTTGTATATTTAATTTCAAAATTAAATGCCCAAAATTAAATTTAACAGAAGAATAACATATTCAAATTAACTACAAAAGCAATTAAAATTCATCATAGTGGGTTGCCTCCCACTTAGCGCCTTGTTTAACGCTTTGGCTCAACCCAACCGCAAACCTAATCATCGGGTGGTGCATTGTCGCTAAACTAAACAATTAATTCAATTGTTCGCTCGACCGACATTGGTTCAAGGTATGGCTTGAGTCGGTGTCCATTAACTTTAAAGACTTCATTAGTTCTTGGATTTCTTATATCAATTGCTCCATGAGGGTAAATTCGGACAATTGTAAAAAGGACTGCACACTTAGATTTTAATTTTCCAGGTGAATAACCTAAGTCTAGAATTAAAAAGTAAAACTTTCAACTCGGTCGAAACATTTTATTGGCTAATCCCATGTCATGATATTTCTTGGTCTTTTCTTTATATGTTTTAGCATTTTCATACGAATTTAGCCTATGTTCTTCTAATTCATTTAATTGAAACAATCTTTCCTCCGGCCAATGTTAAATCTAAATTTAAGTCTTTGACTGACCCAATAAGCTTTATGTTCAATTTCAACCGTAAATGACATGCTTTGCCATACACCATTCGGTATGGACTCATTCCTATTGGCCCCTTATAAGCGCTCGGTATGCCCATAAAACATCCTTAAGTTTAGATTCCCAATCTTTACGACAGTCTAACTGTTTTCTTTTCTAATACTACTTTTATTTGTCTATTACTCACTTCTACTTGGCCGATGTCTCGAGGATGATAGGGTGTAGCTAACTTCCGAGTCACACCATGTTTTCTAAGGACATTATTTAGTAATTTATTAGTAAAATATGTTCCTTGATCTTGATCACCTATGGCCTTCTCACTCCATATCCGCAAAAGATCTTCAACGAATTTAACCATAGTTTTACCATCATTAGTTTTAGTACCTATGACTTCTATCCATTTGAATACATAATCAACGACTACCAAAATATATTCAAGCTTGTAGAGACGGGAAAGGACCCATAAAATCAATGCCCCAAACATCAAAAACTTCAATAACCATATTAGTATGTAAGGGCATTTCGCTTTTTCCTATTCCACCGCTCGACATTTGTCACAAGTTCTATAAAATAAGTCACGCCTCGAAAAACAAGAAGCCAATATAAACCATTGTAAAAATTTTTCTAGCGCTTTTATTTCAGCTAAATGACCACCACAAGTTCACATTTGAATTCCATAATACTTTTGTTGGTCTTTTTTCCTGAATACATCGCTGAATAAAAATCACGAACATTTTATATAAATGAGGCTTTCTTAAAAATAATTTTTTTTCTTCGGTTAAAAATTTCTTCTTTTGATAGTGATCAAAATCGGGGTTTATAATATTAGACACATAATAATTGACAAAATCGACATACAGATTTTGAATCTTTGATTGCTAAAAGTTGTTCATCGAGGAAAATCTTCATTTCTGAGGACAATGTGTTGTAAAGAAATTGGCGTTCAAATAAGGGTGAAAATTCTAATTTAGACAAGTAATTAAAACTTGCCGGTTCACATCGCTTGATTGTAATATCAAATTCTTGTAATAATAGCATCCACCTAATTAGTCTAGGCTTAGCATCTTTTCTTGCTCAATAAATATTTCAAAGGCGAGAATGATCGAGGAAAATATTACATTCGATCCTAATAGATATGGTCTAAATTTTTCCAATGCATACCTAGCTAAAAAATTCTTTTTCGGGTTGTTGTGTAATTAAGTTAATGCATCATTTAATGTTCTACTAGCATAATGTATCACATGTGGCTTTCTATCTACCCTTTGTCCTAACACGGCTCCAGGTGCAAAATCACGAAGCATCGCCCATGATTTGAAAGGGAGAGACCAATCCGGGGCCAGGATAAAATATGAGGCGTGGTTAATCATTCTTTTAATAAATTAAATGCATTTAAGCATTCTTGATCAAAAACAATTACGTATCTTTTGCTAGCAAGTTACATAGAGGTTTACATATTTTGGAAAAATCTTTTATAAATCTTATAGAAACTTGACATGCCTAAAACTTCTAACACCTTTAACAGAAGTGGAGGGGGTAATTGTGCTCTTCTATTTTCGCTTTATCGACTTCAATGCCTTTATTAGACACAACATGACCTAGACAATTCCATGTTTGACCATGAAATGACTTTTCTCCCAACTTAACAAATTTGTTTCACAACATCTTTTTTAAGACGATGTAAGATTTTCTAGGCAATGATCAAAAGAATTTCCAAAAGCGAAAAATCATCCATGAAAACTTCAACACATTTTTCTACTAAATTTGAGAATATAGATATCATGCATCTTTGAAAGGTGGCGGTGCATTACATAGTCCAAGGGCATTCTCCTAAAAACAAAAGTATCAAAGGACATGTAAAGGTTGCTTTCTCTTGGTCTTCGGTGCTAGGGAATTTGGTTTGTAACCAAGGAAAAACCATCAAGAAAACAATAATATTCATGGCCAGGAAGCTAGTCTTTCAAGGATTTGGTCAATAAATGGCAAGGGAAAGTGGTTTTTCTAGTTGTCGCATTTAGTTTTCTCAAATCAATGCACATTCTATAGCCGATGATAGTTCTTGGATGAGACTAATTCATCTTTTTTATTTTAACTCTTTAATTCTGGTTTCTTAGGAACTACTGACTGGACTAACCCATTTACTATATGAAATGGGTAAATTATATACTGCATCTAGAAGCTTAAGGACTTCTTTTCTTCTGACGCTTCTTCCATGTGAGGTTAAGTC
>CM028384.1:40547480-40610943 GCA_013146195.2 Codonopsis lanceolata | reverse complement strand
GGTCGATCATCGAATCTCGGGCGGCGAAATTGTCGGACATGGGGAATGAATGAAGGAATCCCAACCGCTTTGACGACTACCTTGCGGACGCAAGGTGTGGCGAACCATGCGGCCGCAAGGTCCCTTTATTCTTAGGGTTTCTTCTTCAAAAAAATCACACGAAACTCTCTCTCTCCAAGCGTGCTTGTGGCAGTCAATTTTCCAAAACTCCGCGGATCTTCGGTATTTTTTTGGCACAAACTTCAAGATCCCTTCTCCCCTCCTCAATACTCTTCATCTCCCTCAATCATCATCCCACCATTGCACTCCACCAAGTTGAAGAACTTTGAAGAGAAGAAGGAACTCCATTATTGCCCCATTGGAAAATCAAGCTCCACAGCTGCGATCTCTTGATTAAAAATTGCAAACTAGTAATCCTAACCCTCTCTTTAATTTCATACGTGAAATATTTGCATGCTAGGGTGCTAGTTAATTTTTAACGTAGATATATTTTTTGCATGCTTTAGATTAAAATTTTAATTTTAAAATTTTTAAAACACATTTTTAATTGTTATTTGTTTAGTTTTTAAAATTTATCAAACAAAATGTTTAAGCGTAGAAATCTGGCTCTTCATCCTCCGGCCCAGTTCGGGAGGAAGAACAAGCCTGACATCACCGCTTGTCCTACGAGGCATCGAGTGATACACCAATAAACTCTCCAAGTCCTTGGTGCCCGAAGGGGATTCAAGGCTGAAGATTTTGGTCTTCGTCGATTAGGTAACAAATAGGTGGGGGCTTCATTGGAATTCTCCGCCCGAGGGCGCCATAGTCCCTATTGTCCGAGAATTCTCGCCAATGGCGACATTGGCATGGATGGCGGTGTGCTCGACCCATTAATGTTAGGAATAAAATAGTTAATTTTTCATCGGCATTAACATGTACTTCGGCACCTCCAACTGCGGTTGGTGCGATAATTTTAACACACACCTCCGGCCCATTATCCTGTCGAGGTGGTGAATCTTTGTCATTGCTCTCCCTGGTGTGGAGTGGTCCTATAACCGTAACCCCCCTATGGACCTCGCACCGAGAGAGAGTCCTTCTCTTCAATTACGGCCAAGCGTGTATAAATTTGTTTGTGGCCGTCTCATGCCCTCAAGTCACCAACACCACGGTGAATTGGGAGAGGGGCATTCGACTACGACCATTATGACCAATGGGTCTATTGATGTTGGCGATTGATCAACGGTCAAATCAAGACCCTAATTAGAGGTAGGGCGAATCGGGGGTTCGCGTTCCCGCATTTGATCAGCGACTTGTGTAGCGTGAGGGCAAACACGCCGAGAGGAATGCTGAAGGCTGTCCGGGGTCATTACTAGGGCCATTTTGTTTGAGCATCACCCAGTGAGTGAGGTTCCTCAAGAGGAGGAACCCAGAAGAGAAGACGAGATCCGTTGTTGGATCTCAACAAGGTTGGAGGAAGCTATCCTCCAAAGCGATATGGTGAGTCAGCCGGTTGGCAGAGATGCGTGCCGAGCCAAATGAATTTTTTCGGCTATGTTAACCTTTGTTGGGCAGTCGTCCCAACTATTATGGGCTGCCACCAGGCACGATCCCCGAGTTTCATCCTCATTCGTTATCTCCGCCCGACTCACCTTGAGTCGAGGCCCAAGTTCCATCCTCGTTCGTTAGGTGGACCAGCTATGTCCTTCTGATATTTGTCCTACCCCATCAATCCTCTCATATGTTCCTCTATTTTGAGGACAAAATAGAACTTAAGTTTGGGGGGATTGAAAATTTTAGGTCTTAGCAGGTCCCAGCCTAACGAAGAATGGAGTTGGGCTATGTCGTTAGGGTGAAAGAGTTTTGCTTTATTTGATGACCATTTAACTCTTCACCCTATTTATCCTGTTTTTATTTTTTTTGATTTTCGGAGGTGTTGCCTTGACCAGGATACACTCACATTAGATACTCGTGGGTTCCTCTTATGGGGACCCATCATCAATTGTGTCATTGTCATCACCTCCAATTTTCGCAATTTCTTAGAAAAATATATATAAAAAAAATATTTAAATTCAAAATATTCATCCTCGAGTTTAGGTGTGGTAATGCTAGTCGTAGTCCATGAGGAGATTAGTGCAATGAACCGCATAGTTAGTCCGTAGATCCCCCTGGAATTTACTTAATTTTGCGAAACTTTTACTTTTCTCCAAATTCTTCATGCACTCACACCAGTCATAATTTTGGATTGATTAGAACAGTTTTATAAAGTTTATAACACCGATTGATCTTCAACAGGATATGCACAAGAATATGATGCATAGCCATTCGAACATAATTGTTGCATTAAATTGTAACTTAGGGTCAATTGCATGATAAATAGATCCCTTGGATTTTTCTCATTTATATATCTCAAGCACACTTTCGAACCGTGTTTGCATGTTAGTCTTAATTGTCCCTACCATCTGTCTTAGCGAATGCTTATGTGAAATCCAGTGATGCTAAACATTCAACCCCAATTCCCATAGTTGATATGATATTTTGTGTTGTTGTACTTGCTTTAAATATTATGTGAGCATTTGGCATTAAGAAATGATTTAGGCCATCTTTGGATCGTTAGAGCCTAAATATTCCCTGACCTATACTAAATATATCTTTAGCGTCCCCTTTGAGCCTAATGAAAAAGAATGGAGTGTGCTAAGCACACTATTTAAACCCCCATTCGACATCATTTCTTTACCCACATTAACTTAACCCTAAAAGCCTATACACTTTTAGCCTACCCTTTGAGAGAGTAGAATTGGGTGGGAAATTGATTCTAGGAGGACCACTTCTTTTCGAGTTAGGCTATTTTTTCAAGGCTTCTTCTTTCCGTCGTCGAAAAAAAAAAAAAAAAAAAAAAAATCATCATAATGTGTCGACGAAAAATGAAACGGAAGAAGAAGAATGTTAACAAAGATTCAAATGGAAGCATAGCTTTCAAGAGAAAATATGTTAGAAAAATTCTCGCCGATTGGAATGTGATATTTTTAGAAAATCTAGTGCCCAAAACAAGTTTGGGGGATAAAGAAGAAAAGTGAAAAGTAACACAAAGTACCCCTCCACTTGTGGTCTTTGCAAGTCCTAGCCTAAATAGGGAAGACTTCCTTTTGCTTGGAAGTATGAGGGATAAAGGGTAGTCTTACTCTCTCACTTTGAATTCCAATACCTTTCCATCAAATCCCCCAACACCTTGGCCTTACATTACAAGCTTAAAAAGTCCTAATGATCTTCTCGCCAATGCTTATGTTATGTTTATTGTCAAGTGAGTAACATAAAATTGATCACACACTCCATATTCATTATTATTCACCCTAAAGCTCACGTGTTAGCATAATCTTAGCTATTACAAGTCATTGGGATAAGAGAGCATTGTATACATACATAGAAGTGCATGGGATGGATGTGTAAATCTTTTGAATCCTTGGGACCTTTTGCATGCGACGGGTTTGAATGGTAGATCTCGCATACTTCTTAATGCATGATTTTCTATTAAGCTGTAATTTTCATATGAATGTGGTGTTTAGCTCAATAAAACTGTTTTAGTCAAGATATTCTTTAAGGCGGTGATCACACACACACGGAGAAATTAAAAGTAGTAGCGATAAGAAAAGACTAGTTGGTTCTATATGACTAAGCTTTGCATATATGTGGTGAGCACCAAGCGAGATTACATGCATGCCATATGCTTATAACTTGATGAGGATGAAACCAAAAGATTTTATGTTGTATTTTAGTTTTATATTTATATGTTGTTTTTGTATTTATCTCAGCATAGTCGAGTCACTCGAAAGAGTCTCCTTGAGTTTGTGGGTTTATAGAGGAGTGTAAATAGTGTCACCCTCACAAAAAAGATTTTAATTTTTGTTATTTAGATGTTTTTGTATTTATAAGTTTATTTGTTTACTCGTGGACGAGCAAAGTTCAAGTTTGGGGTATTTGATCGATGTATTTTATACGCCGATTTTATATGCTTCGTGACTTGAATTAGGCTATTTCATGAGTCTTTTGAGTACTAATATATGTTTTTGGTGAGTTTTGTAAGTTTGAGTTGTTCGTGAAAATACGCGAAACTCCGTGGTTGTAAGTGCAAATTACAAAGAAAGAAAAATTGAAGAAAATAAAGTCTCAATCTGGACACCTTGCGGACGCAGGTGCCTCGAAGGTACGGCCCCTCAAGCCAGCAATCGAAGAGCCAAGAAGCACACACCGGAGACCTTGCGGACGCAAAGACCTGACCGCAAGGTAGGCGTAATGCGCGAATTCGGGTTTTCACACAGTCATTCGATTCAATCACAACTCCCAAGTATATATAGAAGTCGATGCCGAGCCTAAGCATAAGGAGGGCCGGTGGAAGCTCTCTCTACATAGATTTTAGGTAGTTTTAGATTGTATAACATAATTAGGTTTTGTAATTTCAAGTATTGAAGATCAAATCATGTCTTCCATCATCTTCATGTCTTTGTTCGTCTATGATGAACTAAATCATCCCTAATCTAGGAGGTGGGAGGTAACTTGTATCGAATTTATGTTTTGATTCTCATATTTATGTCTATTCAATGCTTGTTGATTGTGTTGTTTATCAATCCCTTTATTATTTCGCTTTGAACAAATGAATGTAATCGCAAATAATAAAGGCTTAGAGGTGCGGCGGATACCGCATGGCCAAATGCATATGTCGTACACGGCTCACCAACACAATAAATTGGACCTATCGAAGCACGAGAGTGATAAGTTAGGACCGTGTTCTTACATGATCTAGGTGACAGATAGATCATAAATCTAGGTGACAGCTAGATTACTGTGCTTAGGATATGGAATGGATGAATTTTGCGGGGAGGAGGCGAACCAATTGTTCAACGCAGACCATATCTATTTTTAGTGAACGAACCCAAGACATTGAATGACATTATTATGAATTGAACATAAAGGAGATATAAGTGAAACCCAGAATCCTAGATTTCCACTCACCATAAGATCTTCATATCTGTTATTACTGTCTAATTAGTTAACATCTATAACTAGTAAATTAGAATAGAATTAAACATAAAAAAACCCCCTTAGGTTAATAATTTGCTATCTATAACCGCACTGTTCGTGATCACTTGTCTCTGTGGGTTCGACCCTTGCTTCCGAGTCTATTCTATAATAGTCTTGTACACTTGCAAGGAAATAGATAAAATAAAACATCGATCAGGAAGCTTTGCAACAAAAATTCTCTACCCCTCTTTCTCACACCACCACCGCCTTCCATGTAAGTCAAAACCAAACAACTCCATCTAAACCCGACAATGCCTCAACATTTTTTCAAGGAGGTAGTGGTAACCCTCCAGGGCAGTTATTCCCTCAACAAAGTAGTCGAGGGCGTGGTAATCGGGGTAGGGGAAAACATTGGTGGAAAAACAATCAAGGGAGAGGCGGATTCAGTCGTGGTTTACTCCCCACTCCTCAGTATAACTTTCGTAATCCAAACCCAAGTCCTGCTCCAAACTGTAACACTCCAACAACCTTCCAAGGTTATACACCCCTGAACCCATTTGTAGTCACTGAACCCAATAGTGTGTGTCAACTATGTCACAAACCCGGTCACCTTGCTCCAACTTGCAACCAACGAACAAACTATGCCTATTCAGCCCAGTCATCCTTTCATCCTCCAAGTCAGTATCCCTCTCAAACCCAATACCCATACTCCACCCAGTCACCATCTCCCATGGTCCCGGCCTCTTTTGTTTTAGATTCTGGTGCCACAAATCATATGCTTCCCTCCACTGATAACATGGCACATTACTCTCCTTACACAGGTACTGATTCTGTGACTGTTGCTAATGGGTCACAACTCCCGATCTCTCACACCGGTAAATCTTATTTATCGAATGGAAATCATTTGTTTCGATTAAATAATGTCTTGTGCGTTCCTCATATGCACAAATCTTTATTATCTATTCGTCGTTTTTCTTTAGATAATAATTGTTTTTTCGAACTTGATGGATTTGGTTTTCGTGTGAAGGACAACAAAACGAGGCGGACTATGCTTTCTGGTAGTAGCTCAGGTGGCCTCTACCATTTGTCATTTATATCCACTCCCCAGATCAATCCCTTTGCTCTCATTGGTGAACGTGCATCCTCTTCTATTTGGCATGCACGCCTTGGCCATCCCTCCCCTCAGGTTTTCAATAATGTTGTCTCCAAATTCCGGATACCGATTAGCGGACCCGTGAAAGATAATAACAAGTGTCATATTTGTCCGTTAGGAAAATCATGTACACTTCCCTTTAATTCTCGGTTTTTTCATTCAAAATCTCCTTTGGATCTTCTACACTTAGATGTTTGGGGACCCTCCCCCGTTGTTTCCAATAGTGGATTTCATTTTTATTTATCTGTTGTTGATGACTTTTCTCGTTATGTGTGGCTTTTTCCTTTAAAACACAAATCTGAGGTTCTATCAGTTTTCTCGGTTTTTAAAAGTCAAGTTGAGAACCAGTTGTCAAGAAAAATATCAGCTATACACACTATAAAATCAATTCAAACTGATGGGGATGGGGAATTTATTAACAAGCAATTTGCTCATTTCTTGGTTCAGCATGGTATTAGACACCAATTGACTTGTCCTTATACCCCACAACAAAATGGAGTGGTTGAGAGGAAACATCGTCATATTGTGGATATGGGGCTTTGCTTACTAGCTCAATCTTGTGTTCCACAACAATTTTGGGTCGAAGCGTTTAACACCTCTGTTTTTCTCATTAATCGTACTCCGATGCGCCAATTACACTACACTTCTCCATACCAAAAGCTCCTGAAGCGTGTTCCTGCCTATCACTTTCTAAAGACTTTTGGATGTGTGTGTTTTCCCCACTTGGTTCCGTATAATTCTCATAAATTAATGCCCAAAACCACCCCATGTGTTTTCTTAGGGTATGATTTACAACGGAAGGGGTATCGGTGTCTTGATCGAACCACGGGGCGTGTCTATATTTCCCGAAATGTGTTGTTTGATGAAACTTTTTCCCTTTCAAAAATGATACAGGGTCCAGTTTCCGCACTCCAAGCATTGGGCAAACAACTACTGCCGTCTCTCCTACTGTTTCTGGCCCCGTGGCCACGCCCCATGTACAAGCCCAACGAGCTATGACCATTGAGCAGCCCAATCTTCTACCAGATCGAGCTATGACCACTGAGCAGCCTACTCCTCTAGCAGATCATATGCCCAGCATCCCTCAATCTGGTCTTCCATCAAATTCGTCACCATTAAGCCCAAGCTTTCCCGTAGCTTCTGATGTGGGCCGGCCTACTTTTGATCACAGCCCAGTGCCCTTTCAACTCACGACAGATCCTCCCAGCAGTTCCTCAATGGCCAGTGAATGACAGAGCAGTGAGTCTAGCGTCCCACCTCGTGGTTTTCGTAGCATCAATGACCTCATGTCCAAGCATCCATTACCTGCAGCTCTCTCCGCCCAGGCTCTTACTGATTTCGAGCCAAGGAACATTAAACAGGCGGCACCCTTCCCTCACTGGCAGCAAGCTATGAACGAAGAACTCACTGCTCTATACAAAAATCACACGTGGGATCTTGTTCCTCGCACTTCGCACATGAATGTGGTCGGCAACAAGTGGATATTTAAAATCAAGCGCCATGCTAATGGGTCGATCGAACGTCACAAAGCCCGTCTTGTCGCTTAAGGATTTCGTCAACAAGAAGGAGTGGACTACGAGGAAACTTTTAGCCCGGTGGTTAAACCTCCTACAATCCGATCTATCCTAGCCATAGCTCAGTCGTGCTCATGGGATATTCAACAATTGGACGTTCGAAATGCTTTTCTCAATGGATTTCTACATGAAGATGTTTACATGTCGCAGCCACCCGGGTTTATAAACTCTGAGTTCCCTCATCATGTGTGCAAACTTAACCGGGCACTCTACGGTCTCAAACAGTCCCCTCGGGCATGGTTTCAGTGGCTTCATGACTTCCTACTCACTTTGGGATTCTTCAATAGCAAGTCAGACAGTTCCCTTTTTATTCGCCACTCATCTGCCTCGACCATGGCTATTCTAGTATATGTGGATGACATAATTATCACCGGGCCATCATCAACTGAGGTTGCTCAAGTCATTGATCAGGTGTGTGCTACGTTTGATAGTCGTCGACTTGGTCCACTTGGATTTTTTCTGGGTCTTGAAGCTACCCGGACACCTTTGGTTCTCACCCTTAGTCAAGCTCGATATGCTACCGATCTCTTAAGAAAGTTCAACATGGAAAATTGCAAACCCGCTTCTTCCCCAATGATTCCCGGCTCCCACCTCTCCTCCACCAACGGTGACCCCATTCTGGACGTGACCTCCTATCGCAGCATGGTGGGTGGTCTACAATACCTCACTCTCACACGTCCCGATATATCATTCGCCGTGACTCAAGTCTGTCAACATATGCATCAACCACGTACAAGTCATCTTCAGGCTGTTAAGCGAATCCTTCGCTTCGTCAAGGGCACTCTCTCACTTGGTATTCAGTTTCGTTCTTCTTCGGATTTCTCGCTTCGAGCATTTTGTGACGCAGATTGGGCTGGCGATTCCTCTGACTATCGCTCAACCACTGGTGCCTGCATTTTTCTAGGTCCAAATTTAGTTGCATGGACTGCAAAGAAGCAGACCACTGTCGCTCGTTCTAGCGGCGAATATATAGAGCACTTACTATTCGCTGAAATAAGATGGTTCTCTTATCTATACCGTGAAATGGGTATGTTCCTACCACCACCAACTATTTTCTGTGACAATCTCTCGGCAATTCACATGTCCCGAAATCCAGTTTTTCACGCTCGAACCCGTCATGTGAATATCGACTATCACTTTGTTCGGGAACTTCAAAACCGTGGATTTCTGAATATCTCCTATGTTCCTAGTCGTGATCAACTAGCCAATTTGTTCACTAAATGTCTTGCAGGCCCACGTCTTCAACTATTATCCTCCAAGCTGCAGCTGTACAATGTTCCGCTTGGCTTGAGGGCGGGTGATAGCAGCAGCACAAAATCTTATTAGTCTGTTTTGGAAACCTTCTGTACATAATCAATTAGCTTGATTGATTAGCCTAGTTTATGGTATCCTTCTGTCCAAAATCAATTAGCTTGAGTGATAGCCTGATTTATTGTAATTAGAGATTAGGAATATCTTTTTCCTGCCAAGCAATTCATCTGTATATATGTAAGTCTTGAAATCAAAGGAAGAAATACGGCTGATTTTAATTTCTCTGATAACTGTTTCTCTTCTTTCTTTGGTTTAGTGTCTTGTCTTTTATCTTTGTTTAATGACTTCTAACATGTTTGAGATCTTGAATGGCTTTGAGGCAGGTGTGGACTTCGTAAGGTGGGAGGAAGTAAGAGTTGTTGACTAGGATTTTCTCGAGGTGGGAGATGGAAATAGAGACATTTCGTGGTTGGATTTGGAATTACGATTTGGGGGAGACTGGTTATTGGTAAGGGTGAGTTGGGACTTGATTTAGTGTTTGGAGGTTGAGAAAATAGAAAGAAAGGCTTGGGTAGATTCAAAGGATGGGAATGGGGTTTTGGAATCGGCGGTGTTGGGTTTGGTGGAGAGTCGAGAGTGGTGGAGGTTGGTGGGGTGAGAGATCATTGCATCGTGCTTGTGTTGGGTGGTTGGCTCTATGGTTTTACTCGGAGTGGTGACGATGGATTTTGCGAGGGGTTGTTCGTTGTCGGCGAGATGGTGGTGGCGGTGCGGTGGGGTGTCGTGAGCCCTATTTAAAGCTGTTTAAAGCTATTTAAAAATTTGAAGCGATTGGGATGTGTTAAAAGAAATCCTTACTTTGAGATTTTATGAAAAAAACCTTTAGAAGTCAACGTCACTACTCAGTTAATGATTTGGATGGAAACTTAACGAAATTGGGGACATTTTGTCAAAATTATTTGTACACTTCTAACATTTCTCCCCCGAAACTAAGTACATTGGAAACATTTGTAATATTGAAAGCATGAGTTTATTTTGGTTTCCCCCAAATATTAAGTTGGTATAAAAAGTAGTTTTCCCCATCAACGATACTGTAGATAAACATCGAGCATAATCAACAGCTTCATTTGACTACTTGTGGTCTTTTATTTAGGAAGCTAAGCCCTTTTGTTAACTTGTTAAGTTGTGTAAGAACCATTTTTGGGAGACTAATAGTTGAGAAGGAATTGATAGTTTACTTGGACCTCAATAATCTTTGTATTTGAAAGAAATATAGTAGATTATTACCGTTGGAAGCAGTGGGCTATTAGGGGTGGATGTAAGATTCAAGATCCAAAGCACTTTAAATCCTTGTGCCAAGATTCTCTATCCCTTAACTATTTACTTTCGTTGTACATATTGTGCTTACTGTTTTAGTGGATTGTGTTTGTGAATTCTCTTAACTCTTTTACTATTTTGTTGAATCAAACAAATCAAAAGCTTTTTCTTGCTTCAATTATTCATCATCATAAATTACACATACAAAATATGATCATAACTTGTCTTGAGACCATTGATTAAATCTATATCCACTACACTCAACTCTATTTTAACAAACTTAGCTATTTTGCCAAACGTAATTGATTTATTGTTCTTGCAAACACCTTTCTATATTTAAAGACTTAATCAAACTAAGTGTTAATTATTTATTTATACCAAAACACTTGACTAACAAAATATGAGTCCAAATTTATTAAAATGAAGAAAAAATATACGCAGGAAAGGGACAACCAGTCTTACCCTGATATAAGGGGAACAAATGGGCCTTACCTCTATAAAAAAGTACAAAGATAAACTACAAAAAACTAACGAAGTAAACGAAGAAGAATCTATAAAATAAAACAACTAACAATCTGTAATAGCCAAAGTTGTCATTGAGCAAAAGCAAGAAAGGTCGACGAGAGACTCTCGTTGATTATACAACTCATACCCGTTATGTGTGTGTGTGTCTGCACGTAAACAACCGTCTACATGCTATTTTTCCATGAACCCATGAAGCAGAAAATAATTACCCAACACGACAGTTCTTTAAAATTAAAGCAAAGACTTGTGTAGGACGGTTTTATGGATCCTAAATCCGTAAGACGGAGCCCCATTTAGAAATTCGTGGGTCATAATAAATAAATAATATATTACAAGGTTTGCCGCCGAAATCCTTATGTTTCCCACGCCTTACAGTTTAATACTTTGTCAGCTCCATTAGCCATCTGTTAGCATCAGTTGTCTTGGGATACTTGACGGACCCTAATGGACTTTAAAAAAAATGTTAAATTACACATTTAAAGCCAAATGTAACACATTGAAATGACAAAAGTGACACATTTTAAGGTTGAAAGTGACACTATAAAGTGAAATTTATTATAATTCTCATTAAAATAAAAAGTGACATTCTTAATACTAAAAAGTGATACTCTTAATACTAAAAAGTGACACTCTTATTACTAAAAAGTGACACTCTTAATCCTAAAAAGTGACACATTTAATACTAAAAAGTATCACTTTAAAATTAACGTTGACTGCAAAAAGGACACATTTAATACTAAAATGTGACATTTTTAATGCTACAAAGTCACACTTTTAAGGTCAATAACGACTATTTTTTTTTATAAGGCAAAATGACACTTGTAAAGTCAAAAGTAATATATTTAATGCTAAAAAGTGACACTTTTAATGTTATAAAGTAACACATTAATATCAAACGTAATGATTTTTATTTATAAAAAAATGAGACACATTTCAAAGTGAAAGTAACACATTTTAGACTAAAAGTGACACATTTAAGCCCAAAAAGTAACACTTTTTTAGGGAAAAATTATAATTTTCATTAAAAATATAAAGTGACACTTCTAAGGCCAAAAGTGACACATTTTATACTATAAAGTGATACTATTAATAGTAAAAAGTGACACTCTGCATATATAACATGAGGGGTGGCGCTGAATTTTACCCTTTTTAACTTGAATATATATGTCTTACGGATAAGGGTTCATAAGACCGTCTTACAGGAGACCACCTCTAAAATTAATATATCCACGAAGCTTTGATCACCATAACTGCAATCTTTTATTTTGATCCCACCTCAATCTAATCTATATGGAGATTGCGACAAAGACGAAGGACCATTCTTTAAAGCTTTAATCTCCAAATTGGTGTTCGATCCCAGCCCATAATGTGCAGAGAAAGCTATAATAAAATTTCTTGCCTTATCATAGAGAATCCTTCCACCTAAATACGAACCATTGAGAGCGTACCCATTCATGTTAACTTTCCATACCATCTCACTCATTGCTCTAAGAGCATCTCCATTGTTAAAAAATACTCACTTCTTATCAATCTTCCTATTAAGAAGATGATTTAAATAATGGAAAAAAACTTTTTATGGATCCATGTAGGATGCATGTAGGAGGGAGAAAAAAAATTCTTCCAAAATAGGAAGATGACTATTCACATGTGGGAAGGGAGCCGGCGTTTGAATGTGAGGGGGAGGGGGGCCTGACATGTCACTTTTATTGTTTGGGGGGCATGTGTGTGTGTGTGGGGGGGTGGGGGTGAGGGGAGTGTTTTGTATTCATTATGTGAGATGGTGTTAAATTTAATATTTTTTGTGTAAGAAGATGTGTAAGAAGTGTTGATTCCTAATTCTAGATTTGGCTGAGTCATCTCTCTGATTCTATTGTACAGTGGCTAAAAGGTCTGCGTACCGATTAGTGTGGCAACTGTCTTAGAATCAATTTGTTTAGAACTGTTTTAGTGTTAGTCTTAGGCGCGGTTTTGCTAGCTTCTTCAGCAGCCTTGGAGGAACAGCAGACTTTGAAGTATGCTCAGAGACCGGAAAATCAAAATTGGCCAAATCACGAAAATTTGACACGTGTACACCTATTTAGATATTTTCGAAAATATCTAGTCTTTATGTCTTCATCAAATTTCATTTTCAAGAAGTCAACTCTACATGATGACAAGCATGTCTCTCGAAACTGAAGCGAAGACATTACCCGTTTTGGCTAAGAAGACTTTCCAAGCTGCAGAGCCTGCAATCTGAAACTTTACTCTATTTGGGAATGTATTCTCTGCACACACTGCATCTCTGATGACTGTGGTTGTTACATCTCCCAAAGCACTGAATTGCATTCAATGCAAAAGAACGTTGGACACAGTTCACTCTGTCTCAGTCCAACGGTCCAAAGATCTCTTCCTGGTATTTATTCAAGTCTTGAAGATCTGAAGAAAAAAAACTCTTGCGCATTAAACTCTCAAGCTTCATCTTCAACATTCAAGCATTCAAGAGATCAAAGGACAAGGACTAACACTTCACCAAACTCTCTGAAGCTGCAGATCTGCCATCTTAAATTCGTTTCAACTTCATTTAGTTTGTCTTTAAACTGTTCTTTAATTCTGCACGTGAAGAGAACAATTAATCATTGATTGTCTCTCTCACCTTTATACACTTGGTTAAAAACTTATTTTGTACACGATCCATTAGTGATCTTACTCATAAACCTAGTGGATAAACAAGTGCACTTTTAAAATCCAAAGCTAACCACTTTGGTAGTGGATGTAGTACTATTCACAGTACGAACCACTTCAAATTCCTGTGTGCTGTATGAACTGTTCTTATCTTTCTTATTAACTGCTTGTGCTTAACTGTTTCAGAATCTGTTCTACCTAAACAAGACTCTTGATAGTTCAGATTCTGCTTTGTTTCCGCTGCCTTAACCATTCTATTCAAACCTTCCAAGAAATCATTAAGAAGTGTTTACGAAAAGTTTTTTATAAAAAACATATCTAGGCTATTCAACCCCCCCCCTTCTAGCCTAGATTGAGCCTATTTTGGGACCAACAAGAAGATTATACAATATATATATATATATATATATATATATATATATATATAAATTTTTTTTTTTTTTTTTTAGGGAAACAGGGACGGCACCCTGCTAGGATTTATTAAAATAAGGGAAAAATACAAACTTGAGGGGGACAACCAGCCTTGCCCTTATAAATGGGAGGACAAAGGGGCCTGACCACGAAAAGAAATACAGGAGAGGGAATCTAAGAAACTAAGAAAACTAAAACACAAGAACCCTGCTCTAACAAAGGATAATCCAAGCTATCTGCGAAAATTATGGAGACCCAATTTATCTGAGATGAGCGCCTGTTTAACCGACTGAGGAAGATCCCGAAACTCATTAAAGCTTTGAAAACCGCCATGAATATGTGCCAGAGCAGCCAGCCTATCGGCAACAAAATTTTGTTCCCTATAAATGTGATGAAGCGCATAATCCCCCAGTAATCTGAAGCAATCCCGTAACTCATATTCATAATGCCATTGGCTGATGCGCTGCCTAACCACGGCTGTAACTGTGACCAAGGAATCCGATTCCACCAACAACTGATCAATATTAAGATTTCGACATAACCGAAGGCCATCCCGTAGAGCCATAATTTCTGCTTTAGTGTTTGTACCTTGGCCATAATAGGTAGAAAAGGCTGTGAGAATCTGACCCTCAGAATCTCGAATAATACCTCCGCCCGCGCACATGCCGTTAATAGAAGATCCGTCTGTATTAAGTTTATAACCACCTTCTAAAGGGGGGTGCCATCTAACCCATTTACCCACACGACAAGGCGGATCAACCAAGCTAAGACCCAACAGCTCGATGCCCAATCGACCTAACTGAGGGGTGGCAGTTTTGGGACTGTAAACGAAGAGGATATCTCGAAGACCCTCTTTTACATGCTGAATAATCCGACTGGCTTGCATAGGAATACCTTCAAAAACTGATTTGCACCTATCCTTCCAAATCTCCCAACATGAAAAAAGGGCGATACCCAAATAACAAGCTCCGAGTTGACTGCGCATAGAAACTGAAGAGCACCAGATCTCGAGCAAATGATGAATAGAGGTATACGAACTGATCATATTGAAAGGGCGAGCGAAAAAACTCCAGACTTGACATGCTACTTCAGAGTGTAAGAAAAGATGTGGAATAGATTCGCAAGCTGAGTGCAAACAGCACCTACACTTAGAAACAAAAGAAATATTTTTCTTTTGAAGCTGAGAGTCCACCGGAACCGCTCCATAAACCAACTTCCACATAAACCCACTGACTTTGAGAGGAACCCAAGCTTTCCAAATTTTAGTTGCCCACGGAACAGATAGGAATCTAGGACGCATCAACTCTCGATAGTCTGCAGCGCGCATCTGGCCAGATGAAGAAGGCATAAACATCAGCTTATCATCCACCTCTAAGTCACAGCGGACCCTAGAAACTTCATTATGTAGATGTCGCGGGATCAAAGGAAGAAGAAGATCAATGTTAGGAAGAGCATCTCGAAGGGTTAGCTTAGCATCGACCGGCCGAGGACCAAACAGGACTTCGCCGCACCAGTTATCCAGCCAAAATGAAACATTACCTCTCCCAATCACCCATCTGCCATGAATGGAAACCGAAGGGAGTTGAAGCATAATGGATTTCCAATGAGATGAAGCAACCGAGGGACAAAAGAAACCGTGCTCTCCATAATACTTGCCCCGCATAAACCGAGCCCAAAGACCTTGTCCTTGAAGAGCATTCCAAGCCATCTTAGCATGTAACGATTCCATGACGAGACGGAGAGAATTAATACCAAGACCACCTTCATGAATCGGGCGGCAAATAATGTCCCACGCTACCCAATGGGAACGACTATCGCCCATAGAACTCCATAGGAAATTCGCCATATGGGATTCAATACGCCTTAAAACAGTAACTGGCACCCGAATAGCAGACAAACTATACACTGGAATACTACTTAAAACTGATTTAATGAGAGTGATCTTCCCACCCATAGAAAGTAACTTAGTCTTCCATCCCGAAATACGCTTCAAAATTTTATGTTCGAGATCCTCAAAATGGCAACGTTTGACACGACCCGGAGAGATAGGAATACCCAGATACTTTAAGGGAAAAGTTTTAGGAGTGTAACCGGACCAGGAGGAAATACGGCGTCGCTTAAGAGGCGAATAGACTGTAGCAGTATAAAACCCGCTCTTACTGAGGTTAATTTTCTGCCCCGAACTGGTTTCGTAGATACTGAGAATTTTCCGAAGAGCTAAGACAGATTTCTTAGAAGCATTATTGAAGAGAAGCATATCGTCCGCATAAAATAAATGTGAAATAGACAAACCACCCCTTCCATGAGAAAAGGGAACAATAACATTATCCGTAACAGCACGATTCAAATTAGCCGAAAGGATCTCCTGAGCCAATATAAACAATAACGGAGAAAGGGGATCCCCCTGTCTGACCCTCCGAGATGATTTAAAGAAACCATAATTAGCCCCGTTAATACGAATAGAGTACCAGACACTGCTAATCAATGCATAAATGCAACTACAGAACCGATCCCGAAAACCAAAAGCAGATAAAGACCGAAGAAGGAAATCCCACTCCAGGCGGTCATAGGCTTTCGACATATCTACTTTAAACACCACATTACCTCCTTTAACTTTGTGTCCAATGCGATGGATCAGTTCTTGAGCCACGGCTATGTTCTCCTGAAGGCTTCTGCCACAAACGAAACCGGCTTGTTCTCCAGAGATAACTTTAGGAAGGATGGTAGCAAGACGAGAAGACAAGATTTTAGAAATAATCTTGCTTGAAAAATTACACAAGCTTATCGGACGCAGATCAGTCAGAGTAGTAGGGTTTTGAACCTTGGGAATAAGCACAAGGGTTGTCGCCGCTAAACCACGAGGCAGAATGAAGTTGTGAAAAAATTCCTGAACTGCTTGAATCACATCCTTTTTTTATAGTACCCCAACAGCCTTGATAAAACCATCCCGTGAACCCATCAGGACCCGGGGCACTATCAGGATTCAAATCTTTAATAGCACTCCATATCTCATCTTCCGAAGGAATACCAACCAAAAAGTCATTATCATGATCAGTTACCACCTTAGGGATAACAGCAAAAAGCCCTTCATCAATAACATGCTGTGACGACTCGAATAAAGAAGAAAAGTAATCCACAGCAAGAGCCCCAATCTTGATCTGAGCACCAACTCCCATCCTCCAATTTAATACGAAAAGAGTTAGACCTAACCCTTTCATGGAGACTAGCATGAAAAAAGGAAGAATTCCTATCACCATCCTTTAACCAAAGTTGCCTCGCTTTCTGTTGTAACAGCTCAGTATCCCAATTAAGAAGCTGATGAACCTCCAACTTGACCTTCGCTAAATCAGAAGCAATAGCAGAAGACCATTGCTGTTGTAGAAGAACCTCAAGCTGTTCGACTTCATCCTGTTTCATAGCCAAACGTCTTTGAACATGCCCGAAAACATTCCAGTTCCAATCCTTTAGAGAGTGCCGAAGCTGCATCAGTTTGCGATGAAAACTACCAATCGAGAAATCAAGCAACATACTGTTCCATTGAGAACTAACAAAGGTTTGAAAATCATCATGGTCCAGCCACATACGCTGGAATCTAAACATCCCTTTCGGCTTCTTAATGAATGGAAACGTGAGCAATAAAGGACAATGATCCGATTGAAGCCGACTCAAATGGTGCACAGTAAATGTCGGGTATGAAGCTTTATACATACCATTAACAAGGATTCTATCTAACCTTTGCCAAATACGAGTACCCACATCATGATCATTACACCAAGTATAATGGCTCCCAGCGTAACCCACATCACTAAGACCCGCAGCATTTTGAAAGGCGTTAAAATCCCCCATACCCTGAAAATCACAGCCAGCACCACCAAGTTTCTCCGAAGAATGAGAAATTATATTGAAATCGCCACCCACTATCCAAGGATCTGAAGAGCGAGAAAATCATCCCACAAAACTCGTCGGTCCACCCGGTTGCACTTAGCATAAATGCAAGAAATCAAAGTCGAAAAACTATCCCCCATAGTACACCGAACTGTCACCTGTTGATCTGAAGTTGTGACAAGAGAAACATCCAAACTATTATCCCAAAGCAACCAGATATGAGAATTGACAGGATTAGTATGCATAGAGTGTTGAAACTTCAGTTTTTTGGCTAGTTTAAAGATCACACTTAAAAGATATATTTTTAAGTGTGTAAGAAGATAAAAATGTGTAAGTGACAGTGAGACCCAATTAAGAAGATGTATAAGAATTTTATACATCGTGATGCTCTAAGTGATTTTTGGCTACCAAAGTAGGTAGACACAACCTTTGAAATCCCATCCTACCAATCAAATCTGAGTAAGATTTTGGAATAAAAATAAATAGCATACCTTACAAATCTGGCTTGACCCGAGCAAGAATTCTTTCCATTTGCATAAGGATGTTTTACAAGAATAGAATTACAAATCTCTTTCAAATTTTCCCAACATGAAAATAAAAGAATTCCCAAATCGCAAGCACCAAGCTGATTATGAAGGGAGACTGTTGATGATTTAAGGGAGACTGTTGCAGAGTGTACATTCACATAAGTTTTACGGATTTATGGGTGTTAATAATCAAGTATTTTGTTTCCTTTCGATTTATCGTTTTCACAACGAATAGCCCTGGCGGGAGTCTCACTGACCTGTTTTGACATTTGAAATTCGGATGTGACAGTTTTCCTAGCAGTTATTTTGGTGATTGTTGGAATTCTAAGGGATACAACCATTTGAAAGAAAACTTGATTATCTGCAAGGCACGCATATGATATCTACTATATAATAGTTTCATCATCTTTGTTTTTGGTGATGATACATAGAATACACCAATAATAGTCTCCTGCTTTTATGCCAGAATAGGAAGGAAATTGTAGTCTTATCCCATAAGAATATTCGTGTAACCCAAAGCATTTGATAGGGTCGAATAATTCATGCAGGAAAGTTCTCGATGAATGATTTTACAATATATCTAGATTTCTGTGTTCGACATTGCTGTACCCAATTTACCTTCTAAATCTATATTATAAAGCAGTTAAGTAATTGACTAAGGCTATTCAGAGGTTGAGATTAAATTATCTTTAAAAATCCAATGTTTGAGATTCACCCTCACATTCATATGTGTGAGTAGTTATCCATTTTTAATTTCCTATTTTTTCTTTCCTATTACAAGTCACCCCCTACAATTAATATTATGAGTAGTCACCCATTTTTCTTCTCCCTATTTTTATCTTCACATTACAAAGTCACACCCTACGATTAATCTTCTAAACAATCACCCATTATAAAACAGCAATCCCTTAACTATCACTTGAAGTAATGTAACTGTAACATTTTTTAAAACTGTACCTTCTATTTAGACACTGTCATTTTAATTAACGAAATAGATGTACTGATATCGTGACGTAGGCACAGACATGAAGATCTAGTGTCATTATAAAGATGCACCGGAACCAAATGCAAAAAGAGTTCGATGTCTTTCAAAGCATCACTAACTCTAAGGTTAGCATTCACTGGTTGTGGACCTTCGAAAACTTTGTTTCTGAATTTAGGCTCAATGGTTTATCATTTTATTTTTCGTTTTTCATAGCAAGGCTCTTTTTTCACCCACCGCTACAAGAAAAATGAACTCTTGTTACACTTTGTAAGATGCTCTTTTTGTGCCTCATAAAGCTATTTTTGCGGGCTTTTAAAAGTGTCATTTTACTAAGTACTACATTAGTTTTCAAAAAACCTCATAAACTGGTCTATTAGGGTCTTTTTAAGTGTTATTTAATTAAGGATTGTATTGAGACATTTATAAAAAGCCTCATAAAGCTACCCAATTTTTGTTGCCGCCCTAATAATTTAGAAATGCGGGATTTTTTATTTCTTTTTTACTTTTGGTGCACAAAAACCTTCTCCCATTCCCTACTTCTTACTTTTCCCCTTTCCCGGTTATTTTCCCCCAATTCCCAGGCTGCTTGCCCTTTCTAGTTTCTCTCTTCATTCTTCTTCTTCAGTTCAAAAATTGTGGTTTTGATTTTGCAGTTGCTAGCCATGTAAGTTCCTCTCTTCATCTCTCTATCTCTCCATCTATGATTTTACAGTTTCTCTCTTCATCTCTATTCTTCAATTCGGAAAAAATTGACATTTTGATTTTGATGTAATTCTTCTTCCCTTTTCGAAAGCAGATCTCGCTGTCTGGACAACACAAACATGCTTTGATTTTGATGCGATTTGATTTTGGAGGTGCTACCCTTGTAAGTTTCTCTCTTCATCTCTCTATCTGATTTTTTTTCCTTTATCAATTCAATAATTAGGGTCTTTTAGTGTTTAATTCCAACAAAGCATGATACAATGTACCACTCAAAGATTTCAGTGAAACAAACTCATTGACCTAGGTAATATATAAGATCAAATGAAATTTTTATCTGATAAAAATTTCATTTGAGCAATGCTAAGTATAAACTAACTCAGTGACCTATGTATAATCAATAGTGAACTGATAGAATATACTATATAACAGGCAAACCTTTAATTCTCAAAAAGGACATGGAAGTTAATTATATTATCTTTAATTAACAATGTATAATCGCAAGGAAAAGTTGATGTTGCCTCTCTTTTCTCTTGGAGGAGAGAAAGGGTAATTTTAGAAGGAAAGAAGGGATGACCAGTCAGGCATGATCAAGTTTAGTAACATATAGTTCCATAAACAGAATTAGATAAAAGGTGCTGTTAGTGATGCCATACATCTATAATGAATATATATACTTTACCCTGTCACAGTGGGTTAAACCAATAATAGAAATGAAAATATGGTTTATTATTCACATTCTTGCTTATCCGAGTTGTTGAATGCTCTGATTGATACATTTATTGGTGGGATTGCGTTCAAGTTACAACACCATTTTAATGTTGTTTTCTGCACTTTCTGCTCATACAGCGTTTCCCTTTTACCAAAATTCTGGTAGGCTTATGGAGCATCATATATTGTGGACCTTAGAGATGGCTTTGATTTTTAGATCACTTTTTATCAATCTTTAAATGTTACATTACACAGTGGAATTACACGATTTCACGCATTTGTACGATTGGTTGACTAGTTCTTACAAAATTGATGTTATGATGATTTTATTCAATCCATCTCGCTGGTCTGCTTCTGTTGAATGTGGGAAGAAATGAAATGCTGTCTATTTTAGGTTGTCCTAATCTTGCTGATTGAAGTAGAAATTTGTCATCTTTCATCATATTATGCAGCATGTTATTGTCCTAATCTTTCAAAGTTCTTAATGCTATTAGACATCAGTATTAATATTATTCTTCCATAAACAATAGCAGTCGGTTTATGCGTGTGTGTGTGTGTGTGTGATTCTTCCATAAGCAATAGCAGCCGGTTTGCGTGTGTGTGCGTAATCGACGTAGGTACGCTGTTAATGCTATTCAACATCAATATTGCTACTATTCTTCCATAAACAATAGCAGCCGGTTTGTGTGTGTGTGCGTGTTTGTAATTGAGGTAGATACATACATGTATAGAATTTAAACCAGTCCACATCATATATGATCTACCATAGCTGGAATAAGCATATTCTTCATAAGTAATCTTCGTTATGGATTCTCATAGTACGACTACTTGAAAAGACAAAGACAGCCCTGTCACTGCCGACCGCTGGTATCCAAGTACAACTTCAACCAAATGTCACTCTTTGAAGCAATCAAATTTAAATTAAAAAATAATCGCAACACCTTTGTAATGATCTTCGAACGGCCTTAAATTTAACATCTCAGCTACTGTTTCAACATTGTGGTTTTCTCCCACTGACATAAACGTAGATCATACCATATTTGAACCTAAGACTTTCCTGAGACAAGTCTTCTTGATCATTGTTTGTCATAAAAAATGAATCGAATTCCCATCTGGGTATTCATCGTATCATTCTCTCTCCTCTTGACCACAATGATCTCTGCTGACGATGACGTCAGACGTGCTTTACTTGACTTCTTCTCACAACTTTCTAACCAAAATCGTGTATATGACTCCAATTTCGGTTGGAATTCTACTTCTGATCCTTGCCAATGGGACCGGATCTCTTGCGATTACCTGAATGTTTCGTGAAACGAATCTTCCTTGATAATCTCGAATTTGATGGGAATTTTAATCCAAGTACTCTTTGCAACGTTCCCTCTCTTGCAGCCACTCTTGCTTTTATCAGTCCTAACAACAACAGTCTTCACGGAGATGATCTACATGAGCTTGCCAATTGCAGAAACTAACTCATTTCCATGCCAATCAAAACCAATTCGCCGGTAGCCTTCCCGACTCTCTTCGCAAACTGAACAATCTCAAGAGACAAGACATTTCAAACAACAACTTCTCAAGCATAGGCATACAGGTAGGTGATCGATTTAAGGTTGGAAATTAGCTGCAGGGCTTAAAGCAAGCTACTAAGAAATGGTGAAATGGTGGGATATAACGTCTAGATGTAAAAGGCACGAGTTAACAATAAAGGTGATAACTAAATGTAAAAAGTATCCATGCTTACCTGATTATGTTCTAGGTCCCTGAACTTGGTAGCACAGAGTTGTCGATCATCTGGGAGTTAATGTATCCCTTACTAATCTTTTCACCGTTGCTGAAACCTTTGTCTTCATTGTTGCTGGAACCTTTGTCTTCATTTGCTGGAACCTTTTTGTTGATCCATCTGAAAGTTCGTTTGCAACTATAGTGGCTAACTTCAGACTCTAGATGTTTAAGTTTATCACTCTGACCCAAGCTAGATAGTATCCATAAAGGGGATTGCAAGTTGGGTGCGATCCGGTCTAGTAACAGATTAGTTCCATAAAGAACCATCACTTTCCAGGTCCAAACTTGCATAAATGAACAAGAGCAGACATGTTACCTGCCATAGTCTCAGGAAATTCACTTTTCTAAATGAAACAAGAAAAATGAACTCTGGGTCAAGCCAACTCCACATCAAAGAAAAACTTCATTCCACAATTCTTTGCTTCTCTAGAGGGGTGTGAAGAGTTTGTGTAGAAGGAAAGAAGGGATGACCAGTCAGGCATGATCAAGTTTAGTAACATTATAGTTTCATAAACAGAATTTTCACTCTACATGATCAAGAGCAGACCTATTGCCATAGTCTCATGCATTGACCTTTTCTAAACTGAACTATAAAAATGCCCTTTAATGTCAATTTAGTGTTGGTTCAAGAAATGCAAAATGCAGAACATGAGAGAATAAGTGTACTGGCTAATGGAAATATGTTTTCAGGGGTTCCAATGGTAATTCTGAAAGTTGGTTCGGCGGGTAGTTTTCAGAGTTTTCCGTTATGCACTAGTAGAAATCATTTAACGGTCGGTACAGAGCATAACTTTTGCGTCCGAATGAATTATGGGGCCCGCCGCATATCAAATCGACGCTCTCGATAATATCTACAAGATTCACAAGGTTTACCTCATAAAGAGTTCATTTTAAGCCAAAAAAACACAGTTTAAGTACTGTTACGGGCCTTGGAAGTTTTCGGGTTTTTTTCATCTATTTTTATTTATTTATTCCTTTTAAGGTTTGGTTTGTTTAGGGCATATAAATACCCTCTTAAATGTTTATTTTGATAGTTTTGATAATAAATTGAATTTTCTTATTAATGAGCCAAGATTGAGAACAAGCTTTTCTGGAGTCAAAGCAAAAAATTAACTGATATAAAAAATACAGAAAATAGTAAACATAGTAAAATTAACGTATTTATCTTAAACCTTAAATCATCACAATTTATACCCAATACGAGTCAAACGGAGTCAAGTAAGCTTTAAACGAGAACATATCAAACCAGCTTGGTTTATTAAACAACCCTAAAATAAGTTTCGTAACACTGCCTACTTGATTGCAATACTTTTAGTCTTCCAAAGCTTGTTATGCTGCTTCACCTAGATGTGAATATATGAAGGCCTACTATGCATTACAATAGAATTGTAAGTTAGCTTAGCTTAGTTATACTACTGCAGCCACAATATACACTAAACTCCAACTTATACTAGTTTAGTAATTTATATCATATAATGGTTCATGTTATTAAACCTTGCACCTATCTCTATTTTCTTTGGAAACGTGCAGTGGCAGCCTTTTTTTTTACTTCACTGTTATTAGACTTAGAATATTGAATGTTTGACCTTACCAGCAGCTATGGTTTACGCATGCATCATAAGATTATATCTCAATATTCTTAATACTTTTGTAAACGTTATATCCTTTTTATAATCCAATGTATCTCGTATATTCTGCCCAACTACCTCTTATACATATCGATACTCATATTATCATTTTTTTTGCAGCTGTTCGAAAACTTTCAAGTCTACATCTGAATTAGTGTGTTTCAATCTTTTGCATCACGTGCACACTAAGAAGTCCAAAAGTACGTTCTAGCATCTTGTATTCTGTTAATGTTCATTTTTTTAGTTACTTACTCGTGTAGTTCCATGATAAACTATGTGTTGCAAATGAAAATCACCGAATGAAAGGTCTATTTTTATCGGTTGCATTTAGAACATATTTTCGAGACAAATTATAAATTTTCTGCCTTTTTCTTTTAGCAGCTTACTTTTTTTTTATACACATTATTGTTTTATTTTTAGCACTTTTTTTTTCTCATGTGTCGTGATTTCCCCATTTTCTGTTTTTGCTGCTTGAAACTGAGAACCATTGGTTGTTGTTGTGTTGGTATAGTAGCGGAATAGCTAGCCCTATTTAAAACAACGGTGTTTTAAGTGTTGGTATAGTAGCAGAATAGCTAGCCCTATTGCATGGTGTTCAATTCAATTTCTTCTTATAATTTCAGTTTCATGCACTCAGTCACATTATTGAAAGTGTCAGCAGACTCTTGTGTGTTTAAAAAATTAATAAGAAAGAAGCAAAGGAAGAGTTTGTTACATCTATTATTATTACAATGGTTGGGAAATTTTTATGTAACTGTGCATCGCATCATTTTTCATCACAAATTATATATTCTTTTATAGTCATGTGTGTTATTAATAAATTTTGATAGATTCATTATAAAAATAGTGGGTTTCTTTATGATCTTATTAGATAATTTACTTTCTATTTAGAATAAGTTATGAAACTTTTTGGCAAGTATTAGTTTTATTTCTTTCATGTCGACTAATAACACGTGTTAATTTTAGGGAAAATTTTGTAATGGATAGGAGTTGGATGTATCAATCTAGGGTGAGCAGAAGCTATAGGGATGGAGTAGAGGAATTTCTTAAGTTGGCATTCACTAAGGCAAGTATTGATCGGAAGATAATCTGTCCATGTGTCAAGTGTGGGAATGGAAAGTGGATGGAGGAACATGAAGCAAGAGAACATCTGATTTGTGATGGTTTTATAAATGGTTACACAAAGTGGGTAGCTCATGGTGAAGCTACACCAGTCTCTTCTCCGGTAAATCCTATGCATCATGATGTGGAAATGCATGATGATATGCTTGGCATGTTGCATGATGCATTTGGAATAGAAAATAATGATGAGCGAAGGATATATCAATTATATATCATACAAGTTCGCTATCAAAACAGTAATTACAGATTACCTTTATGCGAACTGGAAGTTTGTGCATAGCGGAAGAATTTCGCTTGAGCTACGATATTCGTATACCAAGATCTATAAACCTGCGAGTCTCTCTCGTCGGATTGATATCACAAGGCACGGATATCAATACTGGTTCACACCGCAAATCCAAGCCTCTTAATGGTTAGGCTAGAGGGAGTATTTTGGTGAGATAGAATTAGGGAGAGAGAGGAGGCGGCAACTTCTAGGGAGACGTGTTCTCCAATTAGTGTGATTAGGGTTTTATCCCTTTTGTTGCCCTATTTATATTATTACAAGAAACATAATTCTTGTTGGTTAAGTCAATCCTAAACCCACTTGGATTAGGATACTAATTAACCAATAAATAATATAAATATATTTTCCATGTGGGCGGGACTAAATAATCGGGCCGCAAGCCCAATTACCAACATCTCCCACTCGTACACATGGATTCACCTCTCTAACCATATCGTATCATCAAAACCCGTTAAACACTGCCTCTTCATACTGGAAGTGAAGCGTGCGACATGACGAGAAAGATAAAGGGTGGAGTGCTATACCAAATCACCATCTGACCAGCATAGAACGTCCTCGTTAGAAAACAAAACTCGTCTATACCCCAGACCGTATATATACATCAATTTAAGCATCCTCAATCCCTCAAGAGCGGTGCTTAAAACTCAATATGTTTGTGTATCAAGATCAATCCCTTGAACCGTATGTCAATATGATCGCCATGGCATTGAAACACAAAAATAGAGATGCATATCATACTATCTTCCTTAGACACTCATATTAATCACTCTTGGTTGTTCGCTTTCCCAAAGAATGCTCGAGAGGATGTATGTGCATAGCCCGTTGGTCGGCATGCCAAAGTAGCATCATCAACGTCCAAGTTCATGATATAGTTCTAAGTCACATAGGGTATAATTGTGATCTAGATTTGATCACTAGAACTCACACAGTGATGAAGCAGGGATCATTCAATCACTTTCTTAAGTCACATTATAGTCACATACTATATGAAGTGTATGCTATGACGGAACTCCCACACGAAGCAGGCATGTCATGATCAAACGTCATA
The DNA here is from genome assembly GCA_013146195.2 of Codonopsis lanceolata. Lineage (NCBI taxonomy): Eukaryota > Viridiplantae > Streptophyta > Magnoliopsida > Asterales > Campanulaceae > Codonopsis > Codonopsis lanceolata. Next base: position 40,584,386 of record CM028384.1, on the reverse strand, counting down.
CGAACCTTAGTCTAGCCGCCCTTCTGGCATCTAACTTGAGTACTTAAAAGCAGTCACTCTTCTAGTGTCTTTCTTTTAAGATCTCACATTTGGACTTTTCCTTGGGATATAAAGTCGACCTTATAAAAGGTCTCATCTTGGCCGTATGCCAAGGCGATAAATGTAATGTCATTTGCGTACCCCCCTTTGTAGGTACCAAAGACTTTTACTATCTCAACTTGCTTGCCCACTTGGCGACAAGGTGAATTACCCGTGTGAGAGGGCCAATTCAATATCCACGACATCTTTTAATCAAAAATATATATGCTACGCAATTTCATATTGAAACATCCAATTAACATATAAAAGGAACAAAATGAAATTGCAATTTATTCAAACAATAATGAAATAATAATCAAATGTCAACATAAGTGTTCTCAGAATAAAAGTCAAATCCTACGAAGCCCTAGACCAAACATATGATCCTGAAAGATCTCTCTAGCTAGAGGTTTAGTCATAGGGTCAGCTAACATGCTTCTAGTAGGAATATATTCTAGAACAACTTTCTTTTCTGCAACCATGTCTCTAGTGAAATGATATTTGGTGTTAATGTGTTTCGTCTTCCCATGGTACTTGGGATCTTTAGTGTAACCTAAAGCAGCCATGCTATCACAAGCAATGACTACAGGACGATCCACATGCGTCGTAACATCAAGATGTTGAAGAAAACTCCTCAACCACACAGCTTCTTGAACCGCAGCTGAGCAAGCCATGTACTCTGACTCCATCATAGATAGGGCGGTGCTAGTCTGTCGCTTGCTACTCCAAGAGATAGCTCCACCACCAAGGAGGAAAGCGTAGCCCGAAGTAGATTTATAACCATCTACATCCCCAGCCCAATCCGCGTTAGTGAAACCTTTCAAGCTCAAATCCCCACCTTGGTAACAAAGGGTTAAATTTGTGGTTCCCACTAAGTAACGCAGAACCCTCTTCACTGCCATCCAGTGTTGAGGTCCAGGATTACTTTGGAATCAACTCAACATCCCAACTGCAAAGCATAGGTCAGGCCGAGTACACACCATAGCATACATCAAGCTTCCTACCGCATTTGCATATGGAGTCGTAGACATTCTCTTCTTCTTTTCTTCATTCTTAGGGCATTGGTTTGTACTAAGGACACATCCTTTTTCCATTGGAGTGACAACGGGTTTTTAGTTAGTCATGCCAAATCGTTCGATAACTTTCTTAATGTAAGTCTCTTGAGACAAACCGAGAAATCTTTTCGAACGATCTCTAATGACTTTTACTCCAAGCACATAGCTTGCTTCACCCAAGTTTGTCATATCGAAAAGCGCAGACAACCACTCTTTAATGGCATTTATCATCTCCATATCATTCCCAGCTAGTAGGATGTCATCAACATATAATGATAGAATCAAGATCTTTTTCTTGGATCGTTTAACATACACAAAGTGGTCTTCCTCAATCATCACAAAGCCAATTGAGGTTATCGCTTGGTGAAAGCGAATGTACCACTGTCTAGATGATTGTTTGAGACCATAATGTTTGAGTCGGCACACTTTGTGCTCTTGTCCCTTGACTTCAAAACCCTCTGGTTGAGTCATATAGATCTCTTCATCTAGTTCTCCATTGAGAAATGCAGTTTTAACATCCATCTGATAAAGTTCTAGATCCATGTGTGCTACTATCGCTAGGATTAGGCGAACAGAGGAAAATCTCACCACATGGGAGAATGTCTCCTCATAGTCTAAACCCTCTCTTTGGGTAAAGCCTTTCGCCACAAGACGTGTCTTATATTTGTCAATTGATCCATCTGCCTTTCGCTTGACTTTGAAAACCCATTTGTTTCCAATAGTCTTGCGACATTGCGGAAGATCAACTAACTCCCAAACCTGATTCTTTTTCATAGAGGAAATTTCATCTTCCATTGTAGTCATCCATTCACTGTTTGTAGGTAAAGAAAGGGCTTCTTTGAACGATGTAGGCTCACTAGAATTAAAAGAAGTAGTTAGGAAAGATTCCTCTTCGATCGCGAATCGACGACGAGGTATATTTCCACGTTTACTTCTTCGATCTAGGATCAGACTCCCACTAGAATCCGTACTCCCACTCGGATGAAGATCACTTTGACTCTTATTGGCGACTTCCATAGGTTCAACCTCATGTTGTACCGTAGGATTAGGTAGAGACAATTCCCCACCTTCGCCAAAAGATGTCATATGTTCTTCTTCCATCTCAAAAAGTTCAAAGTCTTTCCTAACTTCACCTATTTGTGGGAAATCATTCTCAATGAAATCAACATTGCGCGACTCTGATTCAGTCATTCCTTCGTCAATTTTTCCACCATACATAACATAACCCTTTGAGGTGTCTGAATACCTTATGAAAACACACTTGTTTCCTCTAGGGCCTAGTTTTCCAAACTTATTGGAAGTACTATGGACATAACCTACACAACCCCAAGGATGAAGATGCCCCAATTTAGGCTTCTCACCTTTCCAAAGTTCATAAGGGGTTGTGGGAACTGACTTAGAAGGCACTCGTTTAAGTATGTAGGCGACAGTCATTAGCGCATCCCCCCAAAACGAAATTGGGAGGTTGGCCTGATGACGTCAGCACAGAGAATTTTTCTGGAGTGGGCCCCACTGATGACATGGCATGTGACGTGGTGATGACGTGGTAGTCAACACATTGACCGTTGACCAGTCAACGGTTGACTTGTCAGCCTCCAGTCGTCTCCACGCGCCTGGCCAGAGTTTGAAACCCACGCGCCGCCTTCCAGGGTCAGATGACCGCACGGCTGGTGGCGTTGGACTCGTCTCATCAAGGGCTTTTCAGTGGTATACTTTTTACCTCAAAAGGAGTGACACAAAAGGCACGTGTATCGAGGCCGAGAGTGGGAGTCGTTTTTGACTCGAATTTTTAACCCAAAAAATTCGATTCGCAAAGTGCCAACTTCGCGAGGCCATAAAACGTTCATTTTAAGTCCAAATTAAGCATATAATATGTCGTTGGAAAGCTCTCACGAAGTACTACACGTATAGTCCATAAAATCACGATTTTACAGAACTTAAGATGGTCAAAACAGCATGCAAATTTTCTGAAAAATCACTTTTCAACAAAACTTGGGTTTGCGATATTTTGAAAAATACCCAATGGAATTCAACGAGAATTTAATATGTTGTTCACCTCGTCGTAGGGAACTCAGACATATAAATTTTTCTCGAAAATTTTAAAGTTTTAGACATAAAATAATAAAACCCATTTGTTTCGTTATCGGGTAAAACTTTTAAACAAACCCAAAAACAAGAGCATGCAATTTATGGCATAACGATACGAGCAATCAAGCATATAGGCTCTGATACCAATGAAGGATATATCAATTATATATCATACAAGTTCGCTATCAAAACAGTAATTACGGATTACCTTTATGCGAACTGGAACGTTGTGCATAGCGGAAGAATTTCACTTGAGCTACGATCTTCGTATACCAAGATCTACAAACCTGCGAGTCTCTCGTCGGATTGATATCACAGGGCACGGATATCAATACTGGTTCACACCGCAAATCCAAGCCTCTTGATGGTTAGGCTAGAGGGAGTATTTTGGTGAGATAGAATTAGGGAGAGAGAGGAGGCGACAACTTCTAGGGAGACGTGTTCTCCAATTAGTGTGATTAGGGTTTTATCCCTTTTGTTGCCCTATTTATATTATTACAAGAAACCTAATTCTTGTAGGTGAAGTCAATCCTAAACCCACTTGGATTAGGATACTAATTAACCAATAAATAATATAAATATATTTCCATGTGGGCGGGACTAAATAATCGGGCCGCAAGCCTAATTACCAACAATGAGCTTAGAGAAGATATACCAAATGTAAATGAGGAACCTAATGAGGATGCTGCCAAATTTTACAAATTGTTAAAAGATGCCGAGGAACCATTATATGAGGATTGTAATAATTACTCTATTCTCTTTTTTGTAATAAGGCTGTTTCATATTAAGTGTCTTGGAAAAATAACTAATGATGCATTTACCTTGTTGCTTGAAACTCTTAATGATGTGTTCCCAATGGTTAAGAAATTGCCAAAGTCATATTATGAGGTGAAAAAGTTTATGGGTGCATTGGGTCTTAGTTATACGAAGATTGACGCGTGTCCAAATGATTGCATGTTGTATAGGAAAACTCATGCTAATGACCAGGAATGTCATGTATGTGGGATGTCACGATGGAAAACAAGTGAAGCTAATGACGAAGAACAAGTAGAGTTGTCTAACGGGGGTAAAAAGGTTGTAGCAAAGGTTTTACGTCACTTTCCATTAAAACCTAGATTGCAACGCTTGTTCATGTCAACAAAGACAACTTCATTGATGCGGTGGCATCATGAAGATCGTACGAAAGATGGTTTGATGAGGCATCCAACAGATTCTCTTGCATGGCAAACTTTTGATTTTAAAAATCCTGAATTTGCCAAGGATCCACGTAACATTAGACTGGGTTTAGCATGTGATGGTTTTAGTCCTAATCGGACTATGGGTGTTTCCTGTAGTACTTGGCCTATTGTCTTGATGCCTTATAATTTGCCACCTTGGTTGTGCATGAAACAACCCCATTTGATGTTATCTTCACTTATACCTGGCCGTAGAGCTCATGGAAATAACATTGATGTCTACTTACAGCCGTTGATTGATGAGTTAACTGATTTATGGGTAGATGGATTAGAAACATATGATGCTTCATCAAGACAGAATTTTCAAATGCGTGCAGCACTATTATTGACCATTAGTGATTTTCCTGCTTATGCTAACTTGTCCGGTTGGAGCACTAAAGGAGAACTTGCATTCCCCTCATGCCACAAAGATACATATTCTCAATGGTTAACTCATAGCGGGAAGTATTGTTACATGGGCCATCGTTGTTTCTTGGATGAGAACCATACTTTCTACAAAGAAAAGCGATCATTCAATGGAAAAGAGGAGAGGGGAAAATCACCAATGCGTTTTAGTGGATCAACGGTGCTTGTGACGACCCGACCCGAATTTTCATACGAAATCCCAAGGTCGTTCCGTCAAGACAAGCTAAGAGACAGACAAGCACCTGCTAAGCCTAATGGTGCGAGTCAAACGATGAGCCAACAAGCTCGAGACAGGAAGACAAAGCCATAACGGCGATACGGAATAATAAAAACTAAAACCTGCGAAAGCAAAAACAAAATGGGACCCGAGCTAACAAGCTCCAAAATAAAAACAACCAAAGAGATAGTAAATCTCTCGGCCCAAAAATTCGACGCACGTGACGCAACATTAGACACGCGTAACAAACCATCGGCAACCAAAGGTCGGCAAATCAACAAATTCCCAACCTGATAAACAACCACTCAACGGCTATAACATGCCGGAGGGACAAATCAACTATAAGAATATTATTTAAGATGCTAAACAACTACACTAAGATCTCACGACAGAAGTTGTCGGAGATAGAAATACCAATAACACCATACTAGAGTAAACGAGCCAAACTTGCTCGAAATGACAACGGAATTAACTTCTAAAAGATACAATAGCTCGGCTATACTAGCCGGCTCCCAAATACATAACAATAATATACTACTACAATCTACCCAAGTAAAGTCTACATAACTTTACAACGTGTCTCACAATAAATTAATAACAACAATAATAATAATAACTCCAAGCTTAATGCCCGGAAGACCACCTGCTAGAAATCGCTATCCGAAGTCACTGCGCGTACTAACGGGATCACTGCACACACTAGGGAAAACAACCACACGGAGTGAGTCATAATGACCCAGTAAGTTACTAAATGCAAGTGTATGGCATATTATGTCATGGCATGGCATAATGCACAAGCATATAAGAAACATGGTATCATACTAGTATACCAACAATAAACATGCACTTAATTACCAAAGCACATAATCCCACATAAACCACATAGCATAATATCTTTCATATAAATGCTCATAAATAAACATGTGTAACAAGAAATGTAAATCGAACCGTTACAACCAAATCCGGGTCCAACACCCATCCAAACTTACCATGGGATTCATCCTCAAACCAAAATCCGGGTTCAACACCCAACCAATCATACCTTGGGTTTCATCCCCAAATAATCACAACTCATCAGTTTTCCTTTAATGCGTACTTGTTACATTCATCCAACCTAGGATGAGAAATGAGAGCTCGATGTCAGGCTAGATGGCATAACTCGAGATCACATCCCACTATTGGCCAAATAGTGAGGAGAAAGGGAACCAATGCAACGATTCATAGCGATTGTTTCCAAAGACTATGAATCGTCCCATTGCCGACACTACAACCAAACCCGCCAGCTGGACTTAAACCAAAATGCTCAAGTAGATATTTACTTGCATAAACCAATGAGACCAAGTTCATTAATATCGGGCTCATTAAATCATGTAGGACATAATGCTCTACAACATCCCATAAACCATGCACATATTTGCATATAAACAAGTAGGACATAATGCTCTACGAAGTCCCATAATCCATGCACATATTTGCATATAATGAACATGTTCAACTAACTTACAAGTTTAGTTCAAGAACTACATATTGAGGTACTCATTATTCCTCAAGTCATCACCCAAATAAAGTATATCATATAAGCTTAATAAATCATAATGTGAGGTCTACAATAATCCTCCACTCAAGATCAAACCAAAGGCTACTATATTAGTCTAAGAATATCCACAACTCAAGACTTGATATTTTAGTCTTTATTTTAGGCACACCGGACTCAATTATAGTCTTAAATTGTCGTATATGATTGACATCTCCATTACCATACTCAAGAACCTCATGACTACTCCGTAGTCACTTTCTCACAAGCGTATTTATATGCACGCGACCAAATTCCTTAAGGAGAGAATTCTTTCTTAATCATATCTTAAATATACCCGAGACCATGGGTTGGTCTCAAATGCTCCGTGCCCTAACAAGCACGCTCAATATATATTCCAACTAAGTCTTTATATCATGAGTGTCTCATTTGGACACAAAACGAGATGCATCAGTTGCACACAAACAACACCAACCAAAACCCGATCATTGTAGGGTTTCAATCCAAGGCTCATTATCACATTTTTGGCCTTACGACGACTCCGGTGAGTCTTTATACTACATTTCATTCCTTATGTGTTTCATACATCCACATTTTAAGTAACATTTCATTAAAGTGTACAACAAAATCCCAATATTCATTCGGGCTTGATTCCCAAGCCTAAAAATCCATAAAGTTCATCATAATCATAATTCTATTTAAAGTTTGGAGACTATGCATTTCACAACATTAATCAAACGAAATCCTATCGTGGTAGGATTTCAACCCAAGTTCGTTTAGTACATTATCGAACTTATAATGACTCCGTTGAGTCCAATCTACACTTTCCAAAATTTAGGGCATAGAAGCCATGGGCTACAATACCCTCCTATGTTCATAACTAACATCATTGGCAAGATTCTCAAGCTCATTAAACCCATAAAATCCCAACAATTCACTTGGTTAGGCAACATAGGGCAAATTTCCATTCTTGTGCATAAACTCATTTAGGTCACTTCACCAATCATGCCCACAAAGCATGAATAATTCACATCAAATGGATTAATATACTATACTACACATGTATATTATACTAATCAAGGTTTTAAGCAAGTCTAACCAACCAAATTCAACATTTAGGCATATACCCATTCAAGTCACCTCACCAATCATGTTCACAATACTTAAATAAATCACATAGAAAGGATGAATAGGCTACTCTACACATGAATATCATGATAATCAAGGTCCCAAGTAGGTTCATCCAAGCAAAATCAACAACTAGAAATCTAGGGTTCATGGCATCTCTAGAAAATCCCTAAAAATGCTCCCATTGACCTCACATAGCACAAGGGTTGTTTTCCTTAGGGTAAATGGGGCAAAAACAAAGAGAAAGAGGTGTAGTAACTTACCTCAAATCAGCCCCTTCAAGCCACAAATTCAGAATTCCAAGTGGTGGGTTTTGTTCTCCTCAATCTCTTCTTCAAATCTATGGAGTGGATTGTGAAATGGAGTCCCCAAGCTATGGATTCCAAGGGTTGGGCTCTCAAGAACCCTAGAAACTCTTCTCTCAAGCTCTCCAAGAAGTCTCCCACGTTTTTTAGGAGTGGTAGGCAGAAAATGAAGGCTAAGTGGTGTGTTTCTGGTTTATAAGGGTTAGGAAGTGAGTGGGTTGATGTTTAACTGGTAGGGTTGTTTCCCTCTAATTAACCACCTCTAATCCCTTCAAATACTCAATTAGGTGTTTAGGATATGTCTTAAGGTAGTTAGGAGGGTTTAGGATTAGTTTAGGATGGGTTTGGGTGGGGATAGGATAGGCAACATTGCAAAATTTCCAAGAAATCCCGTAACAGGGATCAGGACACCATGCTGTTGCATGGTTCTTCATGCATGTGAGTGCATGCTCCTTCATTCAGCCATCTTCAATTTGTTGCTTCCTTGCTCGGCCTAGGTCTCTCCCGCATGCAACCACAATCCTTAAAGCTTCGAAACGGCCTATAATTCAACCCTTAATGTCCTCATACTCTTAGCTAAACAAAACAAGTCTCAAACCACCCTCAAAGTAGGTCTAAACTCCCATAAACAACACCCGAAACAACCCGGAGCGAAACCGACGCAAGGCGCAACATCTCGCTAACGAAACGTCGAATGAAACCACAAACCGACGGGCAACAACCCATGGTTATTAACACTTCAAAGGGCTATATAATTGGCCTGAGTGCCTCTTTGATGATGAACAATAGATAGGAGAAAAGGACTCCCGAAGGGCGAGATGATCACCCGGCTCAATCTCGAACTACGCGATAAGGAGAATTGCTATCCTCGAAACGTCACAACTTCACGAGACTTAAGGAATGCATCCTACTAGGAGTATAACACATCTAAACATGTTATTCAATCATCATGTAAAGATCTAGGACCAAATCGAGGTCAGGAACACAAAACCCGAGTAAACTCTCAATCGCGTCGCATTTCGACTATCGTCGGGTTACGACTTGTGACTTTAGCAAGTCCACAACTATATGGCATCTCTTAAAAGTATTTTGGTCTTAATATGATCTCTCATACACATCTAGACTCTCTCACCAACCCAACGAGCAATCAACGAAAGAAGAAATGCGAGCATTGCACGTAATTCAAGATAACAAGCAATCGGGGTCTTACATCATCTCCCCCTTAAAAAGAATTCGTCCCGAATTCTAAACTGTAACATAAACCAACGTCGGATGATCACTCAACCACAAATACCCACACACAACTGCGGTGTCTCTCAATTCGGAGTGAACACTCAATGTCCAAAACCATAAACCTAGACTCAATCTTCGAGTCTACCATCACAATAACCAAACCAAGTATATGAGGATCAAACTACCGTGATCCGGACTCAGGTTTCAGGACCTCTCAATAGGCACAACAACACTAAACTCTTCAGATTGGAAATAATATGACTCATTTTCGAGTCGCGAAAACACATACGAACACACTAACCAATATTGTACACAAACCCCAAAGTTTAACGTGAAAACAAGTTCAAGCATACCATAAACATTCAACTACCGAAATTATTTGTCTCGGGGCACACCATGAAATTCGAACATAAAAGATCTTAAGTTACAAGAAGTAATAATTGCTTATAGATCAATTCTCAACCAAATTAGAGGCAATCATTCGACATTTCAAGCCATGTAAATCATACTCGCGATCTCCCTATCGCGGTAAGAACACGTAAGAGCACAATAATGAAATGTTTTGAAAATTCTTTCCATTTATTTCCATTCCATTTGGTAACGGGTATAGTCAATTTCTACCCTAACTCATACCAATCCTACTCCAGCAACGAACCTCTTTTGATCACCAATTTAGGGTACCGGCTAAATTTGATTTCAAAAGCTTTCGCTGCAAGGATGCGAAGGGTTATGAGAAAATCTTAAGCATCCTTTAAACAGTCTCCTATGCTAATGAAATGAATGAGCAGGAGATAATGATTATGAAATGGGAATTTAATATACTACAATGTAGATGCATCAAGTAGGTGTTTCCTACAACTAATGCACATAACTGTATAAAATCAAGCCAAGTAACAAGGTCTATTACCTTGGTAAACAACAATCATATTTACCACAAAACTCGTGTTACTAGTACACACAACCAAGAAAACTTACTAGAAGTCACCCCGAACCGACGTGGCTACTAATAGTCGTAACATCTATACTCCACACTTCCAACCTTTCTTAAGTTCTAGACCAAGTCTACAACCAGAGCATATTCTAAGTCTCTCCAAAACATCAACACTTAAATAATCGCGATGAAACATCATACTTGCCTGCGCAACCAGAATCAACCGATAAATCGCAACACTTAACCTTCTTACTAATCGAGTGTATCCTACTCGCATAATAATCCTTGACAATATTATAAAATTATATTATTCACCACATTAAACATATCCCCATAGGATATACAAGTATCATACCAATCCAATAAGTATCATCATACAATTCATGCTTCATATATATATACATATATATACATATATTATCAGAAAGTTTAAGGGCCGGTTCTCCCTTGTGAGAGGAAGGAGGGAAAAGGAAAGAAAGAGGAGACGGCAAACAGGAAGGAGAGGCTAAGGATTCAGCAAAAGATTTAGGAGGAGATGTGGTGGCCGGAAAAGAGTCCGATGGGGCAGAAGGGGGCGGAGCCTCCATGGCAGCCGCCATGAGAAAAAACGGCGTAGCCCTAGTAGGGTTTTCTAGAGAGAGAAAGGCTTAGAGAGAGAAAATTTGATGGTACTTGCTACTCGGATAACCGTAGTAATTCTAAGCACACGTTGATTGGAAAATTCTCTCATGGTCGTCCGTCAATGGAGGCTACAAAGAAGGATTTTCATACGTTTGGTTTGAAAGCTGGTTTACAGTTGGTCCCTTCGATGCTAAACATATCATTATTCAAGTCCAACACGACGAGGATTATCAGAGGTTAGGGATTAAGGATCATTGGTACTTAGGAAGGTTCCCTATGAGAGTTCTAAAGTGGACTCCAGATTTCCGGCCAGATGTTGAAAGCCCCCTTGTTCCAGATTGGTTTGCCCTCCCAAATCTTCCAATCCATCTTTTTCATAAGACCACCCTTTTCTCCATTGCCAATCTGTTTGGAAAGCCGCTAATGCTCGATCATGCCACTATTAATTTTACTCGGCCAAGTGTTGCTAGTGTTTGTGTGGAGATTGATCTCTTGAAACCAGTTCCTAAACGTATATGGATTGAGAATGGGTCTCATGCTCCCGGCTTTTGGCAATATCTTGAAGCTGAAAATCTCATCCCTTACTGTAGCCATTGTTGTCGACAACGACATTCGAAAGACAATTGCAAGATTAAGCATCCGAATCATGATCCTAATGCCTCGAAGTCTGCCGCTCAAAACCCTCCACACCCTACCACTTCGGCTCAAAACCCTACTCCCATGAACTCAAACCCTAATCACAATAATTTGAAGGCTGCAGCTAATTCCCGTTGGCCTCCAAAAAAGGTAGATAAGGGGTAGAATGTGTTAGTTGATCCCCCTAATATTGATGACCGCAATACTTCCTTGCATAATAATAACTACTGGGCTCTAGTTTCTACCGAGAACTTACCTGATTTGGATAACACGGCAGACCTCTCCAATAAGTTTGACAATGTGAATGTTGTTACGACTAACGGAGACGATAATGTTATTCATGTGCATGTGCATGTTGTTGATGATATTCCTGGCCAGAAAGACACTACAATTAATGTCGGTTTTTCTGCCCAAGGCAATGAGGATCCAGACCCTCACACGGCTTGCAATGATTCTGCTACAGCCCATGTGGTTGATAATGTTATTCCTGTGCATGATGTTGAGAATAGTTTTGGCCAGAAGGATGCTACTATGAATCAGGTAGATGTGGATGTTGCTCCTGAACCTACTGCCCAAGCTGTTGGAGATCCCGACTCTCAAGAGGCCTCTCATTCTTCCAACATTGCTGGTGATCCTTTGCAATCCTTTCAATCTCCTAATATATTTGCATCTTTAGAGGTTATTGAAGAGGAAGATCCTTGTAACACCTCGCTGGAAGCTTTAAATCTGGATGTTCCCATTAGCTCGAAGAAGCAGCCCGGCATCCCTCCCAACGGATCATCTCACTCATCGGCAGGCAGCTAAGCAATCCCTAATCTGTTTCTTCCTCTTTTTTTCATGGATCTTAAAGCTCTATTTTGGAATGTGCGTGGTATTGGGAATGATCCCACTATTGCTCATCTTAAATTCCTTATTCGATCTCATAATCTTTCCTTGTTTGCTATCAGTGAACCGATGATCCCTCCGGATAGAATGGAATTAATTCTCAGGCAGCTTCATTGTAGATTTGGCTTCTCTAACTTGTCCGGCTCTATTTGGGTTTTTGTTAAGGCAGCCTTTACTTGTCATGTCTATTCCAGTTCAGTTCAATAGCTAACTCTTCGCCTCAAGCATTTCTCATGGCCTTCTTATATTTATGTTACATGGGTTTACGCCAAGTGTGATATTATTGACCGTCAGGATTTATGGAATGAGCTCATTGATATTAGCTCTCACGTGGGAGACACTCCTTGGCTAGTCGGGGGTGATTTTAATATTATTCTGCATCCGTCTGAGAAATCTGGTGGTAATGGCTGGGACCGCAAAGGTGCGCTTGATTTTCATTCTTGTTTGTCGGCTTCTGGTCTCTTGGATCTAGGCTATTCAGGTTCTCATTTTACATGGTGGAATAAACAAAATGGTGGCTCTACTATTCTTCAGCGTATTGATCGTTTTTTGGGTAATTGTGGGTGGCTGCAAACCTTTCCCTCATCTTCAGTTCAACATCTTAGTCGTACTTGCTCGGACCATGCTCCCATTTTGCTCAATTATTCTTGGGGTTCTCGATTGCAACCCACCCCTTTCAGATTTCTTAATACTTGGACTTCTCATTCTACTTTCCTGGATGTGGTGCGTTCAGCTTGGAGCTCTTCAGTTTTGGGGCGGCCTATGGTTAGGTTTTTTCTCAAGCTCAAGTCTGTCAAGAATGCCCTTCGTACTTGGAATAAAGATGTTTTTGGTAATATTTTTAGTTCCCTCAAGGATGCAGAGGCTGAAGTTATGGAAAAGGAATTATTTTATGAGCTCAATCCTTCTGCGGATAATCGTAATGCCTTGATGAAAGCTCAAGCTCATCATCGGTCTTGTCTTTCCGTGAGGAAGTTTTTTGGAAACAGAAATCGAGGATTAAATGGTTGCAAGAGGGCAACAATAATTCCAAGGTCTTCCACTCCTCAGTTTTATAGGCTCGTCGTCGCCTTTATATTCATTCTATTTGTAAGTCAGATGGTACTATTTTGGATCAAGAGATGGATATTAAGCGTGAAGCTGTCGATTATTTTGAGGAGCAACTTTCAGCCAGCCCATGTTTTGATAATTCCCTGCTGGATGTGATCCCTAATCTTTTCACTGATGAATGGAATAAGGAGCTATCTGCCACCCCTTCTTTAGTTGAAGTTCAATCCACTGTTAATGCTCTTAGTGGAGATAGTGCGGCTGGTCCTGATGGGTTCACGGGGAGTTTTTTCTCTACTTGCTGGGATATTATTGGAGAAGATTTGCATCAAGCTATCCTGGAATCTTTTGCAGGGTTTTCGTTTCCTCGCTCCTGGACAAGTACTCTCATTACGCTCATTCCTAAAGTTGACAATCCCACTTCTTTTAAGGAGTTTCGTTCGATTAGCCTCTACAACTTCTGTAATAAGGTCATCTCTAAACTCCTTTCTTCGAGGCTCTCCAAAATTCTTCCTTTCATAATTTCTAGCAATCAAAGTGCTTTTACAAAAGGTCGAATCATCCAGGATAATATTCTGTTAGCTCAGGAGCTTATGTCCTTTTTGGGTAAGAAGGTTTCGGGATCCAATATGATTTTAAAATTGTATATGTCTAAAGCCTTTGATAGGGTTTCTTGGTTTTTTCTCATTTCTGTGCTGCGTAAGTTTGGTTTCAGTGAGACATTTATTGATCTTATTTGGAGAATCATTTCGAACAATTGGTTTTCGGTCCTTGTTAATGGCTCTTCTTCTGGTTTCTTCCATTCTACTCGGGGGCTTCGCCAAGGGGATCCGCTTTCTCCCAGTCTTTGCATTATCGCTGCTGAAGTCTTTAGTCGCAATCTTATTCAACTTCATGCTTCTCATCCATCGTTGGCTTATTCCACTGTTAGTGGTTGCCCAATTATCTTTCATCTTGCTTTTGCGGATGATATCAACATTTTTTGTAATGGGCATAATCGGTCGATTCGTAAGCATGCGGCCCTCTTTACAGACTACGAGAATGTTTCGGGGCAATTAATTAATGGTGCTAAAAGTAGTTTTTTTGTCTCTCCCCGGACTGCTACCTCTCGGATTCAGGATATAGCGGTTGCTCTTAATTTCTAGATTGGCTCTCTTCCTATCATTTATTTGGGTTGCCCTCTCTATATGGGTCGGAAGAAGAAAAGTCTCTTCGATCCTCTTATTTTGAAGCTGCAAAACAAAATTGGTTCTTGGCTTTGTAATTTTCTCAATCTAGCTGGTCGCATCATTTTGATCAACCATGTGTTACACTCTATTGCCTCATACCATCTGGTTGTCCTGGATCCTCCTGTTGCTGTTGTTAAAAGTATGGAAAGGCTGTTTTCAAACCTCTTCTGGGGGCATATTGAAGGCCGAAATAAATCTCATTGGGTGGCATGGTCAACCTGTTGTAAACCTGTTTCGGAGGGAGGTTTGGGTATCTTTTCGATGTCAGATCTTCTTCACTCTTTCTCGATCAAACTTTGGTGGCGTTTTCACACTCAAAAACGTATTTGGAGTGAGTTCATACTGCTCGGTATTGTTCCAATTCCCATCCGGCTGTTGTGAGTTCCAAGGGGTCCAATATTTGGTTGCGTCTTCTCCAAGCTAGACCCAAGGCCGAGCCTTATATCTTATGGATTATTGGCAAGGGGGACTGCTCTATTTGGAACGATCATTGGCTGCCTGATCTTGTGCGACAGCCCCTTAACTCTAGTCTCTCCAAAGTTCGGGATTTATTCAATGTCGAGCATTCTCTTGGTTCTGCTGCAGCTCATCTTTCGGCCCAGTCCATTCAATTTATTAATGATGCTCATGTTCATCTTAGTGCTGATAATGATCTCCCTTGCTGGACTCTTAATGCGAATGGAAAGTTCTCCCTCAAGTCGGCCTTTTCCATTATCCAGCCTGTTAGTTCCAGATCTTTATCCTCGAAATTTATATGGCATCGTCTGGTTCCTAAGCACATCAGCATTTTTGTTTGGAGACTCCTGTTGTTCCGTCTTCCTTTAGACGAAGCCTTAATTAAGAAGGGGTTCTGCATGGCTTCCAAATGCCTTTGCTGTTCAGTTCCTTCTTCATAATCCTTCGAGCATGTCTTTGTTGGTAGTGAGATTGCTGGTCCTGTTTGGTCCTTCTTTCATAATACCTATGGCATATCTCCTTCTGGCTTCTCTATACGTCAGAGATGTATGTCTTGGTGGTGGCATGGGGGTTCTATTATTTTTGCTGTCCTTCCGGCTATTATCTTGTGGAATCTTTGGAAGCATCGGAATGTAGCTTTGTATGAGGGAAATTGTAGCTCGGTTGCTGGTGTTATTTGGCGCATTCAAAATGAGTTGCAAGGCATTCTTCAAGCTGCAAATTATAAAGGTTTGCGTTGGGACGGTCCTGCCTTAATTATTGGCATGTCCAAATTGATCTCCATTTCTCCCGTGGCTTGGCGTAAACCTCCTAGTGGCATTGTTAAACTTAATTCGGATGGAGGTTCTAGGGGCAATCCTGGTCTTGGTGGGGGTGGTGGTGTTGTTAGAAATTCTGATGGCATTGTTCTTTTCGGCTATGCTCTTTTCTTTGGGCTTTGTTCCAATACTGTTGCTGAGGTTCGTGCCCTTCTTCATGGTGTCCGTTGGTTGGCTGATAATGGGTACCACAATTCCATTGTGGAGATGGATTCTGCTTGTATTTTTGGTTGCCTTACTTTGGGTCATTCTCCTCCGTGTAGCTGTGCTTACTTTATTCGGGCTCTTCTTGACTTGCAGAGACTTCATAATTTTTCTTTTGTGCACTGTTATAGAGAGTCCAACTCTGTTGCTGATGGCTTTGCTAATTATGCTATGGATAGGAGTCAGAACTTTGAGTTTCAGTCCTCTTCTGATATTCCTGGTCCTATTCGTGGAGACATCAGGTTGGATGTCATTAGTCTTCCACGGCTTCGCATTGCTTAATGTTTCGATTTGTTGTTAGATTTCCCTTTTTTTTTAGGCTTTTTCTGGTTTTGATCATGTATTTCTTTTTCGAGGTAAAGCTCCTCTGTCCTCCTATTTATAAGGGCAAGGCTGGTTGTCCCCCTCAAGTTTGTATCTTTATTTATTTCAATAAAATCGTGCAGGGTGCCGCCCCTGTTTCCTAAAAATAAAAAATAAAAAATATTATATATATATATATATATATATATATATATATATATATATATATATATATATATATATATTCACACCCGGACTCTTAATATAGGCCTACGAAACTGCAACCCCATAATACCATTGATTACTATCGTCGTAACATAAATTCATCCCCAATGCTCTTTATATACCGTATAGTCCTATATATATATATAGACCACACAAGAATCCACAAACCATGTGTGATTACCTACCTCCAATTCACAAATCGAACAACGTCACATACCAACAACACATTGGGGCTTTATCCCCAATCAAACAATAAATCAATAATATGCAATACACCATGTAATGTATGTAGGAATGCACATGAGCTACCGATAAGACGTGTACTCATAATAACAAGAATAGTAGCAACAATATAATATATATTCGAGAACATACCTTCCTATTCAGATAGGTTTCAAAACACCGCAATGGCCAACCGCCACGCGCACACGACCTCAAACTCTAGGCCGACCATCACCATCTCTCTTGGAGCCACTAGATTGTAGACTAGTACTCCCAGATCGATTAACCCTCATCTTTGGGCAATCTTTACGGACATGCTCACCGCCACAAGCGAATCACTTTCCTGCTTTACCCCAACATCTGTTCTCGGCGTGTCCTGTCCTCATACACAAATTACATATCAACTCGCCGCCTCGTCGTCTCCAACTAGAGGTAGGAACATCACTTCGTCTACCAGAACAAACGTCTCCTTGACCAACTGTCTGAGGTGATACTTGCCCTCTAATACCGTTATCACTCTTAATAGTCTCGTGGTTCTCTTTTGAGCATACTCCTCGATGTCCAACTCCATCGCATACGCACGATTCACAGCATGGTAATCCGTGAGCTGTAATGGAATTAGCTGCCTGCGATACTTCATCCTTAGGCCTTTTACAAACCGATGGGCCTTCTTAGCTTCATCTGGTACTCAGTAACTACAGCAACGAGCCAACTCTGTGAACTTCACTGAATACTGAGCCACAGACAAATCAACTATAAGAATATTATTTCAGATGCTAAACAACTACACCAAGATCTCACGACTGAAGTTGTCGGAGATAGAAATACCAATAACACCATACTAGGGTAAACGAGCCACACATGCTCGAAATGACAACGGAATTAACTTCTAAAAGATACAATAGCTCGGCTATACTAGCCGGCTCCCAAATACATAACAATAATATATTACTATAATTTACCCAAGTAAAGTCTACATAACTTTACAACCGTGTCTCACAATAAATTAATAACAACAATAATAATAATAACTCCAAGCTTAATGCCTGGAAGACCACCTGCTAGAAATCGCTATCCGAAGTCTCCGCGCGTACTAACGGGATCACTGCACACACTAGCGAAAAACAACCACACGGAGTGAGTCATAATGACCCAGTAAGTTACTAAATGCAAGTGTATGACATATTATGTCATGGCATGTCATAATGCACAAGCATATAAGAAACATGGTATCATACAAGTATACCAACAATTAACATGCACTTAATTACCAAAGCACATAATCCCACATAAACCATATAGCATAATATCTTTCATATAAATGCTCATAAATAAACATGTGTAACAAGAAACGTAAATCGAACCGTTACAACCAAATCCGGGTCCAACACCCATCCAAATTTACCATGAGATTCATCCTCAAACCAAAATCCGGGTTCAACACCCAACCAATCATACCTTGGGTTTCATCCCCAAATAATCACTACTTATCAGTGTTCCTTTAATGAGTACTCGTTACATTCATCCAACCTAGGATGAGAAATGAGAGCTCGATGTCAGGCTAGATGGCATAACTCGAGATCACATCCCACTATTGGCCAAATAGTGAGGAGAAAGGGAACCAATGCAACGATTCATAGCGATTGTTTCCAAAGACTATGAATCGTCCCATTGCTGACACTACAACCAAACCCGCCAGCTGGACTTAAACTAAAATGCTCAAGTAGATATTTACTTGCATAAACCAATGAGACCAAGTTCTTTAATATTAGGCTCATTAAATCATGTAGGACATAATGCTCTATAACATCCCATAAACCATGCACATATTTGCATATAAACAAGTAGGACATAATGCTCTACGAAGTCCCATAATCCATGCACATATTTGCATATAATGAACATGTTCAACTAACTTACAAGTTTAGTTCAAGAACTACATATTGAGGTACTCATTATTCCTCAAGTCATCACCCAAATAAAGTATATCATATAAGCTTAATAAATCATAATGTGAGGTCTACAATAATCCTCCACTCAAGATCAAACCAAAGGTTACTATATTAGTCTAAGAATATCCACAACTCAAGACTTGATATTTTAGTCTTTATTTTAGGCACACCAGACTCAATTATAGTCTTAAATTGTCGTATATGATTGACATCTCCATTACCATACTCAAGAACCTCATGACTACTCCGTAGTCACTTTCTCACAAGCGTATTTATATGCACGCGACCAAATTCTTTAAAGAGATAATTCTTTCTTAATCATCTCTTAAATATACCCGAGACCATGGGTTGGTCTCAAATACTCCGTGCCCTAACAAGCACGCTAAATATATATTCCAACTAAGTCATTATATCATGAGTGTCTCATTTGGACACAAAACGAGATGCATCGGTTGCACACAAACAACACCAACCAAAACCCGATCATTGTAGGGTTTCAATCCAAGGCTCATTATCACACTTTTGGCCTTACGACGACTCCGTTGAGTCTTTATACTACATTTCATTCCTTATGTGTTTCATACATCCACATTTTAACATTTCATTAAAGTGTACAACAAAATCCCAATATTCATTTGGGCTTGATTCCCAAGCCAAAAAATCCATAAAGTTCATCATAATCATAATTCTATTTAAAGTTTGGAGACTATGCATTTCACAACATTAATCAAACAAAATCCAATCGTCGTCGGATTTCAACCCAAGTTCGTTTAGTACATTATCGAACTTATAATGACTCCGTTGAGTCCAATCTACACTTTCCAAAATTTAGGGCATAGAAGCCATGGGCTACAATACCCTCCTATGTTTATAACTAACATTATTGGCAAGATTCTCAAGCTCATTAAACCCATAAAATCCCAACAATTCACTTGGTTAGGCAACATAGGGCAAATTCCCATTTTTGTGCATAAACTCATTAAGGTCACTTCACCAATCATGCCCACAAAGCATGAATAATTCTCATCAAATGGATTAATATACTATACTACACATGTATATTATACTAATCAAGGTTTTAAGCAAGTCTAACCAACCAAATTCAACATTTGGGCATATACCCATTCAAGTCACCTCATCAATCATGTTCACAATACTTAAATAAATCACATAGAAAGGATGAATAGGCTACTCTACACATGAATATCATGATAATCAAGGACCCAAGTAGGTTCATCCAAGCAAAATCAACAACTAGGAATCTAGGGTTCATGGCATCTCTAGAAAAGCCCTAAAAATGCTCCCATTGACCTCACATAGCACAAGGGTTGTTTTCCCTGGGGTCAATGGGGCAAAAACAAAGAGAAAGAGGTGTAGTAACTTACCTCAAATCAGCCCCTTCAAGCCACAAATTCAGAATTCCAAGTGGTGGGTTTTGTTCTCCTCAATCTCTTCTTCAAATCTATGGAGTGGATTGTGAAATGGAGTCCCCAAGCTATGGATTCCAAGGGTTGGGCTCTCAAGAACCCTAGAAACTCTTCTCTCAAGCTCTCCAAGAAGTCTCCCACATTTTTTAGGAGTGGTAGGCAGAAAATGAAGGCTTAAGTGGTGTGTTTCTGGTTTATAAGGGTTAGGAAGTAAGTGGGTTGATGTTTAAGTGGTAGGGTTGTTTCCCTCTAATTAACCACCTCTAATCCCTTCAAAAACTCAATTAGGTGTTTAGGATATGTCTTAAGGTAGTTAGGAGGGTTTAGGATTAGTTTAGGATGGGTTTGGGTGGGGATAGGATAGGCAACACTGCAAAATTTCCAAGAAATCCCATAACAGGGATCAGGACACCATGCGGTCGCATGGTTCTTCATGCATGTGAGCGCATGCTCCTTCATTCAACCATCTTCAATTTGTTGCTTCCTTGCTCGGCCTAGGTCTCTCCCGCATGCAACCACAATCCTTAAAGCTTTGAAACGGCCTATAATTCAACCCTTAATGTCCTCATACTCTTAGCTAAACAAAACAAGTCTCAAACCACCCTCAAAGTAGGTCTAAACTCCCCTAAACAACACCCAAACAACCCGGAGTGAAACCGACGCAAGGCGCAACATCTCGCTAACGAAACGTCAAATGAAACCACAAACCGACGGGCAACAACCCATGGTTATTTACACTTAAAAGGGCTATATAATAGGCCTGAATGCCTCTCAGATGATGAACAACAGATAGGAGAAAAGGACTCCCGAAGGGCGAGATGATCAACCGGCTCAATCTCGAACTACGCGATAAGGAGAATTGTTATCCTCGAAACGTCAAAACTTCACGAGACTTAAGGAATGCATCCTACTAGGAGTATAACACATCTAAACATGTTATTCAATCATCATGTAAAGATCTAGGACCAAATCGAGGTCAGGAACACAAAACCCGAGTAAACTCTCAATCGCGTCGCATTTCGACTATCGTCGGGTTACGACTTGTGACTTTAGCAAGTCCACAACTATATGACATCTCTTAAAAGTATTTTGGTCTTAATGTGATCTCTCATACACATCTAGACTCTCTCACCAACCCAACGAGCAATCAACGAAAAAAGAAATGCGAGCATTGCACGTAATTCAAGCTAGCAGGGAATCGGGGTCTTACATCCTCTCCCCCATAAAAAGAATTCATCCCGAATTCTAAATTGTAACACAAACCAACGTCGGATCATCACTCAACCACAAATACCCACAAACAACTGTGGTGTCTCTCAATTCGGAGTGAACATTCAATTTCAAAAACCATAAACCTAGACTCAATCTTCGAGTCTACCATCACAATAACCGAACCAAGTATATGAGGATCAAACTACCGTGATCCGGACTAAGGTTTCAGGACCTCTCAATAGGCACAACAACACTAAACTCTTCAGATTGGAAATAATATGACTCATTTTCGTGTCGCGAAAACACATACAAACAACACTAACCAATATTGTACACAAACCCCAAAGTTTAACGTGAAAACAAGTTCAAGCATACCATAAACATTCAACTACCGAAACTATTTGTCTCGGGGCACACCATGAAATTCGCACATAAAAGATCTTAAGTTACAAGAAGTAATAATTGCTTATTGATCAATTCTCAACCAAATTAGAGGCAATCATTCGACATTTCAAGCCATGTAAATCAAACTCGCGATCTCCCTATCGTGGTAAGAACACGTAAGAGAACAATAATGAAATGTTTTGAAAATTCTTTCCATTTATGTCCATTCCATTTGGTAACGGGTATAGTCAATTTCTACCCTAACTCATACCAATCCTAGTCCAACAACGAACCTCTTTTGATCACCAATTTAGGGTACAGGCTAAATTGGATTTCAAAAGCTTTCGATGCAAGGATGCGAAGGGTTATGAGAAAATCTTAAGCATCCTTTAAACAGTCTCCTATGCTAATGAAATGAATGAGCAGGAGATAATGATTATGAAATGGGAATTTAATATACTACAATGTAGATGCATCAAATAGGTGTTTCCTACAACTAATGCACATAACTGAATAAAATCAAGCCAAGTAACAAGGTCTATTACCTTGGTAAACAACAATCATATTTACCACAAAACTCTTGTTCCTAGTACACACAACCAAGAAAACTCACTAGAAGTCACCCCGAACCGACGTGGCTACTAATAGTCGTAACGTCTATACTCCACACTTCCAACCTTTCTTAAGTTCTAGACCAAGTCTACAACCAGCGCATATTCTAAGTGTCTCCAAAACATCAACACTTAAATAATCGCGATGAAACATCATACTTGCCTGCGCAACCAGAATCAACCGATAAATCGCAACACTTAACCTTCTTACTAATCGAGTGTATCCTACTCGCATAATAATCCTTGACAATATTATAAAATTATATTATTCACCACATTAAACATATCCCCATAGGATATACAAGTATCATATCAAACCAATAAGTATCATCATACAATTCATGCTTCATATATATATACATATATTCACACCCCGACTCTTAATATAGGCCTACGAAACTGCAACCCCATAATACCATCGATTACTATCGTCATAACATAAATTCATCCCCAATGCTCTTTATATACAGTATAGTCCTATATATATATATTGACCACACAAGAATCCACAAACCATGTGTGATTACCTACCGGCAATTCACAAATCGAACAACATCACATACCAACACCACATTGGGGCTTTATCCCCAATCAAACAATAAACCAATAATATGCAATACACCATGTAATGTATGTATGAATGCACATGAGCTACCGATAAGACGTGTACTCATAATAACAATAATAGTAGCAACAATATAATATATATACGAGAACATACCTTCCTATTCAGATAGGTCTCAAAACACCACTATGGCCAACCGCCATGCGCACACGACCTCAAACTCTAGGCCGACCATCACCATCTCTCTTGGAGCCACTAGATTGTAGACTAGTACTCCTAGACCGATTAACCCTCATCTTTGGGCAATCTTTACGGACATGATCACCGCCACAAGCGAATCACTTTCCTGCTTTACCCCAACATCTGTTCTCGGCGTGTCCTGTCCTCATACAAAAATTACATATCAACTCGCCGCCTAGTCGTCTCCGACTAGAGGTAGGAACATCACTCCGTCTACCAGAACGAACGTCTCCTTGACCAACTGTCTGAGGTGATACTTCCCTCTAATACCATTATCACTCTTAATAGTCCTCGAGGTTCTCTTTTGAGCATACTCCTCGATGTCCAACTCCATCGTATACGCACAATTCACAGCATCTCGGTACTCCGTGAGCTGTAATGGAATAAGCTGCCTGCGATACTTCATCCTTAGGCCTTTTACAAACCAATGGGCCTTCTTAGCTTCATCTGGTACTAAGTAACTACAGTAACGAGCCAACTCTGTGAAGTTCGCTGAATACTGAACCACAATCATATCTCCTTGTTCTAGCGCAATGAATTCTATCTCTCTTCTTTCCCGAACCACTGCCGGAATAAACTGTGCCCTAAACTCCATTATGAAGTTTTCCCACACTTGAGGCACTCCATGGTGTCTCCAACTATCTCGTAATACATGCCACCAATGGTCAGCCGCACCACTCAACTTAAATACTGCTAGGGTCACCATCTCTTCTGACGTACAACCCATAACTACAAAGATCTTCTCCATGCTTTCTAACCAATGTTCTGCTTTAGAAGCATCGGGCTCTCCATCGAAGCTCTCAAGTTTCAACCTCAAGAACCTCCCAAGTATAGTGGAATCATCTTCCCCTCTAAACATTTGTTGAGGAGTCACACGCAGATCATTAACATTTTCCCCTCTCTCATTACTATGAGCGGTACTCAAACGAGGTACTAGAACCAGCTCCACGCCAAGCTCCTGACATAATACACCTACAAGGAACACTCGACGTTAAAAATCTCAACAATAAACCCAACGCAACTAGGCCAAGGAACCTATCCTGGCGGAATAGCTAACCAATAGTTCTGATACCAACTGTGACGACCCGACCCGGATTTTCATACGAAATCCCAAGGTCGTTCCGTCAAGACAAGCTAAGAGACAAACAAGCACCTGCTAAGCATTATGGTGCGAGTCAAACGATGAGCCAACAAGCTCGAGACAGGAAGACAAAGCCATAACGGCGATACAGAATAATAAAAACTAAAACCTGCGAAAGCAAAAACAAAATGGGACGCGAGCTAACAAGCTCCGTAATAAAAGCAACCAAAGAGATAGTAAATCTCTCAGCCCAAAAATTCGACGCACGTGACGCAACATTAGACACGCGTAACAAACCATCGGCAACCAAAGGCCGGCAAATCAACAAATTCCCAACCTGATAAACAACCACTCAACGACTATAACATGCCGGAGGGACAAATCAACTATAAGAATATTATTTCAGATGCTAAACAACTACACCAAGATCTCACGACTGAAGTTGTCGGAGATAGAAATACCAATAACACCATACTAGAGTAAACGAGCCAAACATGCTCGAAATGACAACGGAATTAACTTCTAAAAGATACAATAGCTCGGCTATACTAGTCGGCTCCCAAATACATAACAATAATATACTACTATAATCTACCCAAGTAAAGTCTACATAACTTTACAACCGTGTCTCACAATAAATTAATAACAACAATAATAATAATAACTCCAAGCTTAGTGACCGGAAGACCACCTGCTAGAAATCACTATCCGAAGTCGCCGCGCGTACTAACGGGATCACTGCACACACTAGGGAAAAACAACCACACGGAGTGAGTCATAATGACCCAGTAAGTTGCTAAATGCAAGTGTATGTCATATTATGTCATGGCATGGCATAATGAACAAGCATATAAGATGCATGGTATCATACTAGTATACCAACAATAAACATGCACTTAATTACCAAAGCACATAATCCCACATAAACAACATAGCATAATATCTTTCATATAAATGCTCATAAATAAACATGTGCAACAAGAAACGTAAATCGAACTGTTACAACCAAATCCGGGTCCAACACCCATCCAAACTTACCATGGGATTCATCCTCAAACCAAAATCCGGGTTCAACACCCAACCAATCATACCTTGGGTTTCATCCCCAAATAATCACAACTCATCAGTTTTCCTTTAATGAGTACTCGTTACATTCATCCAACTTAGGATGAGAAATGAGAGCTCGATGTCAGGCTAGATGGCATAACTCGAGATCACATCCCACTATTGGCCAAATAGTGCGGAGAAAGGGAACCAATGCAACGATTCATATCGATTGTTTGCAAAGACTATGAATCGTCCCATTGCCGACACTACAACCCAACCCGCCAGCTGGACTTAAACCAAAATGCTCAAGTAGATATTTACTTGCATAAACCAATGAGACCAAGTTCATTAATATTGGGCTCATTAAATCATGTAGGACATAATGCTCTACAACATCCCATTAAACCATGCACATATTTGCATATAAACAAGTAGGACATAATGTTCTACGAAGTCCCATAATCCATGCACATATTTGCATATAATGAACATGTTCAACTAACTTACAAGTTTAGTTCAAGAACTACATATTGAGGTACTCATTATTCCTCAAGTCATCACCCAAATCAAGTATATCATATAAGCTTAATAAATCATAATGTGAGGTCTACAATAATCCTCCACTCAAGATCAAACCAAAGGTTACTATATTAGTCTAAGAATATCCACAACTCAAGACTTGATATTTTAGTCTTTATTTTAGGCACACCGGACTCAATTATAGTCTTAAATTGTCGTATATGATTGACATCTCCATTACCATACTCAAGAACCTCATGACTACTCCGTAGTCACTTTCTCACAAGCGTATTTATATGCACGCGACCAAATTCCTTAAGGAGAGAATTCTTTCTTAATCATATCTTAAATATTCCCGAGACCATGGGTTGGTCTCAAATGCTCCGTGCCCTAACAAGCACGCTCAATATATATTCGAACTAAGTCATTATATCATGAGTGTCTCATTTGGACACAAAACGAGATGCATCGGTTGCACACAAACAACACCAACCAAAACCCGATCATTGTAGGGTTTCAATCCAAGGCTCATTATCACATTTTTGGCCTTACGACGACTCCGTTGAGTCTTTATACTACATTTCATTCCTTATGTGTTTCAAATATCCACATTTTAACATTTCATTAAAGTGTACAACAAAATCCCAATATTCATTCGGGCTTGATTCCCAAGCCTAAAAATCCATAAAGTTCATCATAATCATAATTCTATTTAAAGCTTGGAGACTATGTGTGACGACCCGACCCGGATCCCAAGACGAAATCCCAAGGTCGTGCCGCCAGGGGAACAAATAACAACACACAAGTAGCAAATAATGGGTAGGGCCATAACGGCGATACACCGACAACTCAAAACACATGCGGAAGCTAAATGAAATAAAACAGTGGCGCCCGAGCTAACAAGCTCAAACTAAAAACAACCAAAGAGATAATTAATCTCTCGGTCCAAAAATTCGATTCGCGTGCCGCAACATTGGGCACGTAGAACAAACTCCCTGTTATGCAGTTCAAATATATAGCATAATAAAACCAAGTCGTCGGCGAAGCTACGACCGGAACCCAACATTATACTAAGTCTAAGACTCTAGTCTAACAACTCAACGACTAAAAACATGCCGGAGTAAAAACATAATACTTTAACTAGCAATGTAGCATGCTAAACATAATCACCAATTAACCAAGCACGACTAAAACCCGTCGTCTACCAACAACATAAGTACTAATAATTATAAGTACTAACAACAACAAAACATATGGAAGTATAACTACCAACATACATCAAGCACGACTTCTACTTGTCGGCTACCAAAAGAATAAGCTAACAACATGATTACAAAATTACAAATCACATTCAGGTTTGCTACCCAATAATGAAGTTTACATAACTTCATCTTCCCAACAACCTCACCAAAAACAAATTAAACATCTAAGTAGCAACCTTGCCAAAAGAATCTTTGTCAACGCAATCTTCTGATTTACTTGGATCCGCACGCTCGGATCGGATCTAGGGAAAACAACCAACAAATAAAAGTAAGTCACAAAGACTTAGTAAGTTACTAACCATAACTTCCTATCATGGCATAATGCTCAATCATAAATTACATCATGCTATCGTCATGAAATAACCTTATATAAAGTCATGCTATGGCATCCATGCTCAACATTAAATAACCATGTTATCATTATAGTATAACATCTCACTAAAATCCATATCAAGGCATTTTATGCTCAACGATCATAACTCATGTTATCGGTATAACATAACCTTCCAATAATTTACATGTCAAGGCATATAAGCTTAACGACAATAATTCATGCTTCTGGCATAATACCACACTCCAATAATATTCATGTTAAAGCCTATTAGCTTAACAACAGCAATTCATGTTATTGTTATAACATAGCATTCCCATAATATTTATGTCAAGCATGTAAGCTTAACAATAATAACTCATGCTTTTGGCATAATACAACATTCAAATAATGTTCATGTGATAGCATTCATGCTTAACAACATTAATCAATATGTTATCTATCAAGTATAACATATAAGAAACCAAAACAAACACCATATCATATCCAATTCACTAAGCACGTTATTCACTTAAGCACTTGTGAAACAATTCATATATAAGGGATATGATACCATTACCCAAATTCCTCCGCGCGTGTCGCTCCTGCAAAAACACGTGCAAAACCCTTATGTGCCCTCGATATCCTCTCGTAGATATCGGCGTCCCCGAGACAGTCTCCGCTCGAGTTCCATAGTTATCAAAGTCATGTGTATTACTACAACTAAGATAAACTACTTCCCCACCGTGGCCATCGATGGAGGGGTGTGTGCAAACCCGGCACGGCGATCCATCGCGATCACGAATCTCACAATTCGTGAAGACGATGTATCGTCCCACCAAAAATTCAACAAACCGACTGGACTCAAAACCCAAGCACAAGTAATATATACTCATATGCTCAAAACAAGTAGGTAAACACTCTACTATCAAACTAGTCATGCATTTCATCCACAACTAGCATAAACATCACAACCGAGAATCATATAAGCTCTCATAATCAAGTGTTCTTCACACACGTCAAAACTTCTTGGAGGCTCGACCTCCATGAATTCTACCCAAAATTCCGTAGGACTTAAAATTATAGTTCCTAGGATTCATACTAACCCAAAGGTTGACTCCGTTGAGTCCAATCTATATTTTCCGAAAATTCAAGGAATAGAAGCATAGGCTTCAACATCCCCATATGTTCATAACTATCGCCAAAACCACAATCCCAATGATCAATAAACTCACATAAACCCAACAAAATAATTAACAATGCAACTTAGAACAAATTAGCCATCTTGTGCATAAATTCATTCAAGTCACCATACCAATCATAATTTCCATTTCATGATTAAATCATACTACATGGTTTAATATACTCTATTAAGCATATAAAACATATTAATCAAGCTCACATCAATAAATTGCAAGCTAAAACAAAATTAGGGCAAGGCACCCTCCAAGTATCTCAACCAATTCAACTTCAATCCACATGAATAATCAACATAACCAAGTTCAATAGACTAGTTAGAACATGAATTTCACATATATCATGGTCTCACATAGGTCAATCAAGTTCTA
The DNA here is from genome assembly GCA_013146195.2 of Codonopsis lanceolata. NCBI lineage: Eukaryota > Viridiplantae > Streptophyta > Magnoliopsida > Asterales > Campanulaceae > Codonopsis > Codonopsis lanceolata. Next base: position 40,555,353 of record CM028384.1, on the reverse strand, counting down.
TCATCAATTTGTAAACCTAGGGTTCATGCATCTTCTATAAACCCTAACAATGGCTTCCATTGACCTCAAATAGCACAAATGGTTGTTTCCCTAGGGTCAATGGAGCCCAAAAATCAAAGGAAGAGAGGTAGAACTTACTTGTATTCAGCCCTTCACAAGCTGAAATTTCAAAATCTTGGTGATGGGTGTTGTTCCCTTCAACCTTCTCTTCAAAATCAAGGTGTAGATTGGGGGAAGAAGATCTCTATCAATGGCCACCAAGGAAGAACCCTTCAAGAGCCCTAGAAGTCGCCCCTCTCAGCTCTCTCACGTTTTTGAGGAGTGTTTGCAGAAGACGCAAGAGCTGAAGTCGTTTTTGTCTTGGCCGAACAATGAGATAGAGTGCGGCTATTTTGCTTTTATATGGGGGATTAATTCCTCTAATCAAGCCACTAATTAACCCCTAATCTCCTAATAGATGTTTAGGACTAGTATTAGGCTAAGTAGGAGGGTTTAGGATAGGTTTAGATTGGGTTTAAGTGGTTAAAATTCGGACAGTGTATAAATAATTGCAAAAATCCCGAATCTGGCATCAGGACCCAATGCGGTCGCATCATGCCCATGTGATGCGAGCGCATCACCTCAGCATCCCCTTTTCCGGCCTTCGTTGCTTCCTTGCTCGATCCCGGACTCTCCCGCATGCATTCTCGAGTCCTTCCAAGCCAAAAAGGGTCTATAAATCAACCTTAATGTCCTACAAACAATAACCAAAACCATCAAGCTTCAAACCTCAACAAAACACGGCCAAGAACTCAGGCAAAACTCTCCCGAACGACAACCGAAAAAGTCAAACGGAGAAGGGTTTTCGCTAGAATCAAACTAGCAACCAAACCGACGATGCAACAAGCATCTAACCAACATCCAAGGCATGTTAATGATGTTTTGAATGCCTTCTAACAATTATCCATGTGTTAACAACATAAATCACAAACCCGAGATTCAAAGCATCTCGCGGAAGAAAAATGCAAACGTGCATCTCAAACGACGTCAACGATCATGCTATTGACTCTAAACATATACGGGAGCTAAATAAACATGTTTATGATGATTATAAGTGTATGAATTCATGCATAACACAAGCAAGCAACATTTTAGGGTTTCACATTCTCCCCTACTTTAAGGAATTTAGCCCCTAAATTCTTACCGTAGTCATCAAACAAATGAGGATACTTCTCACGCATCTCCAACTCGGACTCCCAAGTTGCTTCCTCGATCTCATGATTCTTCCAAAGGACTTTCACCAACGGAATTCTCTTGCTCCTCAAAACTTGCTCTTTCGTGTCAAGTATCTTCACCAGCTGCTCAACATAAGACAAGTCCGGCTGAAAAGTAATCTCCTCATACTCAAGAACATGGGAATCATACTTAAGATATTTCCGAAGCATAGACACATGAAATACATTATGGATCTCCGACAAAGACGGCGGTAAAGCCACCCTGTATGCCAAACTCCCAACTCGCTCCAGAATCTCAAAAGGTCCAACGAACCTCGGTGATAATTTCCCTTTCTTTCCAAATCTCTTGGTACCCCTTCTAGGCGATACCTTAAGAAATACAAAGTCTCCAACCTGAAATTCCAAATCTCTCCTTCTATTATCTGCATAACTTTTCTGTCGACTGAGCGGTGAGCAATCTATCCCGAATTATTTTCACACTCTCAACTGACTGCTGAACAATCTCTGAACCCCATAATTTTGCTTTTCCAACCTCGTCCCAGCAAATAAGAGATCTACACTTCCTCCCATAAAGAGCCTCATACGGTGCCATTCCGATGCTTGATTGGTAACTATTGTTATACGCAAACTCCGCCAAAGGAAGGTGTGTATCCCAACTCCCCTTAAATTCAATCGTACAAGTCCGTAACATATCCTCAAGTATCTGAATCGCTCTCTCGGACTGTCTGTCTGTCTGAGGGTGAAAAGCTGTGCTAAAGTTCAACTTGGTCCCCATAGCTTCTTGCAAAGCCTGTCAAACCTCGATGTAAATCTCGGATCCCGGTCTGAAACAATACTAACTGGAACCCCATGCAATCTAATAATCTCCTGCACATACAATGCCGCTAATTGACTCAATGAATAAGTCATAGCAATCGGAATAAGATGAGTCGACTTCGCGAGCCGATCAACAACAACCCAAACGACATCAAAACCTCTACGTGTACGCGGAAACCCCGAAACAAAATCCATCGTAACATGTTCCCATTTCCACTCCGGAATATCCAACGGCTGTAACAACCCCGCAGGTCTTTGGTGTTCCGCCTTCACCTGCTGACAAGTAAGACACGTCGACACATAATCCGCTATCTGTCGTTTTATGCCATTCCACCAAAATTGTTTTTTCAAATCTCTATACATTTTCGTACTCCCCGGATGGATAATATACTTTACCTTGTGAGCTTCACCCAACACAAGTCGCTTCACATCATTAACTCAGGGAACACAAACTCTACTCAAACCATAAACCTAGACTCAGTCTCCGAGTCTACTATCTTAAAAACTAACCAAGTAGGCAAAAATCAAACTGCCAAAAATCCCACATACACAAGTTTGAAAATTTTCAATAACCATAATACCAAGCACTTTAGGTTGAAAATATCTTGACTCATACTTAAGTCGCATAGCACTCACAAATTCCATGACTAATTAATTAAGCATGTGAATTCCAAATATATCCTCGGAGCGTATTCAAGGACTTTATAAACATAAGTCTCCCGAAACTATTTGCTTCGGAGCTACAACATGAAATATAAATACAAGAATTCTAAATCATGAGAGGTAAAAATGGCCGATAGAGCAATTCACAATTTAAGGAAGAGTGTTCCTCAACACACTTCTAAAACAAGTAAGTTAACATTCAGGATCATGCAAGTCATACTCGCAACTTCGAAATCATAGAGAATGCACATAATAGCATCATGTGAAAATTTATTCCATTTATTTTCCTTTTCTTTTGGTAAGAGGTTTAGTCAATTTCTAACCTACTTACTACCAATCCTAGTCCACCAACGAACCTCTTTTGATCACCAATTTAGGGTACCGGCTAAATTGGATTTCAAAAGCTTTCGTTGCAAGGATGCGAAGGGCTATGAGAAAAATCTTAAGCATCCTTTACTACAGTCTCACATAATCATGCAACAGTGAAATCATGGCATATTCATAAGGCATGAGAATCAAGATTTTATCATGCTATACATCAAACAACTTACATTGCTTACTAATGCATATAAGCATGTTCATACTCAAATACAACTATTTCCGTTAGACATTTTTATTACCCTTGTAAACCATGTCTTTTCTTTTAACAAAATGCATCTACCATGCATGCTCATATATAAAGATCATATATTACTTTTCCTTTTTAAAATAATACACGCACCGGTACAAGTTATGTCTATACTTCATAATCACAAATATATTTCACTCATAATTTAATCATCAACGAAATGATAAAATTTCTATCATTAGCAGTGTCGCATGTACACACTTATATCATGCAAATACGATATAAAATAACCAAGTATCATCATACATCTTCTCATATACTCCATGTAATTCCCACGATTCATGTAATGCATAAAACTCGTGTAACTCATAACCATGCATATCGGTTAATCAAACAGCTAATATAGCACATGAGATTTCGAAACTATTCATACATGTTTATATCACAAAACCGAGAAGACGTACACCTAAAAATTCCCTCGTGATAATTTTCCAGACAATGGCAACTCTAACAAATAACAAGGTTTGTATCTTCACTATACTCACCTAACCATACTTCTATAGTAACTCCAAAGAAAAGAGGTAACATTCACTCTAGTACTCACAACCATCAAAACTCTGTAAAGTCTTTCATTACCTTAGTCCAAAATCTCGTATTCGTTAAAACACACACGAAATACTCTCGCGCGGCAACGACACCCTATTAGTCGCGATTTAACGGTATACTTGTTCGTAATAACCGTAATCCATCTCAGAACCACTAAGTATCAATCATGCGATTCAAGCGCATCTTACTCGCATAAAAATCACACAACAAAGTATAATTATTTTACTGTACACATATCTCCATAGAGCATACAAATTTAACGCACCACTAGTATTTACCACTAGTAGAATTATCACATATTAATTTTCACATATGTATAACATCGCCATCCATATAGGCTTACATAACCGTATCACTTTACTGCAATCGACTGTCTATCGACAAATCAAAATTTCAACCAAAACCGTAAACCAATCCCATACCGGGACATCCTCCTCAATAATATCCATAAATCGAGGGAAGCAAAAATAATTAAATCTCAACACACAATGCAATGTATGTATTAATGTATATGAGCTACCGATACAACGTGCACTCATAATAGCGATAATAGCAACCATAATATCCGTATAATGAATTACCTCCTATCCAAGGTAGGTCTCAAAACTCCGCAATGGCCAACCGCCACGTACGTATACAATTTCAAACTCTAGCTTGTCTATAACCATTTCCCTAAGGTCACTAGACATCTTATTAGTGCTCTTAGAGTCATTAATCCTCAATTTAAGGCAATCCATTCTAATGTGATCACCACCATAAACTAAACACTTGTCTATAGTGCTCCAACACCTACCCTTGGTGTCCCATTCCTCAAACGAAATTTATACAACAATTTATCACCTCTTCATCTATGACTTTAGGTAAAAGCATCACTCCGCTTACTAGTCCACGGATTTGCCTACACAGTTTCAGGAGGTACCAACTGTCCTCTAACCACATCATCAACCTTAATATTCCCTGAGGTCCTCTCTCAGGTGCGTTCCTTAATATTTAACTTTTTCTCATGAGTATAGTCCACAGCCCCTCGAAAATCCGCAAGCTGTAATAAAATAAATTGCCTGTAATATTTTATCTTTAATCCTTAACTCTTTCACAATTCATGGAGTCTTCCTAGTCTCATTCGGTACTAAGTACTCTTACTCTAATGAGCTAATTCTGTGATCTTCACTTAAATATTAAATCACAATATCATAATATTTGCCACCAATCCTCCGGTGGATTCTCAATCATGGATACTACTAGTACCACCTTATACTTATCAACATTGGCACCTTTACTAGTGCTAACACCCATTCTAGTTCAAACATCTTAACATACTATAACTCTCGACGTTAAGATATAACAAATCACACAAACCAACCCCCAAAGCCAAGGAACCTATCCCGGCTGAAAGCTAAATTTATAATCATAGCTCTGATACCAACTGTGACGACCCGACCCGGATCCCAAGACGAAATCCCAAGGTCGTGCCGCCAGGGGAACAAATAACAACACACAAGTAGCAAATAATGGGTAGGGCCATAACGGCGATACACCGACAACTCAAAACACATGCGGAAGCTAAATGAAATAAAACAGTGGCGCCCGAGCTAACAAGCTCAAACTAAAAACAACCAAAGAGATAATTAATCTCTCGGTCCAAAAATTCGATTCGCGTGCCGCAACATTGGGCACGTAGAACAAACTCCCTGTTATGCAATTCAAATATATAGCATAATAAAACCAAGTCATCGGCTACGGCCGGAACCCAACATTATACTAAGTCTAAGACTCTAGTCTAACAACTCAACGACTAAAAACATGCCGGAGTAAAAACATAATACTTTAACTAGCAATGTAGCATGCTAAACATAATCACCAATTAACCAAGCACGACTAAAACCCGTCGTCTACCAACAACATAAGTACTAATAATTATAAGTACTAACAACAACAAAACATATGGAAGTATAACTACCAACATACATCAAGCACGACTTCTACTTGTCGGCTACCAAAAGAATAAGCTAACAACATGATTACAATATTACAAATCACATTCAGGTTTGCTACCCAATAATGAAGTTTACATAACTTCATCTTCCCAACGACCTCACCAAAAACAAATTAAACATCTAAGTAGCAACCTTGCCAAAAGAATCTTTGTCAACGCAATCTTCTGATTTACTTGGATCCGCGCTCGGATCGGATCTAGGGAAAACAACCAACAAATAAAAGTAAGTCACAAAGACTTAGTAAGTTACTAACCATAACTTCCTATCATGGCATAATGCTCAATCATAAATTACATCATGCTATCGTCATGAAATAACCTTATATAAAGTCATGCTATGGCATCCATGCTCAACATTAAATAACCATGTTATCATTATAGTATAACATCTCACTAAAATCCATATCAAGGCATTTTATGCTCAACGATCATAACTCATGTTATCGGTATAACATAACCTTCCAATAATTTACATGTCAAGGCATATAAGCTTAACGACAATAATTCATGCTTCTGGCATAATACCACACTCCAATAATATTCATGTTAAAGCCTATTAGCTTAACAACAGCAATTCATGTTATTGTTATAACATAGCATTCCCATAATATTTATGTCAAGCATGTAAGCTTAACAATAATAACTCATGCTTTTGGCATAATACAACATTCAAATAATGTTCATGTGATAGCATTCATGCTTAACAACATTAATCAATATGTTATCTATCAAGTATAACATATAAGAAACCAAAACAAACACCATATCATATCCAATTCACTAAGCACGTTATTCACTTAAGCACTTGTGAAACAATTCATATATAAGGGATATGATACCATTACCCAAATTCCTCCGCGTGTCGCTCTGCAAAAACACGTGCAAAACCCTTATGTGCCCTCGATATCCCTCTCGTAGATATCGACGTCCCGAGAGCGATCTCCGCTCGAGTTCCATAGTTATCAAAGTCATGTGTATTACTACAACTAAGATAAACTACTTTCCCACCGTGGCCATCGATGGAGGGGGTGTGTGCAAACCCGGACGGCGATCCATCGCGATCACGAATCTCACAATTCGTGAAGACGATGTATCGTCCCACCAAAAATTCAACAAACCGACTCCAGCTGGACTCAAAACCCAAGCACAAGTAATATATACTCATATGCTCAAAACAAGTAGGTAAACACTCTACTATCAAACTAGTCATGCATTTCATCCACAACTAGCATAAACATCACAACCGAGAATCATATAAGCTCTCATAATCAAGTGTGCTTCACACACTTCAAAACTTCTTGGAGGCTCGACCTCCATGAATTCTACCCAAAATTCCGTAGGACTTAAAATTATAGTTCCTAGGATTCATACTAACCCAAAGGTTAACTCCGTTGAGTTCAATCTAATTTTTCGAAAATTCAAGGAATAGAAGCATAGGCTTCAACATCCCCATATGTTCATAACTATCGCCAAAACCACAATCCCAATGATCAATAAACTCACATAAACCCAACAAAATAATTAACAATGCAACTTAGAACAAATTAGCCATCTTGTGCATAAATTCATTCAAGTCACCATACCAATCATAATTTCCATTTCATGATTAAATCATACTACATGGTTTAATATACTCTATTAAGCATATAAAACATATTAATCAAGCTCACATCAATAAATTGCAAGCTAAAACAAAATTAGGGCAAGGCACCCTCCAAGTATCTCAACCAATTCAACTTCAATCCACATGAATAATCAACATAACCAAGTTCAATAGACTAGTTAGAACATGAATTTCACATATATCATGGTCTCACATAGGTCAATCAAGTTCTATCATCAATTTGTAAACCTAAGTTTCATACATCTTCTATAAACCTAACAATGGCTTCCATTGACCTCAAATAGCACAAATGGATTTGTTTCCCTAGGTCAATGGGCCCAAAAAGGAAGAGAGGTAGAACTTACTTGTATTCAGCCCTTCAAAGAGGAATTTCAAATCTTGGTGATGGG